>OZ035884.1:118739598-119339598 GCA_964034835.1 Muscina levida
ACAACAACGGCTACGGGGCTTCTCATGTTTAAAAAGAAAAAGAAATTACAAATACGAACTGTTGAAAAACAGGAAGTTAATTACAGATAATACAAAAATATAAATAATAACTGGAAAGCGAATGGAGCAAAACTTGAATAAAAGATGTAAATAAATGATTTGATAAAGAAAGCATCTAGACAAGGAGGGGCGTATATGTGAAATATAATCGGGTAAAAAAAGAAATCACGTCATTAATTTGGGCTGTGGAAAAAGGAGACTTTAATCGCAGTTTCAACAACAGTGTGTCTTTTTTTCTGTGTACGTTTGTGTGCGAGTGTTTGTTTGGTATGTGCAAAAAAGGGAAGAAACAATCGGATTGACATAGATTAAAACCTCAATTGGCAGTAGTTGTGAAGGCCTCAAAATTGATGCAAGCCTAATAAGAGCCGTCAAAGCCTCAACAGTGCATTGCACTGACATCTGTCACCGCCAGAAACCGCCGCAGATCATCCCTCACTATCTAATGAACGGAGTTTGTCAAGTTATCATACTTTAAATAAACAACATTTATTAAACCTCCTACACTATCATTTGTCCCATTACGTCTCAACCACAATGATGACCGTCGACGAGGAACAGCAGGCGTTGTTAAAACGCGCCGCTGAAGAGCGGGAATTAATATTTAATCGGTATAGCCTAGGACTTGACCCCACCAACCAGGTGGATCCATGGGAGAATCCGACATACGAGTTGTATCATATAACAGATAAGTAAGTGGAGTCTTGTAAAAGATATTCTATTAATGTACAATTTATGGATCACAAGTGACACTACTCGCATTGATAAATGCTACTTGAGAGTGAGATTACCCGATAATGACAGACCGTTTACAATCCCAGTATGCTTGATATACAAAAATTGTTTTAAAAAGTATTGCAAATATCTAATAGATTCTTAAAGACTATTTTCGCCGCCACAGGGAATATTTTTTGATATGTAACTTAACATCCATCTAACAAAGATCAGTGGTGTCGTCCTGCTTTTCATTTGTCAATGCTATCGACACATCTCCCCTATGCTCATTAACATTTTAATATAACATTCCGATGCAATTTGGGGTGGGTGATTCCTCATTACAACATTCATATAGTATGCGTTTTTCGCCACTGCTATCATTGAGACCTACCAAGTATAGGCTTACTGATCTAGAGGCTCCCCATTGGTTTTGCGGCTTCCCACTCCAATACAAAAACGAAATGCGTATGCTGTTGTACGTAGTCTGCATTTTATGTGCTCTGCTCTTTTTATGTAAAAAAGCACTTTCATTGGTAGTACCTATGCATTCGAGTTTACTTCAAACACACATATTATTTTTTATATTTTGGCTATTTATAAAAATTGTAGCATCTTATCCATTCGTTTTGCTCTTCCTCTTATTGTCTTTAACATAAAATAAAATGTGTTGTTGATCTAAAGATAAACCAAAAGTCTTAAGCAGTCAACTGAATATCTGTTAATAATAGTAATCCAACGTTTAGGGTATAAAAATACGTATGAAGTTCAGACAAGAACTTTATACGAGCACCTGTTAATAATAATTCTTATAATCTTAACGTATTTAAAGCAAAGAGAACAAAAATAATGTGATAATACATAAACCGCGATAAAGATAACGTTTTATGATGTAAGATAATTCTGATTCCAAAAGAATAACTAACTAAATATTACACATTAACACAGCGACATTTGCATGATCCTATCCATGCAAATGTATTTCATTCTTTCATTAATTAAAACACGCTTATTATAAATATTGCACTACTGCAGTAAAATATTACATCAGTCTAATACTATGTGACTGACTCTCAAAAATGACTGATGACATACTCACAACTACACATTATTATAATTGTTAACTTTTATTCTAAGTATAATCCTGCCAGGCGTAATACTTTGTCAAGAGTCTATACTAATTGTGTTCATTAATTTTGTAGATATGGGTTTATGCACGATTCCCGCCTTCCCGAAATCCGTGATTCGCATGAAGTACAACGCACTAAAATCGAACTGGAACGTGATAAAAAATGGATGAAAATGTTAGCTGCCTGGAATCCACACCATGAAAAACTACGCAAACGTGTTTTCAAAGGAATTCCAGATCGGATGCGATGGCCAGCTTGGAAGAAACTGCTGGAAGTTGAGGAGTCAATGACCGTCAATAGTAATGTGTATCAGCATATGTTAGAACTCTCCCGCAAATATTCCACGGAAGTGCGACAAATTGACTCAGACGTCAATCGACAATTTCGTGATAATTTGGCTTTTCGTGAACGCTACAGTGTTAAGCAAGTATCACTATTTAACGTACTGAATGCTTATAGCATATACAATCCGGAACTGGGTTATTGCCAGGGCATGGCATGCGTGGCCGGCGTCCTGTTGCTGTACATGCAGGAAGAAGAAGCATTTTGGGCTCTCAACGCATTGATCGTCCACGACAAATACGCCATGCATGGCCTATTTATAGAGGGATTTCCAAAGTTGACACGATTTCTGGAACATCATGATCGTATTATGTTGAAGATAATGCCAAAATTACACAAACACTTTATGAAACATAATGTGGATGCGATTCTATACTCTATAAAATGGTTTTTTGTTGTATTCGTAGAACGGGTAATTTTATCACTCTAATTTCTGTGTATGTTGCTCAAAATGCCGTTGTCTTCGTTTTACCTTTTGCAGATACCATTTAACTTAAGCTTGCGTGTCTGGGACATTTTTCTACTGGAGGGTGATCGTGTCATAACCGCCATGGCTATTACAATATTATACCTGCACAAAACAGAGCTGTTGCGTCTTAAAGATATGGATACGATATTAGAATTTTTACAAGTTAAACTTCATAAGAATTTCGGTTACAACGATGACTTTGTTATAGAGGCCTTAGAACGTGTTATGAAAAAATTGAAAGAACATAAACTGGATGTTCCACCACCGGCAAAAGTTAGCGAATTTCCAACTAAACCTTTAGGGCAATTTGTTGAAGCTGACATTGAGAAGAAAATTGGACGGCGACGATCTGAATACACAGATACCGAGAAGCAAGTAATCAGTGATGTGATATTGAGGTATAAGAAAAATGTTGTAGCCCTACCAAGCACCGGCGGTAAACTTTAATGATTGTTTCTTTCCAGGCAAGAGCAAAATGCAATTGAAGTACAATCAACTGTATCATACGAAACCTCGGAATGCGCCACAGGTAACTGATAATAACATCAGATTTAAAATTCAAAGAGTGAAACAGTCAAAAGATTTCAAACTGAAACCTGTAAATCTTTTAGAATTTCTGTATATTTTGTATATATGTACACATGTGTAAAAACTACTAAAATTATTCATATTTCTTTCAATGGTTTGGTTTTTTTTATATGTTTTCATGCATCTTTTTTTATTTTTTTAACAATGTTAAATGTATTCCATCCAATATACCGAATAATAGTCAATTATCTAGTATCCTTTAGTATAACATACATTAGAAATAAATATTGCTTATTATGTGTACATGCGACTAGTTTAACAATATTGCTCCCCCAGTTGTCTTAGAGAGAAATATACATATATGTACCTGTGAAATGTATATTCATATTTCACAAACTTCACAACCGTACGAAAATCGGCAAGCTCGAAAATTGCTATTAATGCTATTAAAATGCAATATTTTTTTAGTTTTAGTACAAATATGTGTATGTGTCGTTAAAATGTAAATCCCTTTCACTGACCCTAAAAATACATGATGCAAAGGAAATTTGATTTGTATTCGTGATATTAAATACAAACCAAATTCAATTCAAATTAAGCTTTTTAGACTTCAAATAAATTACAGCACTCCAATTAGTAGAAATGAAAAACACATTCTATGTACATAAATAAACATCAACAATCAAATAGTTTTCTTGTGAATGTAACTGTAACAACCCTGATGGCTACACTAACTTAATATTTCTATAGAAATAGTATCATCGTTTGTTTGTAAAAAATAATTTAGAGAATAACATTGATTTTCCAAAATTACTGCAGGAATCGATTGTCGGACGCTAAAGAGAAATTCTAAAGTGTAGTATTTTTTGTTCAGAAGTTTACTTTTAACATTAGCCATTTCGTATATGAAATACCTAAATTAAATATTCGTAGTTTTTCTTTCTGTCACTCATCTTGATGTATATTTTTTATTTATGTACGATCCATCATGCGTTCATCGCCATATCATTTATCACCACAAAGAGACTGCCACATTAATGGACTTAGTAATAAACTATATAAATATATTCAAAGCATTAATTGAATTAAAAAATCTTCTATTAAACTTTGAATTTTGTAAATTAAAAAAATGTATATTATTACTAATGAAACCCGTCGAAGTTTTTCATATTGGTCCTATCCATAATACAGATGTTTTTAATCAATCTTTTATATTTGATTATTTTAAGAAGGTCCTAATTTTTATACTACTTGTCATTCCTCAATACCTCGGCTGTAATAACGCTTCAAAACCCCCCTTGAGAAGCATTAACAAATTATAATGTTGTTTGGTGATGGTGTACCCGTTAATATGTGTGGGAGTTTTTATGTTCATGGAAATACACAAGTAGAATGCACAACTTTTGTGGATATTGTTTTTTGTTTCCCCAGACTGTAAATACGTTTTCATATATCCTTCATTAGACACTAGCATAATCCGAATACATATTTCGGGAGTAAACCTTTTGTTAACTTAATTTCATTTGTTTGTACATCTTTAAGTTTTCATTTTAAAATTTCTTTCTAAATTTTTTTTTCTTTCTTTAATGTTCCTACTTTACGTGTTCGTGTGCGTCCACGCATATACATTATTGTATGATTGAATATAGGTGATGCATATTCCATGAAAACGTATCAAAGTATCACTAGTTTAGCCACATCACCAGCAATTAGCAGTAATTCATTATATAGTAATGGATTTTTTGTTACTACAACACCACCACCACCACCAACAACGACACAAGTCGGCAATTATAATGTAAATTCATCATCCACATCTACGACAACTGCAACCACGGTGACAACTGACAATTCGGCTATGACACCAATTTTGCAAAAGCGAGCGACGGAAACCGCAACGATAACTACCACGCGTACACTGTCCGAGACAAATGAACGGTACCAATTGCCAAATGGCGACCATTTCTTCCAACTTGTCGACAAACAAAATAGAACCTCAAGCCGCGGCGGCAACGATGACAGTGATCGCGATGATATCAAAATGTTGATTGATAATTTTGATCAAAAACAATCAAAACAGCGGCCAGTCTATAGCGATCACAAAATTGAAATTATTACCAGCACTATAGAAATTGATGAAGATGATGGCGACGAACTGAGTGTAGAGAATACTCGCCTTTAATATTGAAATATCATTTTTTTGTAACTTAAATTAGCTAATATTATCCTACTTATTTGTAGAATTATTTTGTATTGTAAAATTTATAATTTTTCATTATTGAAATTGAAGTTTGTATTTAATGCTTTAGTTGAAGAAATTGTTTTTTTTTTTGTTATTCTCCTTGCATTTTTATTGAAATTAAAAAAAAAACGTACAAGACTTATAAGCCCTATATATGTATTTAAAACGTATCTATAGTTTGTTTCTATAACTTAATCTCATGTAATATTTAAAAATACACTGTTTGAGTGTTGTTATTAAAATATGTCAGTCAATGTACCATATTGACTGTACTGCCTATAGTTATTGCAATCATAAGTAGTATCCTTTTCATATAACAACCATGAGTTTGCCGGTTTCCCTTTCGTGGTTGTTATATAGCTCTACCTACTACCTAACCTAACATTCCTATTTGTAATTCTATTCTCCGCTTTTCGAATGGCATACATACTTTAAAACCTTTGATATTCGTATTTTAATCTAATTGGCCTTTTCCAACTTTGTGTATAGACAAAACGAAAGCATATTTATCTCTACTTATTTATTTAATAAATCTTTATCAAAACAAAACACAATGCTCTCATTTATTATTTAGTAGAAGTTGTACCGAGAAATTGTTCGATGTTTAAGCTTCTATGATGCTTTTTTTTACGAAATATAGTCTACGAGTCCTGTTGTGGGAAACGGCACCACCAGCCTGTTTTTGTTTGCATTAGTCTGTAGGATTTTAAAACTACTGCATGTTTCTTCTCATTATTACTTCGTTATATTTTTAATTCCAAGAAGTTTGTTAAACTAACACCAAAACTCCTTAGTTAAATCCTCCAGGGTTCACTAACACTTACACTGTCACGCTCGCAGACTCACTTGTGAACACTAACACAAAGTAAATGTGAATTTGATGAATAAAATGAAAAATTGATTGGACCTTAACTCTAAATAACATTGGCTCTTCTATTTTTATGCTTAAAACAAAACTAAAACTAAAAATTGAACGAATTGGAACAAATTCTTCCTCTACCCACGAATAAACTGAATACATATAACTAATGCTCTATATAGTAACATTAACTGTTCCCGAGGACAATCATTCAATACGAAGTTCGCTTGCAGGTACATCAATGGCCTCTCACGGTTCATCGGAAACATTTTCACTAGAGGACAATAAGTAAGTTATTATGAGCGCCCCCTAATCAAGTTTGGCTTGTCTATAAGATTGTGTCTTTTGGTTGCAGTATTCATTTGAAAACAGCGAACGCATTGCAAAACACCCCACAACGTGAGATACTGATGGGCACCTGACGTTTGCCTTCGACGCCACCGCTACACAATTGCGTAAAACCGTGTTTTTCGTCCCCTCCGACGACATCATCAGTTTCCAGCGACGGCAATGCTGTCACATCTTCGTCATCCGCAGTTGTTTCATCCGTAATGGTGGCGTCTTCTCTAAGTACTTTACACAGTTCACAAATTCCAACACCCCATCAAACACCCACGCATCAGCTACACCATCATGTTGGCTTGATGATAGAAGCTGCCACGCCCACTACTCCAGTAGCAACTACGCCTGAAAAGTCATCGCCGATGCAAACGCCAACACCTACGTCTCAGTTAACTCCCACAACTCCAACAGCAATTGGTTAGGATGACAAGTGTTCGCGGTTTATTTTAACTTTATACAAAGGTTTATTTATTTTGGCTGGCACGGAAGAAGCATAAAAATTTATATAATTTTTTTTGGTACGACTTTAGGCCACGCAAGTTTTTGCACTACAGTTGAATTATTTTCCTAAAAGGTGGGGAAAACTCTATCTGGAACCATTCATTCCACTTGAAGCAAATCGAATACAAAAATGCATTACACCACCAAAAGTAACCACATTTCGCCATATTTATTTCATTACAGAAATTGAGTATTTTTTTAAATTTATTAAATATGAAGGCATTTATTGATTTTTTTTATTTACAACACTAAGACAAAAATTATTATTCCTGAAACTTGATACATTTATTTTGGATTTATTTATTTAAAGCATTTTTTTGCCAGAGAAGCAATCAAATTAACAGCGGTCGACCAATTTTAAATTGTTCGTTCCAAAAAAATTAAAAAAAAAAACTAAACTGAGTGGATACAACTGTATTTATAAACATTCACTGTATCTTGAAATGTATGCATTGTACACATAGATATTGAAGCATAGTATTATACAAATTAATAAAGAACATATTCTGTTTTATAAGTACAATACACAGTAACCCAGAGATTCCCCTCCTGCAAAACAAAAGCAAATTGTTAAGTTTACAGAAGGTACAATCAAATCTATACACAAAGATATTCTTATTAATTTACCCTGTTGCGTCCAAAGATAACAAAAACAACAAGCGTGAAACTATAAACTAAATAGGGATGTATGTATATTCCAGCGAGCGCATATGTACATTATTCATTAATAATAAAGAAACAAAAAACTTTATTTATCTGACTTCTTTTTATTCTTAGAACTATTTTCTATTATTGAACCCAAATCTTTCAGAGACACCTCACCCGAGCCTCGCGGTAATGGTGTGGGTTGATTAGGACCCGGTTTCCAACCGACAAAATAGATAATTTGAAATGTTGCTGGAACGCCTTTGTCGTTGCCGTACATTTCTTTGTAGATTGCACTGGCCGCCATCATCGTGTCCCTGTTCAAGTGCAGCGGTCTGTTGTATGAGGCATTATTTTCGGCCATGCCTTTCAGATCAAACATTACCTCAAACATGGTGGGGTATCCAATGACAATTTCGTCGGTGTCAATGGTTAGCATAGTGAATCCAGCACGATTGAGCAATGATCCAATATCTCGTATCTAAGTTGATAATACAATTAAAAATTATATTTTAATTGACGCTTTATAAATTTGCATTCGTTATATAACAATTAAGCTTAATCAGCTTAAGATTTTGTTAATATTATTGTCTTTTTAGCTTATGTTGTATGACATAATAACAAGGGTCATTCCGCAGATGAGCTAAAATCGTTGCACAAGGCATTACAAAGCCACACAAAAATGCACTCATCAAGTACCAACATGTGTCATTACAACCAATCAAACTATATGAATGTATGTACTTCATTTATATTCAAAGTTTAAATTCATATGGCGTGGGATGAAATCCCAACTTAAACATCACCTGCGTGAATGGTGATATATGGGCTGCTATGCCACCTTTTCGCTCCAGGTCAGCCAACTGCAATGATGATCTTAGTTCATATAAAGTTTCACCTCCAAATAATGAGGCCATAAATACGCCATCTGGCTTCAAGCTACGGATAACTTTACTAAAGCAACCAGGTAAGTCGTTGACCCAATGCAAACTTAGAGACGATATAACCAAATCCAATGAATTGTCTGCAAACTGTTAACATTAGTATATACTGAGGTCCAAATCAATCTGTAATAATACATTCAGACTTACGTCCCATTGCTCCTCGTCCAGTTCCCTCTTGGCAATTTGTAAACCCGGTGTTCCCTGGGCCTGCGAAAGCATTGTTGGACTGATATCACACAAGGTCAGATGTTTCACACTCTCGGCTAGTATGTGCCGTGATAGGAAACCTCGATTACAGCCAAAATCAACAGCCGCATCGAACTCCTTTTTTATATCAAAAACCCTATCTGCCAACCGATAGCCCACTTCCTCTTTCAAGTAATCATACATTTCTACATCAGGACTGCAAATTTACAATTAAATGCCTTCTTTACATATTTGTCTGCGGCATACGCACCTCATGGCAGCCCGTTCCTTTTGTAATTTCTTGGCACTTCTGTCAAAGATGTTCTGATATGAGGGCTTGTTCGAAAAAGTCCTGTAATGTTGTCTCAAGTTTCCTGTTAATTCCACCCGATGTATAAAGTGTTTCCAACTATTTGCATGTTTCATACATGTTTTTAGAAAAATATTTAACATTTTGCTAACTTAAGAACAATCTCTTCGGCAAACTCTTACAAAACTGTTCCAAACGTAAATAGAAGCGACAGCAGCAAACAGCTGTTTGCGCGCGCACAGCTGTTTATTCTACATATGTTGATGGACATTGAAAGAAACCGATAATATCGTATTTATGATATTAAAATGAATTAGGTTTTTTTTTTATTTATAAAACGACTTAAAGAGTATAATCTATAAAATAGTGGGACGCTACATTTACATTCTATTTCTTAACCATTTTAAGCTTTTCCGAGCCCATTAGTATAGTCTTGTCCACATCTGATATCTTTCGTTTCGAGGCAAACGGATTTACTGAATTCAAAGGGGTTCGAGTAATGGACCTCCCCTCGTCTGATGCAGCCTTTGCTAACTGGTTGTCTATTTCGCTGCCATTTAGGTTTTCCTGCGAAGTTTCTGATGATGAAGCGGCTGAAAGAGTTTCGTTGTTTGACTTCTTAAATAGAGATGCAGGAGAGTTAGGCAACGTGAAACGTTTTAACGATTTTTTAGCCGAGACCAAATCCATTGACTTCGGCGCTAATTTGCTTGTCGAATTCGATAATAAACCACCCTGGTAGGCTTTTAACAATATAAGCGGCGATGCAGGCAACGATTGTTCCACCAACTGTTCCTCGTGTTCTCTAGCCTGCTGCTCTTCTTCTATGTGTGGTAATAACTCGGAAAGTCTGTCGGATAGGTGAATTCTGCCCAATTTGGTGGCATATTTCACTGCCAACATCAATAAGTCTGTGCACGCTATAGTTTCGATTAGTTCCTTCGCGCGCATCTCTGTTTCACCGCGACATGCCAACGCAAATAACTTTATAGCAGTTTCTTTCAAAGTCTTCTCGGCGTTGTCCACAGACATTATGGACGCTCTAAGCATAGAGTCTTCCAAAATTGACTTTTCGTTCTCCATATCGCATAGCGGCATTTGTAACGACAATTCATGTACCATTGGGCGTGGCGTGGTCATGGGGTACGACGTTCCGCGACAAAGAACTGCCTGCAGTATCTGAGTTCTTTCCGACAACGATATAACAAAATAATTGTTAGAAACGCTTAAAGATTGCTTCATCGTATCGCACACAGGGAACCAACAGTTCGATTTAAGATTAAACAGCTGCACCAATCCCATTGAATCACAAAATACGGGAGATCCGCAGTCCGAAAATCCCAACCAAGTTAATTGTCTTTCCGGTGAAAGTGGTAATTTAATATTTTGGCATTTCAACTTCAATCCGGACGTTTGCAATAACTTAGCTTGAAGATGTTGCTGTTTTTCGCTAGAAGGGGAACTTTGATAACAGATAATGATGCGGTCTTCATAACCGGACATGCAGACCACAGGGCCGGGCAAGGATATCACTTCTCTCTGGGTTCCCATAACTGTGAATATTCGCAGGAATTGCATGCTAGTAGAGACGGCTACGAGTCTAGAAGATGCACACAAGGCTTCGACGCTTTCGCAGTCAGGAAGCTGGATAGACCACTCTTTGTTGCCGGAAGCTTCTAGTGCTATGCAAACCAATTTAGATGAATTCTCAGCAGCCATAGCTAAGACCGTTGAGCTTAAACTGGCCATGTTGTGGTTATTGTAGTTCGGAATGTGCAGAGAATGGTGGACACTTGCGTCGTGAAATTCTACATCAACGGCGCCATCGGATCTATCAGTGTGTAGCGTTACAATGCCCACCGTATTCCATACCAAGTAACGATGTTCAAGATGTGTTGGAGTTGAGCTGGGCTGAAAAGCCGTTTGTTGCTTGAAACCTTTAACGAAGTCAGATCCGAATCCCACGACAGTTGGGGACATCGATCGACGTTCTGAAGAATCCTTTGTATCTTCGTCATTTGGTATGTCACCATTTGCGTAGGACATCACCTTACTCTTCAACTTTTCGATGGACACAGCATCATCGTCTTCATCGTCATCGCCACCATAAAAACCGTCACCTTTTTCTTTCGCTTCATCATCGGCAAATTCAATATCACCAAAGCCATTGCCAACGGCCTCGGTATCTCCCAGCAAATCATCATCGAATCCAGCAGCGGCACCGGTTAAAAACAGAGTACCCAATTGACCTGTAGCATCACAGTATGCCAACTCTTCGTGGCCTTTGGTACTCCACGCTAAGCAGGTTATGGCCTGGCAATCACCGGACGGAGCCTCACACTTCTTACTTTTGCGTGTTTCAAAATCGAATACTGAAATCTCTCCCTTATCCGTAGCAGCTGCCACAAACAAACCGTCCATCGAAAACTGGCAGCAAGTATATTTACCCTTTACTTTGTCATCGGTCAGAGAATATGACATTTCCCAGCTAGAAGTATTTAGGATGCACACCTCTCGGTCATTGACATAAGCTAAAAATTTTCCCTTCGTTGGTTCAAATGAAGGAGTACCAAAATAATGAGCATTTTCAAAACTGTTGGTTTTAGGCAGTCCTGTCATCGTTTTTATCTCCTTGCCCCCATCATTCATATTCCAAATCTTTAGAACACCCTCACCGCCAACAGAAACCAAAAAGGACTCCTTGGGATGTATGTCCAATGCCAGCACTGGACCCTTATGACCGTCCAGTTCAACGGGTTGGCTTTCGCCTTTCTTTAATACTTTGATCTTGGTGTCTTCTGATCCAGCCGCAACGTAATCGCCCTTCACTTTCATACATATAACGGGAGCAGTGAATCGCATCAAGGTGCCATCGCTGTCCATGTCGGGAAAGGTGTACGCTTGAACAGTATTGCGGTCTGTGGAAGCCAGAATCTTCCCTTCCTTTTCTGCCAGACAAACCACGAACTCGCCTAAGCAATTGGAAGACGGATCATCATCATCAATTCCACGCCACTTGCGGATATCACCATCAGAGCCGCAGGTCACAATCAACTCCCCATTATCGGTGTAGATTAAACTGGTGTATCCCGTAGTGTGGGCATACCGCAACGAGCTGCGTTCGAACATTTTCAAAACGTCTTTAGTTTGATTGTGTTTTCTTGTGGATCAGCAAGAATTTGCATTTGCTTGGTTGACAAAATTTTGCGATATAAACAATTTTGGCGCTAAATGACAATCTGCAGTAGTTTTTTGACATTTATCTGTCCATCACAGAGTTGTTTTTGACGAAGGCAACAAGTGTGACCAGACTAGTTTAATAATAGAGATAACATTCCACTATGACACAAAGAAATAAATTGTAAATACAACATATAAGCTAGAATTTTTAATGAATGAATAGCTGGAAAAAGTGTCCCAAAAAAACGGAAAAAATAGTAGAAAAAATTATCAAGGAGAAATTTCGAAAGTTGGATTTGTTTTCAAAAACCAATGTACCGTAGGTAAACTTTTTTAAAAACCGCGTTATAATTTGATTGATTGCAAATTTTTCTGTGAATTAAATCCAAAATATTTGTATGAAAAAATTATTTTCACAAAAAAATACAAATATAGGTCTAAACATAGCATGGTTGGAGTCGTTGTGATAATAAATTACATTGAGTCATCATAGAACTCAAAGGGTTTTTAATGGGCTCCAAAGAGCCTTATGGCCGCCAGCGCCAGCTATAATCTTGGTTTACACCGTTTCCACTGAGCTACAACTTATCCAACAGATGGACTACTTCTGTTAATGCACCACATAAATTTCCAGCATTATTCCAATATAGAGATGACATCACACGGAAAACAAAAGAACACATAATAAAAATAACAAATTCTACTGAATGATAAGCTAAAGTCGCAAAAAAACCATTCCTTCTATTCCCATGAAATCTAAACCTATTAAATCGCAATCTAATTGCATTTAAACACCATCACATACTACCGCCATCTGTTATGCAATTCGAGTTATATTTAGAATATTGTAACAAGCAGATTCTTGGACACTGCGATGGAAAACCAACACTGTCATAATGTATTGGCCCCTATAGAAAATTCACCATATTTGTGTGATTCGATTAGCATGTTGGAATTGGTCTCAATCGATTGGGTGTTGACTGTTGAAATGTGCATTTTTTCAATTTATTCCAAATAAGTGTAATAACTCAACAATAAAGAAAACCTTTTGGTTGCAGAATAATGCACAAAGAACATCAGTGCAAAACTAAGTATTCGTTAGACGACATCTAATTGCGGTGCGATATTTAACGTAAACTTTAGCGGTGGCCATCTGACTAGTTACGCCTTCCTTATTAAGTGTAATACATCCCATAAATCCAGGTGGTATTTATACCATTGACTTATCTCTGGCTGTAATTTTAGATAAGTGATTGTATATAGTTCTTAGTCATACCGTAAGTAAAATCCGTAAGACCGACCACACAACCACTGATGACACATTGGGTAACAACCGCAATCCAACGCCTTAATCACTAGACGATCTATATTGGGAGAAACCAAAGTTTCCACACAAGCTACATAAAATGGTGGCCACTCCTTATTTGTTTAAAGAAATTGAAAGGATATTTCAAAATGTAATTACAAGTTTACACAACGCTTTCTTTATTCACAGACACAAAAAATAATTGTTCTACTTTTCTAGACGCCTTTGTATGCCATAGTCTTGGAGGCATTCCTTCTGCTTTCCGTAATATGGCTTTTGTTTTACAAACGCAATGGCCGCAAACGTTATACCAAAGAACAGGAAGATGAAATCATTGCGGGTTATGAGCCAGAACCCTTGGTGGCAGACACAGATCCGAATCATCCGTTGCTGCGCACACGTTTGGTGCAATCGAAAGTGGGCAAGCGTGTTGTGATTGATGGTCACGATTGCTTGAATCTGGCCACTCACAACTATTTGGGTTTATTGGAAGACGAGCAGATCTTAGAGGACGCATGCAGAAGTCTAAGGAAATATGGCGTTGGCTCGTGTGGCCCTCGTGGATTCTATGGCACAATGGATATTCATTTAGAATTGGAGGAACGCTTAGCTAAATTTATGCAGATGGAAGAAGCGGTGGTTTACTCGTATGGCTTCTCCACAGTGGCTAGTGCTATACCTGCATATTCCAAGAGGGGTGATATCATATTTGTGTAAGTAAACTCGGCAGCAACTTTATCACCTTACATCTTCTTTATGTTTTTTAATATTGCAGTGACGAAGCAGCAAATTTTGCCATACAGAAAGGATTAGATGCCTCACGCAGCACTATATATTTCTTCAAACATAATGATATGCAAGATTTGGAGCGTTTGTTGAAGGAACAATCTGTTAGAGATGCAAAAGTAAGACGGAGTTATAATATTACGTGTGCACAAACAACATGCGTTTTTATTCATAAACCTGATCCTTTTAGAATCCCAAAAAGGCTGCAAAAACTCGCAGATTCTTGGTCGCTGAGGGAATATATATCAACACGGGTGAGATTTGTCCTTTGCCAGAATTAGTTGTACTTAGGGCCAAGTACAAGTTGCGGTTGTTCCTAGATGAAAGTTTATCTTTTGGAGTTTTGGGTAAAAATGGTCGTGGCCTCACTGAACACTTCAATGTCGACGTAAGCGCTTCTATATACTTCTCATTTTGGTCGGAAATATAGTTCTTTTTTATGATTTTAGCGTACCGAAGTTGATTTAATATCTGCCGGTATGGAGTGGGCCGTGGCTTCCGTAGGTGGTTTCTGTGTAGGCTCATCCTTTATAACCGAACATCAACGTCTATCCGGTCTTGGTTATTGTTTCTCGGCATCATTACCACCATTGTTGACTCAGGCGGCAATATCTGCACTTGATCGTTTCGAGAGAGAACCACAAATATTTGCTGAACTGCAGGTTAAAAACAAGCTGTTGCATTCGAAATTTTCGCAGTTTTCCAAATTGGCATTGCGAGGCAATGAATTGTCTCCGATACAACATCTTTATCTTTCGGATCCCTTAGAGAAACATGATGATGAAAGAATGAAACTTACCGAAATAGCTGATAAGGTGAGATCGAATAGAGAATGCATCCTAGTTTCAAAAATTAAAAAGTATTATACCTTTTAGTGCATTTCCCGTGGTGTTGCTGTCATAGAGGCTTGTTATCTTAACAATTTGGAGAAACACCCCATACGTCCCAGTATTCGTATTGCCTGCAATCGTTTGCTTAGCGCTGAAGAAATAGATAGTGCCTTTAAGATCATCGAGGAAGTCTCAAAAGAGGCATTGCAATAATTTATTCCAAACAGTGTCTTTACTTCTACGCATTTTACTTCTTTAGTATGCTTAAAACAGTATTTGTTTAATTAAACCGCATATTTTTACATATTTTTTTGTTTGTTAAATTAAGCTACAAAAATGTTTACACACAGCTTCTGTCCTTCACACACCAGTCGTTCATAAGTTAAAGAAAGACCGATAATATTGGCTCTAAGTGCTCAAATCAATGTTTCATTCAAAAATATTTGCAAGAATTGTTGAAATGAAAAGGTATTAATCGGCAACGCTGCCAATGCTTGTGTTTGACAAATGTGCTTTTCCGCCCTTCTAAGGTGGAGAAATTGCAGTTCTTAATGTTTTCCTTGATATTTGTGCAAAAATAAAAATATTAAACCAAAAATTTGTTGTTTAAATTATTGTAAGGCTTTAAATCAGCTAAAAGACAAATAAGGGTAGTGACCCTGTAATGGGCCGTAGTTCAAAATTATGCTTTTTAAAATATATATATACATATTTATGAAATATGCAATATATTAAAAATTCTAAACGTATACGTTCCTATATAAAATTAAATTATTATGGACAATTAAAACAAATCAAGCTCAACAATGGCAAAATTCACACTGTTTTTCTTCGGTAATATAATCCCGCCATTCCCGGGAGGTCTGTATTATAGTGGTACGTATGAAGGTTGGGAAAGCCATATCATATATATCATCATATCATGTTATCCCTGATAGATAAATGCGACTATAAACATCTTTACTTGTGTATCTATGTATATTATTTTTTTTATATCCGCAGTCTTCCAGCTGTTCTCACTTCATTTTACGCAGAATAGTGAGATCCCTACTTTGTCAGTCTTTTACAACACTAAAGGTTTGTCAAGCCATCGCCGATTTGACGTTTAGTACTGTCAACATTTAAATTAGGTCTGACCGGCATATGGTGGCAAAGGAAAACAAAACACAGAAACATGAAGTATATTTTTGTATTAAATATGTGAAAGGTTCAGTGAAATAGTATATATTAATGCTCTTATCGTTTGATTTAGGATAAGTGTTGATGGTCTATTGGTGTACTTCCCCTACGAGTACATATATCCGGAACAGTATGCGTATATGTTGGAACTGAAGCGTACTTTAGACGCCAAGGGACATTGTCTGCTTGAAATGCCCTCGGGAACGGGCAAAACAGCAACGCTGCTGTCTCTCATCGTAGCATACATGATTGAACATCCCGAGACAGTTCGCAAGTTGGTATATTGCTCGCGTACTGTGCCCGAAATCGAGAAAGTCATAGCAGAATTACAGAACCTGATTGTGTACTATGAGAAGAACGCACCGCAGCCACCGGAATTGGTTGGGCTGGTGCTCAGTTCCCGCAAAAACATGTGTATCCATCCGGAAGTCAGTAAGGAACGAGAGGGCAAAGCGGTGGATGGAAAATGTTATGGCCTAACGGCGAGTTACGTTAGAGAACGCCACGAGCATGATATGGAGACACCTATTTGTTAGTAACCTTTGTTGAAAAGCAACGAATTTTATGTATTGATAACTATTAATTGCAGGTCAGTATTTTGAAGGGTTTAGCTTAGAGGGAAAGGAAACCACATTACCCGTTGGGGTATACAGTATAGACGATCTTAAAGAATACGGACACATGCGAAACTGGTGTCCCTATTTCGTGGCCAGAAATGCTGTAAGTCTGGTGATTTTTAGAAACAGTAAATAGCAATGCTTATATAAACATATCTTTAGATTGCTCAAGCGCACATAGTTGTCTACAGTTATCACTATTTATTGGATCCGAAGATTGCCGAAGTGGTATCCAAAGAAATGTGCCGCGAAAGCTGTATCGTTTTTGATGAAGCCCACAACATCGACAATGTGTGTATAGATTCGATGAGCGTTAAAATTAATCGCCGTACCGTGGAAAGAAGTACAAATGCTTTGAATAATTTACAGAAATTAGTACAAGAGTAAGTTTGAATACAGTTTATCCAAACCAAAGCAAGACTTCAGCATAACTGTTACCATTTTTTATATATGTACCTATATTCAGAATACGGGAAGAAGACACGAATCGTTTAAATGAGGAATATCAACGCATGGTGCAGGGTTTAAAGGATGCGAGCGTTCAAAGAGATACAGATATGATCTTAGCCAATCCTATATTACCAACAGATATTCTGACAGGTAAATATGCACTCCACATTGCTATTATAAATTTATATGTTTTACGTACTATTTCAGAGGTTGTTCCCGGTAATATACGCAATGCTGATCATTTCCTAAGTTTTTTACGCCGTTTTATTGAGTATATAAAGACACGCCTAAAAGTCCACCATGTAGTCCAAGAATCACCTGCAGGTTTCCTCAAAGATGTAGCTTCAAAGATATGCATAGAACGCAAACCTTTGCGATTTTGTGCGGAACGTTTGTCTAGTTTATTGCGAACTTTGGAAATTACTGATATGACAGAATATGGTACTTTAACACTGGTGAGGTTCTTATTTATTCAAATTAAATTGTTGTTTAATAACTTCTCTCTACTTTTGCAAAAAGATCACACATTTCGCTACATTGGTTAGTACGTACACTAAGGGATTTACCATAATTATTGAACCATTCGACGATAAAACCCCTACCGTGGCCAACCCAATATTGCATTTCAGCTGTTTAGATTCTTCAATTGCTATGGCCCCTGTCTTTCAAAGGTTCCAATCGGTAGTGATAACTTCCGGAACCTTGTCACCTATGGATATGTATCCGAAAATATTGGATTTCGATCCAGTGGTTATGAGTTCCTTCACCATGACACTGGCCCGACCTTGTTTACTGCCTATGGTAAGTAGTGTACAATTATTATTGTGACAAAATAAGCCTAATGCTACCTTAAATGTTACAGATTGTTTCTAAGGGCAATGATCAAGTCGCTATTTCTTCCAAATACGAAACCCGCGATGATACCGCTGTCATAAGAAATTATGGTCAATTGTTGGTTGAAACCGCGAAAACCGTACCCGATGGTATTGTGTGTTTCTTTACTTCTTATTTATATTTAGAATCAGTAGTGGCATCCTGGTATGACCAAGGCATTGTGGATACATTGCTGCGCTACAAACTACTATTCATTGAGACTCAAGACAATGCAGAAACAAGCTATGCCCTAATGAATTACGTCAAAGTAAGTAGAAATGATGAAACTATTTTCACTTTATTTGTATTTGGTAATTACGTTCTAATAGGCCTGTGATTGCGGACGTGGAGCTGTTTTGTTGGCCGTTGCTCGTGGAAAAGTTTCAGAGGGTGTCGATTTTGATCACCATTATGGCCGTGCCGTCCTGATGTTTGGCATTCCATATGTTTTTACTCAATCACGAATCCTTAAAGCTCGACTCGATTACCTACGTGATCAATTCCAAATTAGAGAGAACGATTTTCTTACATTCGATGCTATGCGCCACGCTGCTCAATGCGTGGGTCGAGCTCTCAGAGGCAAGACCGACTATGGTATTATGATCTTTGCCGATAAACGTTTTTCGCGGCAAGATAAACGTAGCCGTTTGCCCAAGTGGATACAAGAGCACTTAGTTGACAGCTTTTGCAACCTTAGCACGGAGGAATCTATGCAGTTAGCTCGTCGGTGGCTAAAACGTATGGCTCAGCCATTTACACGAGAAGACCAGTTGGGAATATCATTGCTGACAAAGGAGCAGTTAGAAAGTGTTGCTAGGGAAAAATTGGAACGCCAAGCACAAGGAAAAGAATCGGCGGGTGGCGAAGTTATGGAACTTTAAAAATCAATTTGTTCCAGCACTTGTGTATTACTTTCGACAATTTATTTGTCATTAATACAACAATGTTAAATATACTTGAAACAAATCCACATAAATATTGTTTTTATATAACTGGTTTATTGGCGTCACAGGAATTATTTACGTCAGCGGGTTGCTGTCTTCCGCTTTATGGCTTTGCGTAATAATTTTCAAACAGATGTGACAGTGGGAGCAGCATCCTAAATATATATTTATAATCAATTCCAAACACGTTATTATTATAAATTGATATGTCACGTTATCTTCTTGCAGAAAGTAACTTAAACGAAAGCCGCCATTGCAGGTTAATGTAAACAAGCACTTTTAAAACTTAAAGATCGCAACTTGGCCGAACCAGGTATCATTAAATTGCCTTATCTCGACCAAAACATTTTTTAAGTTAGTTTCCTGTTGTTTTGCTCAGTGGAAAAATGGGCAAATTATGAATCGTATAATTTGTTAATATTTGTTTCTACCGTTTAATTTTTCGCATTATAAAATGTAAGTGTAATCGTTCCATTACAAAGCATGTTTTAACGATTATTGGGTTCCATGTCAATAATATCTACGTTTTATTGTTGCTGCATCGGAGCAAAAATATTTACAATACGTAGTACCATACTTAAGTTTTGTAAAGCCCTCTCCGGAATCAATTCCTTTTAAGAAACAAATAAATGTCATATAACGCTCTTCAAGATACCGAGACTTCTAATATATAACTTTTGTTATTTTTTTATCTTCTCTTAATTTTTTTTATCTTGACTTATTTTAAGCGTGATGTTTTGCCCCTAATATGCCATACATAAGCTACGTAATTTATTATGCTTATTTACCTATAAAGAAACTCTGATTTTTGGCACCACTACTAGTCTTGGCTTTAATATTTAGGAAAATTAGTATGCATGTGCAATTTTCTATTAGATTTGTTCCAATGGATTTCCAAGCAATTTAAAGTAAAAAGTCATTAACTTAGAAAGCACGTGACGATTATTGAGAGTTTGATCAATTATTTAAAGATATAAATCTAACTGATTAATATCTAGTTACAGATAATTTTTGAGTTTTATTTATTTATTTTATTTTATTTTATTTTACTAATTTATTTCATTATGTGATCTGAATCACTTGCATTTATCTGATAATGAGACTAATAAAGACCTGCGATACCTTTATAAACATTACGACTACAGGTTTTTTTTGTCATAGACGCTTTTAATATGAATTGCGTTGAGCCTTACTTTTCTCAGTAGCATCTCGTTTTAAAAGTCATAGTTTCGTAGAAAGAAATATTACTTGGCTTGTGCGTTTTTTTCCAGCATCACTGCGATTCCAATTATGGCAGGGTGTTTTCAATATTTCTAATTGGAACGGAAACCTAATAACGGTCCTAACATGAGAGAGTGTATTTTAAAATCTAGAGATATTAAGAGACGCATGTGGCGCTCTTGTTGTTGTAAGCATAGGGTAAGAAATACCGATAGTAATGAATTCTTTTCTTGTCTGGTGTGGTGTATGTGTATGTGAAAATCTACGTTTGCCAATGATTAGCGAATGGGAAAAATTAAGTAAAGCTTTGTCAAAAAGCTTCACCGCATCTCCTCTCACTCTCAAAAATGGCAACGACACAGTCGTACACAACTATTGGCGAGTTCCTTGCAATCCTCCGGCAGGTTGACAATTCACACCAGCAGCCAGCCATTCAATACAATGAGAAATAAAATCAAAAGTTCCGGTCTTTAGAAATCTGTAAGGGGGTGGTTTTCCACAGTATGCCATCAAACACTAGTTGAGTACCACGAGTGCCAGCAATTGCTGTAGCACAGCTGAATTGCTGGTCAAATTCATACACGTTTCGTGTTTTACAACAAACATTCGACGACGACGCGAGCAAAGAACTTTCAATTTTATTGAGTTTGATTGTTGTTGTTGTTGCTTGCTTTTCGTTTTTGTTTTATTGGCAAATCAAAATAAAAAGGTCGCAACTAAATGAGAAACCGTTTAGTCGTCGGTAGTCGGTTAAAGGAAAGCGAGTCGAGATTCAAGAAACCGCCAAAACGCAAACGTTCTGCGACCACAAACTATCAATCGGTTTAACGCAAAACCTTAGAACTAAACAAAACTACAAAGCCAAACAGTTTTCTAGTATTATTTACAATTTATATTATTTAAGTTATCGAACGCATAAATCAATCTAGAGAATATGAAACAATTAAACGAAGTACAAAGTATCAAGCAGAATGGTGTTGCCGCTGCGCCAACCAATGCCAATGGGCATCACCAACACGAGCATCGCGTCGACGGTGACAATATCATTTCCGATCAGAAACAGCTGATGCCATTTAACAACAACAACACAACCACCACCACTGCCAACAGCACGGGCAACAGCAATAACGCCATGATACCCACAAAGTCGGCTGGCCTTCATTTGAGTTTTGTGGCCAATGCAAATGAGAGTGTAAGCAGTGCAAATTGTAAACAATGTCAAATCGGTAAGTACTCGATCGTCGAGCGTATTAAGAAGCTCATCATGCAAAGGTAAAACATACTACTAGGCTCTAAGCGTTAGAACTGAAGCATGTGGAGGAATTATTGTATATGGAATTAGCTTACAACTAACGAAATGAAATATTAAAAAATATCAAGTGTTAGGCTTTAAATAAGTATAAGTGAGACTATTAGGCATTAATTTTTTTACAATTGACTTAATGCTAGTTCTTATTCGTGTCTTTCAAGGTGCACATTGTTTTATATAATGTAATTGATTATAAAAAATTTTTTTTTACATTATATAAAACAATGTGCACCTTGAAAGACACGAATTAGAACTAGCATTAAGTCAATTGTAAAAAAATTAATGCCTAATAGCATTATAGCGATTTTAATTAAATGTAACTCTATTTGTGAAAATTGACAAATGTTTGGAGTAAAATTAACCAACATTTTCGAGTGTTATTCATCAGATTAAGTTTTAAATTAAAAAAATAAGCATTGCCAAGGAAATAGCTTGAAGTGTTAAAAACATATTTCAAAGAACCAAAAATACATTGTAAAATATTGTATTTCGATGGCAATGTGTTAGGAATATAACAAGTATGTAACTAAAATTACTTATACACAATACCTTTGAGTATTTTTTGGATAGCGATAGGAATTTTGTTTTCAGCATAACTAATATGCCCTTTTTGAGACAGTTGTTCCTGTGCGATCCACCAGAAATCTTTAGTTACGAATTTCAAGAATTGTGGTACATTTGTTTGTATTTATGTTTGATTGTTTTAGAAACGTATTGCATTTTTTTAAATTATGTAATTTTCAAATGGTGCTGCTCATGTTATATATGTATATTTTTAAGTTTGATACTCTGAGCTAGTTTGCAGTAAAATTGTAAAAAAAAACATCGGTTTATTGTCGCAACGAAATGTGACAATGCGTCAATTTTATCCGCATACTTTGCTTTACTTTGAAACAACATTTATATTATTCAAAGAACTTAAAGTGATCTGAATTCCGTTTAAAAATGATAATGTTGTTGGAAACATTTTTAAATTTCCGTGTAAAAAACTTAGTACTACTTTGTAAATTTTTTTCCACATTTTTTTTAACGCAAAATTACTTATAATGGCTTCGGCAACATTTTTGCATTAAAGTATTATTTTAATTTAATTATTTTAATTACTTAAACAAAATCTAGTAAAACTAGTTAAATTGCATGCAATTTAAAAAAAAAATCAATTTCTTTATTTCCATTTGTATGTCCAATTTTGTAGTTTTTTTTTACTTGCCCTACGAATGCTTACTATTTTTACTCGGCAAACTAATTTCGCCAAATAAAATTGTTTTATCCCTTTTAAATTTTGTCAAAATGTTTACTATTTTTAGTCTTGTAAAATGACACAAGTATATAATTTCTTATTTTATGTAGTATTTTTTTCGTATTTTATTTTACTTACGTATTTTCCCGTTAACATAACAGGAAATATAGTTTATGTTATTGACGCGTTTCCCGTTAACATAACAGGAAATATATTTCTGTTATTTTAAACTTGAGATTATGTTTGTTCCTCTCTTTTATCATTTTGTTTATTTGAAATTTAAATGTCAATTTATTCAAATTGTTTGGTTTTTTGTTTGTTTGCAAAGCCGCTTTAGTTACTACAGCTGTTTTACTTTAGTTTTGTTGATCTTTGACAATGATTATACATCTAAATAATTGCCTAATTAACAAACTCAATTTAGAATTGATCAATTTCTTTATATTAATCTAATCATAATTTACGAATCACTTAAATAATTATGGATGAAATGAAAAAAAAAATTCACTATATTGGTTCATCATAAGTAAACCTGTGAGGGAACTAACAAGGTGTACTGAGGTGGTAAATTGTAACAAATTACAAAATGTTTTATAGCGCAAATGTAAACACCTTGTCGTATTCTAATATATTAAAAAATAAATTTCAAAACAAATTTTCGCGAAAATTATTTAAGAAATAAAGACATTCAACTATCTGGTCTAAATCGTAAAGAATTTGAATTGCTATGTTATTTATTACAAATATTAGGATTTTTCCATTGACAAAACTATTTTTGTTTTATTTGAAAAATTATAATTTTTGCATCATGAAATAATTTTTCGCCAGCAAAATAGCAAACCATAAGCATTGATGTTATGTGTTTGAATTTACAAAAAAAACTCTATTGCCAGAAATGATAGAACAAAAAATAATTTGAATATGATTGCATGGTCACTCCTGAGATACGCATTAAAGCGTTCAATATAGCCGTGAAACTGTATGAATAACACATCACATTGAAATGATTCGAATCGTTAATTCTCTATATATAGAACGTCATTCCAGTTCAAATACTTATATAAATAAATATGTGTGCATCTAATTGCGTCCCCATGTATATAACAACGAATAATGCAAAAGATTTGGTTCAAATAAATCTTATTCTTGACAACAATAACTTTCCATGATCTTAATTTCAAGGTAAACCATATCTGCAAGCAGCAGTACTCCGAAACCTGGAAGTGTTTACAAGGCCAATTAATCACTAATTACCTCCGTAGTATTTTGTTTCAGCAATTACGTAACAACAATTGCATTAACATAGTTATGTTATTATCAAGTATAATTGGTAATTGCGCGTTAACAAACAGATCAACAGACAGATGAATAACGGAAGGGTCACCTTCAGATTGCCTCACAATAGGCAAAGTGTTTGAAAGCAAAAAAAGAGAAACCGAAACCAATCCGAAAGCATAAAAGCGTTAAGATCAAATTGCAAAATCAGTTCAACCAACGATTTATGATGAAATAATGACAGGAAATTTCATTGCAAATCCTAAACTATAACATAAGCGCCATTTGTAATAGCAAAGCCACAAGCAGATACAATTACATTCATAAAAATTCATGAATTTGAATTCTTAACATAGACAGTGAGCATACCGTGCGAAGATTTTTATTGAATAAAGATGAATGTAAGCCGCTTGTTATTACGCAGATGTACAAATATTGCAATTTGATAACTGTTTTGGAAGACGGTTGACTTACAACTAATTTTCCCCGCGACCTATGTTTTCCTGAAATACTGCTCTAAACGGCATTAAAATCATAACGTCATTAATTTAAGCTTATTCCTTTTGAGTTTCGCCACACACTTTTCGTATCTCAGTCAAACACCCACATAAACACAGGTTAAATAAATTGATGAATAAATACATACATATGTAATACAAAATTACCCAAAAAGTTTTTATGATTTCATCCTCAATAACTGTAAATGAATTTGACATTGACATTGGAGCACAACTTATTCAAAAGTAACGTTAAAAAAAAACTAAATCTCAAACGGATTTACTTCAATCATTTCACATTCCAAGCCAATATTTGGCCAAACCTTTGTTTAGCGATTATCTTGACAAGTAAATCTCGAGTAAACATATGAACGAATGCATTACACTTCTAATCGAGTTTGTGTTTTATTACCAATATATACCAACAACTGGAACTACTTTGAAGGGGCAAACACCGCCAAGTGCTTGGAGTAAGCACACGCCGGACATAAATCGTCGAAGGTTAATGTGCGTTTGTTTGTTCACATTAAAAAGCCAAACTATTTGGTATACAATGATTGTGAGATACATATTGTTGCGCTTGTCTACTGTAATATATTAAAATCGGGCTTAGTTGTACCCTTGTTATTGTTGGGGGCCCAGCGGCCACAAAGTGATTACAAAGTGCTATTGGCTGGTAATTAGTTGTTAAACTCTGATCAATATAACAATGTTTTTGTGAGACTCTAATTGTATGTACGTACATATAAATGTATGTATGTACTTTGTTCAATGCTGATTTGTTACAAGATGTGCATCACCGTATTACATTTGACGATTGAAATCTGTAACTAGCCGCATGTAGGTTTGTTTCTTTTTGAAATAAAAATGTTAGCTTTTTTGTCGAGCAACAAATTAATATCGCTGCTAACAAGTAACATTAACTAAAATCGTAGCTATCGTGTACGGTTTGAAACTTGTTTCGATACTGAAAGAATGTAGTTTGTGGCCGATCGGCGTCATTTGGGGTGATAATTGCAGTAAAAGTCCATAAATTATTTGCAGCATTAAACAGTATACATATGTATGTATGTATGTATGTATTTGAATGTATGCCCGTCGTATATGCAGTTGCAGCTGTTTATATGCATTATTTAAATGACATTTTATGAATATGTATAATACATCTATAAATGTGGCCCAGATGGCGGTCAATTTCACTAGTATTTACATTCATTTAGATCATAGAGGAATATGTTTGATAGATATTCACTGAAGATTGTTTCAAAAACTACTATATCGCCATTATTCTGTAATTCCGCAAAAGAAAAAAAAAGAAACTATGTGACTCTTATAAAGCTACACATGTCACACACACACACATTTACAACGTTGTATAAGATTCTAATTCTACTAAATCCCATTAAAAGATGTTTCTTGCTTGCTCCAGGCTAAATAACTCGGATTTGAGTGTAGCATATTCGCTGATAAGATAGTTTTGTAATAATAATACGCAAGCATATTTTGCATTTAAACAACGAGAAAAACATTCAAAAGTAAGGTTCATGTTTTCAAATATACCGCTGATAACCTTTAGATGATCTACGGAAATTTTACCACAACTTCGTGTAGTCTTTTATTGGAACCACTAAATCAATTTCTAGTGACAGCGTTTTTGATTCCTTGAGTGCATATCGTTATCGTTCCCGAAGCCATAAAAGTGGAGCCAGGCGACACTCAACTAATAGATTTTTAATTGATTTTTGTTATTGTTATATTCTGCGTCGGAGCAACTATTACAATGAGAGCACTAATTTCGTGTGAGGTTTCTCCTTTTGTTGTCTGATGGTGAACAGAATGTGTGTGAAGCTGGTGGTATGCTTACAATGAATATAATATTATTGTTGTATCATTTGGCAAATTAGTCTGCCTTCTTGGCAAGCATTCGTTTATCCCAGGCAGTTTTATCCGGTCGGTGTTCGTTCGATTTCCATAGACGAAAGTGCTGAATGTCTCTGAAACGCGAGGGCATGTATGCAAAAAATGTTTGACGCGGAGGACCATTAGAGCACAAGTAGCCGCGAGTGGCAAACCAATAATTGCGACTTTGCTTCATGATTTCGTTATCCAGGCGCCGATAGAATTTGTCCTTGATGTGTTTGATCTGGCAGACAGCAACGGGGTGAAGCAGTTAATCGAAGTTACAATTAATGGAATGATGCTAAAGCGAAACGTACTTACCTTTTTAGCCAAATAATTTCGACAGTTGTAACTGACGAATTGGTTCTTGCCAAGTTCCGTAGCCGTGGGGGTGGGTAAATCAAACGTCATGCGATCCAAGGCATGAAATACTTTCAAGGAGTACTGATAAGAAAGGAATCGCTGTTTGGGTGTGTACACTTTTCCATAACGTCGTGATATCCACTCTCTTAGCATGGGAAGTTTGTGTGCCTCGGGTAATTGGGCCAAAACGAATTTAGGATTTGTCCTTAACAGCTTAAAAGCATCAGCCAGCATTTTATCCATGAGATTTTTGTCTTCGGCATCTATAGTTCGTGGCGGACCTAGTTCGTTGTTATTTTGTGTCTGTTGTGCTTCGTAAATCTGAAGTTCCTTCCGCCAGGTGTCTGAGGCACACTCGCTGGCTATCATTTCCAATTTCGATTGGGCCTCCTCGAGTTCATTCATTGTAGTTATATCTCTATCTAATGCCTCAAGAAAAGCTTTTTTGATACTATTACCGGTCTCCGCTTTGTGGAGAAATATCTTTCTATAATCAAACTGATATGGTTTGTGATCAGTTGGTGCGCGGAAGTACGTCTGTGAAGATTTCGGGGTCTCAGCCATGTGGCCATAATCATAAGTTTGCATATACCTTTGGGCAAACAACGACACCTGAGATGGTGATTGGCCCTTTATTAACATGTCAACATTCGATAAATCTAGTTGGGTTTGTCGTAGGTGTTCCACTGCTGTTCTGGAAACAGCGTCATCCACAAAGTCGCCTATTCCTTTGGGTACTTTCTGGTCAGCGCTCATTTTGATTTGTGGTTTTTCTGTTGCCGTGTCCCCAGCACCTGGTATAAATGGTTTCTGTGGATTGGTTTTGGCATTTTGGTCTCTGCTTGACATTAGGCAACATTCGTCGTATTCATCGCCAACAACCACGTCCACTATTTCACATTCGCTGGTGAGAGTTTGCAGAGTTAACTGTTTTCGAGCAGTTGTTGTTTGCCTTCGAAAAACGCATAACTCTTGTTCAATTGCTTTGTGCAACGATTCTTTTACGCGTTGAAGCCGCTCCTGTAGAAAGTAGAAATGTGACTCAATAGTGTGTACAAATATCTAGGACACTAGATATTTTTTTCTTGTAAAAACGTATACTGAATTTTAAAAGCAAATCTGTGATAAAAGTTTTATTTATTACCTTTCGCTTTTCAGCTGCGTTTCCAAAGTAGCTCTTGAGACATTTATCTCTAACTTGCACCCTCAATTCGTGTTTCATGTTTTCTTCAATCTTTTTTAAAGTCTTATGTTGTTGGCATAGTGTTTTAATGGTGTTTGCTTTTAATTTTGCAGCCGCAAAGTTCTCAAATATATCGGAAATAGCACTCCGGATTATATCGTAAGCCACCCTTCGGCCAGGGTTGAAATCATACTCGGCAAACCAACGATTACTTTCATTTGCGACAACGTAATTTGGATCCTTGTAGGCAGCGTATATATAAAAATCAACTTCGAAACTTGGTATCTCAATGGTCAGCGACTTGCCGTAACTAACCGGTCGACGTAGCTTCTCAAAATATGGTAGTATATACTTTGGACCACGAGTCTTCGGTTTGTTTGCTTCGATCACTAATTCATTTGGTTCATTGCGTTTCTGCTGTGCTTGCGTATCCCTTATTTTGGGATTTGGCAGAATTTTATCCAACTCTCGGAGAGTGGTGATCATATCCAAGTGGCTAATGGCAGAACAAATGAGCTGCTCATTTACACTATAGGTGCCCGGCTTAGGGCTTTTGTAGTGCATTTCCATTAGGAACCATAGGAAGGCCAAGTCATTGCCGCGACTCATGCGCATTAGGAATTTGATTTCTTTTGCCGTCACCATGGGATCTAATCCAATTAGATTAAGGCAATTCATGACACGATGCGCCGTTCTTTGTTCAGTGTCATCGCGAATTGCATTAAATAGCTGATTGGCCCCTCGTATGTGAAAAATTGAAGTGCCCCGGAACCATGGCGCGACATCTTTGTTGCGTAAAAAGTCCTCGATTAGAAAATCTCCATTTTCGGACTGATCCAGATTTTGACTGTTCATTATACGAATTTTCAGTGGTCTTTTGAAAATATACTATGGAAAAATATTTTTCAAACGAAATACAAAAAAAAAACTTGTTAGGAAGTTCTGATGCGTTGTTTATGTTTAAAAAAGTGCCATAGTATATATATTTTAAAAATTTTATGTCACGAGTTTGGGAGATTGCCAAGTAAAATAATAATCAATTTGATAAATTTGGATGTAAAGTGTTCACTTACCATCATTAATTGCCTACTAAACAAGCCTTTGAATACGACCATAATGGACGCAAACAGGTGGTTCTAAATTTTAACATTTTCGCCAGTTTCCACAACATAACCCAGCCAACTGCCACTAACAGAGGGTTTTTAATATAGCTTTTGCTAACAAGTTTGCACTAAGAATATATTGCTATTGTAAATATATTCTAATATTTTGGGTCGGTTGTAAATTTCCAAACGATAAAGTTTTCTTTCGGTCTTTGTACGTAACAACGTATATGGCAGATATTTCTACATAGGACATGACATGCCTTTCAATAATATGTGTTCCAATTATCGGGCGTTTACTTTTCTTAACTGGCAATTTTGGCAAATTCAGTGCCCCCTCTTGTATTAAGGTTGAATTGCATGTCTGCACTTGTGGATTGTTATTAAATTTCATAACAAAGCTGAAAATGCAACATTAACCTTGCAACCAGGCTAAAAACAGTAAGACCACTTTTAATTGTTTGCACACCTTGTGAGGCAAATGCACACACATCTATCCACCACCTACCAGATTGATATACCCGAGTTTGAGACTACATGTTCGAAAATTCGAGTAATATTAGGTACGTGGGGTGGTTTGGGGTTTTAATGGCGCCTTCTTATTCTTTTAATTGAAACAACGTGTGTGTGTGTTTGTGTGGAATTTGAAGAGAGCGGTAGAGAGTGCACTGTGAGAGGGAAGGGCATACATAAACCACTACTAAAAACCAGTGTTGTCGCAAGTTCAATAATAAAATAGCATTTGTCTTAAATAAATGCCAACAAAATTTGGAAATTTTTTCGAATTTACATCCGCAATATCGGTGTAAAAAACAAACAATAAAGGAAACTGTGATACTTTTACTGCGGGACAAAACTCCTATATTTATGTATGGATTTTCGATTTGGAATTTATTTCAAGCCCAAGACCAGTGTTTTTGAAAGAAGTTTATAGCAGAATGATATTCTCATAATGCCAGGCAGTCTGTACAGCTGTTTCGGATTCAGCCATAAATCCTCGTCAGCAGACTTTGCTATAATGGTTGCAAATTGTAATGCACCAGAATCTCACATCGAAATGAGAATTCTTTCATGAGTGCATAGACTCGAAAAACTTCACAACCATTCACTATGAGAAACCATTTGCTAAACTTCTTTCTTGTTTTGCTTTGTTTGGATTTTCTTTAGATATGATATGATTCAAATAAAATTTGGTCAATATTTTTGCTACTGTGGTGATTTAAAAAAAAAATTATTAAGAAATATAGTTACGGCAGAAATAAAAAATTGAAAGATATACAAACTTTTGTCGTTTTAGACTTTTTGATGATTTTAAGAACAAACTAAATTGTAATTATTACCCTTTATATTTGATATATCCAAAACTGATCAGATTAATAAAATGTTTAAGTATAAACCAATTACTATAAAGACAAGATAAAAACAAAGTCACTTCAGGAGTAAATAAAACATTATAAATTTTCAATACCTTTTCAGCTATTCTCTTGCAATAAACTTAATTAAATAGATAATTTGTTTTTTCTATTTATTAAATTATTACAATTTTTCCAAGTATGGCAACATTCCCGGCGTTTGTTTTTTAATTTAGTTTCCTTTTTGCGCAGCTCGCCGGGAGTGAAATTCGAATAAAATTAAAATGTCGAATCTAATTTTTATTTGGTAGGGATTGAAATTTTTACATTGCAAAAGATTTAAACTTTTTTACCTCCCGAACTGAACTTTTTTTAACTTATCATACGGAAAATTTCAAGAAATTTTTTTTATATTACTAAAAAACAAGCTTAAATAAGCGTAATGCTCTGGGAATATTCAAAGCGCAACAGCAGAGCGTTATGGAATTCAAAAAAGAGGAAATATAATCGTATCAAGATGTATAAAAACACAGAAACAATAATTTATACATATGGGCATGTTATGCCAGCGATGTCTAGTATGCCGGACGAATGGTATATAGTGAAACAATAAATTTAACACAAAAAAAACTATTTCTACCAGAAGGTGCTAAAATGTTGAAGTTAAAATTAACAAACGGTGACACTGTATAAATCACGGCAAGCTCCATCTAATTGTATGGAATGGTGTAGTGCTTCAACACACAAACACACACAGACGCACATACTCCCATATCCGTTTTGCCAGAGAGGGAGAGAAAATGAGATTAACTGATTATAAAAGCTGGGGTCAGAACAAAAGGAAAACTCCGATTGTGACCGAAATAACGGTTACAAACTTGTGAGAGTTTAAGAACACTTGTTGGCAATGGAGGGGTAAAGCTTAAAAGCTTTGCTTTGTTCATTCACTTCGAGAGACGCCATTGCAAACACTCAGCTTAAAAACCTAAGCAAGAAGAAGAACCAAACAACACGAAAACTTCTAAAGACCAATTTGAATTATTTTGTATATTCACAATTCAGACTCAGTTGTTGAGTACTACTCGCTGAGAAAAGACGACGTGACGGTTGAATACGGGAATTCGAAGAGGTACCATTGGCAGAATTTGTTAAAATCACTGTTAGCTAAAAGTCGTTGGTCAACACTAAATAATTTGTCGCTTAAAGTTCGTGTTCTCTGTTTGTACCGCACACAGATTTAATTGCAGTGTTAAACGTAAATATTTATCAACAAACACGTCAATTAGACGCTCTTAGTGACGAGTGATTATTGCTGATATTATTTGCCAATAAATATTCTGTTTTGTTGTGTTGTTTCATTGCTTTGCTGTTTACCTCAATTAAGCACAGTCACTATACAATGAGCTTTACTCGACAATTGTCCGAAATGAGTGCCAGCGAATTAAACGATGCCATCGACGATACCAATTTCCCACAATCTCATATCCTTTCGCGTGGTCGCAACAACAGCATCTGCTCAACAGGTTCATTATCGGGTACATCGTCTATGCTCGACCGTAATCTTTCACAGACGGATGACTTGGCGACCGTGATTAGCAGTGCGGCTGGCGCGATATCACATGGTGGTGATTCGACTGCTGCTGAAGTCGCAAGTTCGACCGGTGTAATAAGCAAAGCGACCAGCAATCGACCGAAATTATTACTGAAAACAAATGGCACCATTCCCGAAAATGAGTCTTCTGAAGTTCCGATAACCCCAATGACTCCAAGGACATCAACAACTCCAGGTATATTGCATATGTATGTATGTGTGGCGAATAGTGAACAAAAAACAAATACTACCATCATTCGTCATTTTAAGATGGGTGTAAAGGAAAACACTCAATTCAGTGAATGCTACAAGCGCTCCCCGCACCCTGTCTATCGTAGTTGTAAAAATATGATAATTCTGATTAAATAATCAAAATTGGCAAGAGACGTCAATGCACACATCGTTTACCAGAGGCTATACCGTATAAAAAGAACATACGAAAAATTATATGGATGTGTTTTTTTTATAAATAGTATACATACATATAAAAGAGTAAATAGACAATGGGAGATTGAAGACGTTTGAAAGGTTTGGAAACTTAAAAGTTGTGTTTAATTTGTAACTGCATCCGTCAATAGGTTGATCAAGTATTTATTTTTGATTTATTTACAGAAATAAGCAAACAGTAAAATATTATAAGCTAACTAATTACAACGAAGGGGCTATGATCAGCCTGGGGAGATCAAATTAAAAGTTACATTGTTAACTAATTATTTATTCGTTTTGTGTTTGCAATATATTGTGTTTATCATCTAGTCAGGGATTTTGACCAGATCTATTTACAATACATATAAATTATAATTTACACAGCTAAACACAAGTATTTTTTAGAGTAATCTCCTATAATGTTGATCGTTTTTTATTAGTCATACTTTTGTAAGGTTTTTCAAAAAATGATATTAATTCAATCTGATTTATTCTAATTTTGAAACAGAATGTGAATTGTAGATGTTTTTAGTCATAAAAATTTCCAAAGTTGCTTCAGTTTCTTCTTATAAATTCCAAATAAATAAATACAAATTCTACACAACATAATTTTTTATCAAGAGATGTCTAAGCACACATAAGATGCTCTCATTTACCAAAGGCTATGCGATATGTAAAGGACATACGAAATATTATTTATAAATTGTTTTATAAAAAAGGAAATAATCAATTTAAGATTGAAAACACTTAAAAGGTTCACAAGCCCAGGCCTTAATATTGATCATAGTTTGAAAACTTAAAACTTGTGTTTAATTTGTGACTCGGTGACTAAGTATTTATTTTTGATTTATTTACAGAAACAAACAGTAAAATATGATAAGCTAACTAATTACAACAAGGTAGCAATAATCAACATGGGGAGATTAAATAAATAGTATACACGTGTTTTAGATGAATTATTTACATTATATTGTATTGATTCATCAGGTATTCTGATCACATCTAGTTACAATGTATATAAGATATAATGTACACTTGTATTTCCAAAAGTATTTTTTACGGTAGTCTCCTGTTTGTTTTGGAGGTATTAGCTCAGAAAAAGCTATATTTTTCAAATTTATTACTACTCTTGTAATGTGCATTGTTTATAAACGTTTTCGATAAATAATTCGGATTCAATCTGATTTATTCTAATTTTGAAACAGAAATATGAATTTTAGATGTTTATAGGCATAGAGATTTCCAAAGTGATTTCAGTTTGTCCTCATTAATTCCATTTCTACAGACATAAAAAAATACTTTTAAAAATTTACACATAACTTTATAAGAATTAAATACTCTTCCTAACGATATTTGCTTCGAAAAATAAATCTGACGTTCAAAAAAATAAATGATAAGGATTGAACAACAATTTCTTTTGCAAATATGTTATAAGTAATTTTTTCAACTATAGAATTTAATGACTTTTTAAACAATTTTCAACTTAAATAACTGGATGTTGAAATATATATACATACATTGTAATCATTATTATTTTTCCGAACATTTGTTAATTTTAAATAGAACAATTGAAGTTAATATTTTATACTTGTTGCTTTGTTTATTTGTTTGGTATTAATGTCGGCTTAATAAATATTATTTCGGTTATATTTATCACAAATTTGATTTGAAGTCAAAATCACATTTAAATTTTTTATTATTTATTTGAAGTTTGATTAAATTTTTATCGTTATTTTATATATCATATGTTTCATATACGGATATTACAGATTTTGCATGGAAATTTTTTATATAATTAGTATTTTATGTATTCTTTGAAGTCGCTAAACAAAATCTTTGCCAAAAAGAGAAAAATATATATTTTTGTGTTAACACGGCTAATATTTTTGTTTTTATTTTTATATGAGTTCTACAGTATTCTGTGGACTTACTTATTATCGCTGAAATAGTCTACGTAATTCAGTTTCTACCATTGATATTTTACTCTTTCCTTTCAGTTCTATCATTTGTTTTAAGCAGTTATTTAATTGTTAATGTCCATTTTTTATAGAAATTTTACATATTTTTAATATTTGTTCGCCCAGGTCACGAAAACTGTACATTTCACCATGACTTGGAATTGGATCATAAACCGCCAACTAGAGAAGCCCTACTACCCGACATGGCTCGATCATACCGCTTACTACTAGGAGGTTTGGGCGAAAATCCTGATCGCCAAGGTTTAATAAAAACCCCCGAACGAGCTGCTAAAGCTATGCTGTTCTTTACCAAAGGCTACGATCAGAGTTTGGAAGGTAAGTGACAAAACTAGTTGTAAGAAAAATCCCAAAGCATACGTTTTCCCCCACATCGTGAATAAGTCACATTGCAAACGCGTATTTAACAAGATTTCCTACAAATTCAAAAATCCCCGCTTGAACAATTAAGTTAATGACTGTTCTGCCTAACTGACTAGTTGACGTCTTAATGTATTGAACCGGAAGTTCCGGTTAACGCGTATCAACAGGTGTGTGTGAATGTGGGGATTTTATCAGAGACTATAGCAACTGAATTGTAGCACTGTCATAATGACGTTTATGTGTTTAACGATCTCGTTGTGTCATAAAAACGACAACATATCAAAGAAGCAAGGCAACCATTGATATCTTGTACGTTGAGTATCTGTAAGGTGAGTTGCGGACTCTGTGGTTTGTTGTAGAATACTTCGCATGAGCGTGTTTGTTTGTGCGTTCCTCGAAAAGATCAGAAAAATGAATTTACATTAATGTGCTAATTAGGTTTCGAATGATCATATCATGTATGTAAATTAAAACAGAAAGCGTTTAAATTTTATGTTTAATCAATAATGCTTAAACTTATGCAGATTTTCAACGTCTTCATTAGTGGCTATCATACATTATCCATGGCTTTCTACACATTTGCAGATAGATGCAGTTTTAATGAATTTTACACTATATAACGATTTAGCCGAGCTTTATTTGTCTTTAAACAATATCAAAAAAAATTGTCAATGCCCTTTGTGTATGATTTTATTTGGGACCGTAAAGTGTATTTAATAAAAACTTGGCGTCAATGTGCTTAAGATGGTGCGCAAGTGTTCCAAAAGGCAACAAGTGGATTTGTGTTTTTCTGAAGGATGCTACAATGATATTTTGTTAGCACTTCAAAAACATTTGTGTGATGATAAACCTGATTCAAACAATCGCACACATGCGACGATAATGGATTCAGATGTCAATCGCACCTCTGCCCTGTTGAATCGCACAATATTGTGTTCTCTTCAATCAAATTAACAACATTTACAATTCAAAGCTTTCTCTGCTTACCCATCCACCCCAAAACACACCACAATCACGCAACATTAATATGTATGTATCTATATACGGGTAGGTGTATACAGCTTTTACATAAACGAGGATGACTTTTATTTTCTATTGCCATCTATTAAACTTCCTAGGAAGAAAGTAGTGAACGTGATTCAACGGCGCTTTGAAAGGATTTTCCAACATTAAGGATGCTGTGTATGTGTGTGGGTGTAATAAATGTCCTGCATACATTAGGAGGGAGAATAAATCCTTGAAATAATGTCGGCATGCTTCACAACTTTGGCGAAGAATGTAACGCACTGTGATTTCTTTTGCTGCTTTCTTAATATTATTCCTTGAAGATAGGGGTTGGGATGCTTGCATCCAAATCAGTGGCAATGGGTGGGAGAGCGTTAAACGAGGAAACGGGTCGTCGTGGCAATAGCAGCAACAACCTGTCGTTACAGTATGATTCACATGATTTGTGCGAAATTTATTTATCCATAGGCGTAGGATTCCTAGTCGGCGACCAAATACCCTTCGACATTTTAAAAAGCATCCGTTTGTTAAAAATTTAAAAAAACTCTGAATGTTTGTTTTGATGGAAGGAAGAAATATTACTTGTCTTCTAGATGGTTCGTTTTTAGTTGTCTAAAATTTGTTGATTTAGTTTTTTAAACACAAAACAAAAAAGTAATTTCCCTACCATGCACATTAGGGCGGATCAATTTTTTTTTCGCAAAAATCGTATACCGGAATCGGAAACTACGATGAATTCTAAGAAAATTTTCATCAAGAAGCTATGTGCGTAATATCAATTCCTAGTTCGCGCTGAGAAGCATGAAGATTTAAGGTAGAGGTATTTTTTAAGATGTAAAATGAGCAAAAATCTAAAACTTGAGATAATACCTCTTCCTCAGATCTTCATGCTTCTTAGCGAAAGCTAGGAATTGATTTTAGATACAAAGTTTATTGGTGAAATTTTCTTAGAATTCATCGATATATTCCGATTTGACCCGCCCTAATGTATATATGTATTTAAATAATCGCATGTGAGTAATCCTGATATACGTATTCAAGAGTATTTTTGATTATTCTGATTTAAAGTAGTTACATACGTAATTTTCAATCCACCTTAGTTATTTTTTGTAATTTGTGAAGTGAGTTAGCTTATTTCTTGATTACGTAACAAACATCATATGTAATTTGAAAACTCCACTTTAATGTATTTTCAAAATGAGAAAATTTGTTGGCGATTCGTTGCAACTCTTCAACTGGCCTTGTACAAAATAAAATAACATTTAAACTTAATCTTATTCAAACACCTGTTTTCAGACATTACGCGAAGGCAAATGACTTTCATTTCTTATTTTTTTTTTGTATTAAACAAATCGGGTATGACAACAATTAGTTTTTTCTCGCTGAAACCGGTTCGAATTAAGAACTGTTTATTTTTAAGACGAACATCAAACTTAATTCGTTTGACAAAAAGTTCAATGATGTCAATATTTAATGCAAAGTTGCAAAAAAAAAACATGTTTATGTAAAGTTAATATATGTAACTATGTATGTTGTTCTTATGCCGTTCTTTTAGATGTCCTCAATGGTGCTGTATTCGATGAAGATCACGATGAAATGGTGGTCGTCAAAGACATTGAAATGTTTTCAATGTGCGAACATCATCTGGTACCATTCTACGGCAAGGTTTCTATTGGGTATTTGCCTTGCAATAAAATTTTAGGCCTAAGCAAACTGGCAAGGTAAGATGTGAATGCCTTAGTGTAACAGAAATACCTACTAACTCAAGTATTTTCTAATTATACAATAGAATTGTTGAGATTTTCTCTCGCCGTTTACAAGTACAAGAGAGACTTACAAAACAAATTGCGGTGGCTGTAACACAAGCAGTACAACCAGCCGGAGTCGCTGTCGTAGTCGAAGGAGTGTAAGTATAAATGATGATATTTAACTGAACACAAAACTTTTCATGTCATGAATTATGTCTTATGTATTTGTACAGGCACATGTGCATGGTAATGCGTGGCGTGCAGAAAATAAACAGCAAAACGGTCACTTCCACCATGTTAGGCGTGTTTCGTGATGATCCCAAAACCAGGGAGGAGTTCTTAAATTTAGTTAATAGTAAATAAGATAACGAAGAAAAAAATCAAAACAAAATCAACAGAAACCTGTACAATAATTGATTACAACCACCAATATTGATGCAAAATTTATTAAAAAGAAATGTTATACATACTATTATACACTTTATTCATATAAGATTTATTTTGTTGCAAAGAGTCGATAAAAATATTTTTGGAAAGTTATAAAAAAAATATGCGAAGTAAGCAGTAATACAGGGTCCAATAGTTAGGTATAATTCAAGGTATTTGCCTGAATCACTCTTTATTTATATAATTAATTTCGAATTAATTTCGAATATTATAATGTTTTGTATTTCAGGTGCCTGGGTAGGTTTTAAAATAGTATTTATTTTAAGTGTTTTCCTTTTTTTATTGCCAATATGATAATCTAGGTACGATTCTCTCAGAAATTGTTCGTTGGTATGTTGAAAAAATAATACATTATCGTTATTTGTTGGTACTTATGTAACATCGAATGAATTAATTTATATATTTTGTAAGAATAAATGCTATTAAAGTCAGAAACTTTAAGTTTCTATTATATGAAAAATGTTACCAACCATGCAAACTAATTAGGGAATTTACAACAAAAACTATTATTAAATTAATGGAATTTTACAATATACAACAAATGCTACCCATTACTTATAAATAAATATATTCTTATCTATGAATATTTATCAACGAAAGAGGAAAAAATTCATTGATGTTTTATAAAACAGAAACAAAATAACGTTAGAGCGAAAGTTCAAAAGCAGTTTTTTTTATTAATAAACATTTACTGCTTATATGTATGTATGTATACGTGTATTAAAATATATCTCATTGATTAAAAATACAAGAAGATAATGGTTTTCCTTTGAAATGCAGTAATACGACAAATGGTATAATCAGTTTACTAGAGTCGTCATAAGTTTTTATCACAATGGTACGGAATTAAAAGTGATCAAACTAAAATAGGTATATGTCGGTCCAGGAAAACGTAAGATCTTGAAAAATGTCTATTCGTCACAAACTTTGACCCCCAACTTTCCGATGTTGGGGAACAAGACAATGAGAATGTTAGAATTTTTTTAAATCGTGGATCCAACCCATTTTCTTCACATCAGCCAAATTTTAAATATAACAAAATCAATTTCAGAGATTAGAAAACAAATCTCTTAACCCTTATAGGAATTACAGGGTACCCGGGTACCCATTTTATTTTCTAGTTGAAATAAATTATGGTTGCAGATATCAATTCCTAGTTTCAAATTTGTTGAAAAAAAGGGAAGACCCAAACCCAAATTATATTATAAGGGGAATTCTTAGCAACAAAAAATCGTTTTATGACAATTTTATGTACAGCACGATTGCAAAAATGTGCAATTTTCATACCATTTTTATATGGGTGCCCGATTACCCCTGTAACTCTGGAGCAGGTGTTTTTTTTTTGTCACTCACATAAGGGTTAAAATAAAAATTTTATAAACTATGAAGATTTTTGACTTGGTTCTGATAGTGTTTTAAGGTTTAAATAAATTGTGAAAAGTATTCAAACCTTAGTTTTATTGACTTTAAAATTTTAATTCGACAAACCAGTAAATTTATTAGTTTTGTTGAATTGCACATTGATTTTCAAATACTATTATGCATTCAAAGGATAAATGCGCCGGAACCTTATTACGGTTTTTTTTATATTATATTATAAAACCTATTTGCAAACATTCTAAAATGACCGAACTAGACATGATCTTCGACACATTTTTCTAACATTATTTGTCCAGCTGTTAAGTCATTGTGTGTAAAAGCACTTCGAGGAGTCGAGTAATCTATACATTTCTGGTAAAAGCTTCACAATAAGCTAACAAGATAGAAAGTGTGTTAACTCACTGAACGAGATGCAAACGGATTTTTTAACTCGCGTTCATTCAAACATATCTGTCGCCAGATTTATCCGCTGGAAGTGTTATCGATAACTCTTGCCTGTTGAAACCCGTGCTTACTAAAATAAATATGCTAAATTCTACGTTTCCACATAAAACACTTGTTTTGAGCGAAATATTCCAACGCCAATATTTTTGTTACAACGATGAGTTTGGTAATTATCTCAAGGTGGTTCTACTATTCTTACTTGATTTATTTTGCTATTTTTTGAGTTGCAATTTTTATATGTATATGGAAATAAAGAGGGAACTGTTTAAGAAAAATAGTTAAAAATATATATTGCACTTCCTACTTGCTCACAATATGTGAAAAAGTTAATTTCCTAAGACGTATCTTCGTATTTTCCAAATAAATTCGTCGTAAACAAAGCAAAAATTTCTGTAAATTCGTTAACAACTTTTATTAAAATATATACATTTTAAGAAAACTTGAAGAAATAAATTGATTTGAAAATTTAATGGAAAAACATGTGTACAAGGATGAACAATTCCGGAACAATATATCCCCCAATCGAAACATGTGTAGTATTAGCGCATCTTCACTCTTTCCATTGTTAAATAATCTGACTTTTTAATTCCATTGGTAATATTGCTTCATATTTAATAATTTCATGCTACTGGCGAAACTAAAACAAATAGGGCTTGTAAACACAGCTATTGCGACCGATTTATCTAATCTGAGAAAGAATTTAGAATGCGGACGTTTGTCAACAAACCAGAATGTGAAAACAATTCGTTGTTGATAATATTTTCAGAATAATTCGAAAACCATATTTATGTGCTATCGATGACACTTTCGGAGTATAAGCGACAAACGTGAGTTCAGTGTGAAAGCAGCTTTACATCAAAGAGAGACTAACCGGTAACCGCATCTGAAAATAACAATTGGAGGAACCATCCCTCTCTAGTCGACAACTGATTTCGTGTGGTAGAAAAGGACAGATGGCACGTTACGTTGCAGCTAGCTTGGTTTTGACAAAAAACGAACAAGTTTATATCTCGCGTTCATTTACTAAACAACAGACACCGCGGGAAAGTGTTGTGAAAATTATGCATTTTGCAAAATAAGTTGGAAATATCGTTGCAACTAGCAAAAAAACTGTAAGAACAATTGAAAGATAGATCCAGACTTTAATACACATTTGTGCAAAAAACAATTAGTGAGAATTCTAGCCGCCAGTTACTGGTTAGTCGTTGTTGGTGCTTGTCGCTTGGTTTTTCCCTCGTATAAGATTTTCACACGCGGTACTGTCTGACCGGAACAGATAAAGAAATAATCGTCTGGCGTAATTTTTAACTCTGAAGTGCTTAAAAGTTTAACCTTTTTGTCATACAAACGGAGATTTAATAGTTAATGCATACCCAGAATGGATTTGGCCAATTTGGAAAAAATGAAGGTGGTAGATCTGCGTAACGAGTTGCAGACGCGTGGCCTGGACTACAAAGGTGTGAAAGCAGTACTTATTGAGCGTTTGCGGGCCCATTTGGAAGGAGCAGGAGGTTTGTGTTTCATTATTTTTTATTTTATTTAAAACAAATACGCATAGACTTAAAAAATAAAGTATAGAAACAAAGTAGAAAACTTTGGATTTTCTCATGTTGGAGATATTGCCAGATTTAAAATCTTAGGTACAGTGGATGTATGCTACTTTTGTGTAGAGTTGCCAGCCATTAGATTACAATTGAGCATAAAGATTAACATTGCGTTTAGACGTATACAAGTTCTTGCATGTAAGTTTTGTGTACGTATTTATAAACCAAAATTTCGATAAAAAAAAACACTCGACTTTCTTGCAAGTTGCATGAGCGTTTACTTTCTGACATGAAAGTTAATTTTAAATATGTCTGCGTGAGCCGAACAACTAAAAATAATTGCTTAATGGAGAGTTGCCAATAACATAAAACATTTAATTTTTAGGGAACCATTAAGTATTGCTTTTTATTCGTGTAGTTTTAATGATATTTATGTTTTAAAACTTCTTTGACTGTTTGACATGTTTATTTAAAAAAAAAAATATATATTAGCTTCCAAATATATGTTTAAAAGTAACATGCTACATACCAGTTAATTTGTACAATACTTGTAAGGCAACGCTACTATTTCGATTTTTATTGGACTATTAGTAAGCACCATAAAATCACTTCCTTCTGAAATCTCTTGTATGTTCAGCTGAAAGTCCAGGAAGTGAGTGTATTGAGTTTTTGGAAGTTTCCAGTAGGCAAACGAAGCTAGGAATTAAGCATTAAAGTATGCTTACATTTCCTCCGAAGTGATGTTATCTTTCTAACGAATTCCCATTACTTGTTTAAAAGAATGGAAGCTGTATGTATTATTTTGGAAGGTTAAGTTATACTTTCGAAAAGTATTAATTTTCGCTATCTTTTAGTAAGCGTAACAATTAAGTGGTCAACAATTGCATTCCCATCGGAAGTACCCTACCAAATTTCAGACTATGTTGCACTTGTCCTTGTTAACGGTATGTAATTGTGGAAAATATTCTTTTCAGATGCATCTGCTATTGCTCCAGGGTCACCATGTACACCGGGGCGTCGTAGCCGCCGTACCAGATCTATGACCAGATCTCCCTCGCCTTCGCCTGTTAAAAAAAGCGTTGAACCGCTTGGAACATTGGAGGAGGAAGGCGGTAACACCGATGAAAAACCGGAAGAATCCAAAGAAGTGCCTAAAACTCCAGAAAAGCTTGAAGAGAAATCGCCATCACCGGCTATAACTCCAGAGGCCAAGAAAGATCAATCTAATGCAGATGTAGAAGAAAAAGCAGAAGATGAAGATGATGCTGGCCAAGAAGAACAAGAAAAGGAACAGACAAATGGTGATGAAGACAGAGAGGAGGAAAGCAGAAAAGAAGTTGAAGCAGACTCCGCACAAGAGGAGAAAAACGAGTCCATTGAGGATACTGACCATCCTCAGAAAATGAATGAGAACGAGGTGGAAGAAATTAAGAAAAATGATAGTTTACCGGCGGAAAATCAACCACCTTTGGAAGAAAAAGCAGTTGAAACTGTTGAAGAGAATTCTAAAGTTTCAAAAGATCGTCCACACTCCCGAAATGAATCCAAAGAGCGCGAGCGCTCGCTTTCCTCACGCTCTCGTTCCCGATCACGTTCACATTCTCGATCAAAGTCTCGCTCACGTTCTCGATCCAAGGGTCGTTCGCGCACACGATCAAGGTCTCCCAAACACCGAAGCAGTGGAGGCAATGCTGGCAGCCCATCTAAAGCCGCCGAAGAAATCAGTACACCCGAAGATGAACCTTCAATTGAGGATAAGCAGTTCGGTTTGAGTTGGTGTAAGTAAAAACCACCCCTATTATTATTTCCTTACGAATCGCAGATATAAACATATTTACATTTGTATTCAATTTTTTTATTTCTTTAGTTGATTCCGATCTACACCTACGAATCGACCCTGTAACGTTTACCTCGGCAAAGCCTATGAATCATGACATATATGCTTTGGTATGGTCTGGCGCACGTGCCAATTACGGTGTACGCGAGGGAAAAGTTTGTTTCGAAGTCCGTTTATCCGAAGAGACAAACATTGGAAGGGAACACACCTTCCGCGACGAACCCTCCATAAAAGGTTTTCGAGTAGGTTTCTCGACACCCTCCTCTAACCTTCTATTGGGTGAATCGGAGAACTCATTTGCATATTGCGAATCTGGCCGGAAAGCGACAAAAGGAGAGTTTGCTGAATTTTCCAAACCGTTCCAGCTAGATGACGTTATTTGTTGTTACTTAGATTTGGATAGTACACCGTGCACCATTAAATACACTTTAAATGGCGAGGACTTGGGTGTAGCATTTGAGTTTGAGAAAAGCATATTAGGAGAGGATCAGGCTTTGTTTCCTCACATTTTAACCAAAGGCTACGAGTATCAGGTCAATTTTGCCGATAATGACAATCTTCTTGTGAATATGGAACGTAAAGTGCGTAGGAAACGTAAACCAGGAAAGCCCGTGGTGGAAGAGCCGAAGGAAGAAACAGAGACAAAAGATTCCACGAAGTCGGAAGGAGATGCTAATAAAAATAAACAAGAAGACATTAATGACGAGGAGAACTGGGATGAAGAACAAGCAACTGAAAGTGAAAAGCCCGAACATGCAGATAGTAAAGCACAAGACAAAAAGGAGGGAGAAAACGGCAATGAAGTATCAACTGAGGATGTTGATATGAAGCCAACGGCTTCGGAAAATGATGACAAATCGAACGAGGGTCAAGAGAAAAATGAAGAGCAGAAGGACGAAACGGAAACAGTTAAGGAAGAAAAAGGTTTGCTAAACAAAAGAAGATATAATGCTTATAATGCTTCTGATTAACAATATAAATTTTTTAGTTATAACTTCTGAAAAATTAGAGGAAATCCAGAAATCTACAGAGGAACCAAAAGAAGAATCTAGTTCCAAAGAAGATGCATGTGGACCTTCGCCATCTAAGCGTCAAAAATTGGAAGCCGCTGAACAAGAAGATGAATACGAGGAAATTCATCCCATACCACGTGAACAGATGTCCCTTCTTAGCGATTATGAATTGATTGCATTAATACCCGAAGAGAAGTACATACCAGGTCCCCAAAGGCCAGAGAGTCGAAAAGAATGTGAAGTTATCTTAATGATTGGTCTACCAGGGTCTGGTAAAACGACATGGGTTTTAAACCACCTAAAGGAAAATCCAGAAAAACGTTACGATGTCATTGGAGCCGATGCTCTAATAGCTAAAATGACGGTAAGTTGTCTAGAAAAACAGATACCTCAACATGACAACATATATAATTGGCTACATTTCCTTCAGGTCGATGGAGCACCTCGTAAAACTGTACACAAAGGCCGTTTCGATCGCATTTACGAGTTATGCTTCAATGTTCTCAATGCTCTTGAGGATATTGCTATCAAGCGCCGGCGCAATTTCATACTTGATCAGGTAAAACTATTTTTAGAAATGAAACGTGCACGGGCTTAAATATTACTAAAAGAAAATTAAAGAGATTGAGCGTATATTTCATGACGACTTTGAGTAAAGTTATAACAAAATTCAAGTTCAATGTACCCAACAGTCTCGAAAAATAGACTGCAACTCTTTAGTGGTAAGTCCTAGAATTTAAGTACACCATCTAACTACTTACTGGTAAGCATAACACCTCCGTCCGAAATGCAATAACAGTTGAACTGTGCGAAGAGAGTTTTTAGGATCACGTTTGGGGCGAGCGGCAAATCAGCCAATTGTAAGTAACATTTAAACAAAACTTACAGAAACTGCAATAAAATACAATGCAAACAAACCTATGTGATTACAAAGAAGTCAACTATCGAAGTCAAATGTTGATATACATACATATATGACAAAGGTATGAATAGTCCAATAAGTTAGCTGTTAAAGAGGTCGTTGTTGAATTGAAGTAGAATTAAAAACAGAACAACAACAAATACTATCAATCATGAAAATTGACAACTACTATTAACTAAACATTAAGTGAAACATAAAAATGTATGCCCTGCACTTAACTTTATACATGCAACGTCATCCATAACGTTGCCTTTACTACTTTTCTATTTGATACTGGAAATCGAATTTCAACCACAACTGCAACATCTGCTTACCGAAATATATTAACGAACGACCTTTGCAATCCAATGAACAGGCAAATGTATATGCCTCTGCACAGCGACGTAAAATGAAAGGTTTCGGAGATTTTAAACGTAAAGCCATCGTTTGTATTCCCAACGAAGAGGAATTAAAACGTCGTCTGGAGGATAAGAAGGATAAAGGAAATGCATACACAATCAAAGATTCAATTTTACATGGTTTACAAGGTAAATATTGCGTTGGGGTTACCAACAAGTAAACTAACTCTAAAAAGATTTCTCGTCAAAAGGAAATCAGCATAAAAACTTAGGTATTCTATAAAAAACATTGATTAATAATCATAAAATATGAACTCTTATATATTCTTATTGTGATAAATATATTTATATATTATGTTAAATGATTTTTTATTTTTGACCATTTAGCTAAGTATCACTTTCAAAAGCGCTAATTTGTTATTTTAATAACATGATCGATTTTAACACAGTCTCAGTTTTTATTGCCAATAATTTCGGCCACCTCCAAACTTTGACTCAAAATTTGGAAATTTCCCAGCTTTTCGTTTAAACTATTGAAATATCGAATTAATACAATTTTGATATAACTCTCTGCTTGCTTAATAATATGATTTTTTGGATCCGCGTCCAAATTGTTCAATGCATATTTCACTTTATATGGTCCTTACACACAAATGCTTCAGTTTTTATTTTTAAAACAAACATTTCTGAAAAAGAATTAAAAGCCATTCATATATGAAGAAAAAAAAATTAATACAAAATTTTTCCTATTTACCTTTTTACATTGCAGCTAATTTTACATTGCCATCCTTGGAATTTGGCTGGTTTGATGAGATTGTATTTACTGACCTGAGCGGCGACGAAGCTAAGGAAGAGGTAAAGAAAAGCAATGAAAAGGGGAAAAAAGCATCTAATCGAGATAAACGTCAACGTCGCGATAATCACGGGAACGACAACCGACGTCGATATGACGATCGCAGGCGTTTTGATAATCGCAATGAGAACCGTTGGAATGATAGACGTGGTGGTGGCGGTGGTGGCGGCGGCGGCGGCAGCGGAGGAGGCTACCATGGTGGCAATAACAGATGGGGTGGAGGTGGCGGAGGCGGCTACCGTTCGGGTGGTTACAGAGACGATCGTGGCTACGGTGGTGGTGGAAATGGTGGAGGCGGTGGCGGCCGTGGATACGATCAACGGCGTTATACCGGCGGACCACAAAATTGGGTACAAAACAATCGTAACCGTTATGACGACCGCAACAGTAACCGCTACAGCACAGGAGGTGGCAATCGCTACGATTCTTATGGCGGTGGTGCTGGCAGCGGCGGTGGTTCGCGTGATTACCGCGGAGGCGGAGGCGAAAATAGAGACTACCGAGAGCGCCACAGAGGAGCAGGAGCAAGCAGTGCCGCAGGTGGTGGCAACCGTCGAGATAACCAGCGAACAGGCGGTAGCGCTACTCATCGGGATTTTCGGCATGGCCACCGCGACACTCGCGAAGATAGTCGCGGTGGCCAAGGCTCGTCCAAAGCCGCACCCACTTCATCTAATTACAATCTCAGTGCGGCGAGTGGAGCCAGTGGTGGCACATCATACGACAAGTATAACAAAAACAATGTAAGTTCTACACAAAATCAAGCACCGTGTTAACATATTAATGTGTAATTTAATATTTCAGCCAAATTCCCATGGTTCAAATAATTATAATGCTTACCAACAGCAGCATCATCAACCTCAAACCAACAGTTGGGGTCAGTACAACCAACAACAACAACAAACTGCTGCTCCAGATCAACAATATTGGAATTATGATATGCAAAGTAGGAGGAAACGTAATATTTAAACCATTTTCATTTTAATAAGCCACATGCTTTTGTTTCTATTGCAGATTATGGTAGTAATCAACAATGGCAATCCATGGATACCCAACAACAACAACAGTGGATGTCCTGGTGGCAGGTATAGTTTTCACAATGACCTCCTTTGTACAGACAGTTGTTTGCATTTTTGTTTCTTTAATTTTCTAGCAACAAGGGGGTACTACGGGTGCCGCGACCGCTGATCCCAACCAGTACTGGTCACAATATTGTTACACCACTCCGGCATCTTCAACGGACACAACCAAAAACTAATATCAACCATCCCACACATTGAATGTTTATTGAAATAAAACCATTACAATGAATATATCTTTCAACAAAACAAAAAAATTCCTTACAAAATCGATCTTCAACAACCCTTTTAACATACTTACACTTTCTGGGAATATTTCCCATTCAAATCACTTATGCTATTTTAAAATAGGCTTTTGCTTTGCTTTTTGTTTTAACTTAAGTTACGTATAAAGGTAAATTAAGTTTGAAATTCTTTTCTCGTATTTAATTTTTTATATTGCATAAATCTGAAGTCTTATTGTTTTTCTGTTTATAAAGTTTTTTTTTTATATATATATAAATTCTGAGTTTCTTTGTTATCAGTAAATTCTTAAATGAACAGAGTTGTATTTTATACAAAATATCAACAATTTGTTAAATAAAATCAACAGGGAGAAGAAAAAATAAAGTAAAATTTTAAATGAAAAATTAAATGCTACATTATTACTACAGCTACCCGATACTCATTGGAACGATGAAATTTCGTTAACGCTTTGAAATCGAAGCAGTCGTCGAAATTCATTTTAATGTGGAAAGGTTAATTTGCAAAGTTTGATTTCTTTTTAGTTTTCATGAGCTTTGGATATATGATTTTCGACAAAGTAAAATAAAGCGAAACATCGAATGTCGTTAAGTTCTTATTGCATTTTAGTTTTCATTAGTGAAATTATTTATTTTTTAAATCTTTAGATTATATTTAATTACAGGATATAAATTAAATAAATAAATATCGATCGCCTGGGTAACAATCGCACTTCTGCCTACACGAAAAAGTTCGCTAAACAGGCTTTTTAAATGTCTAAATTGGTTCCGAAAGCTTTCTGGTGAACTCACAGTGAAGGACTATAGCACTATAAAATGACGCATTCGAATATATACATACGTCTTTTGATGTTACAAATTTCTTTGGTTGTTTGTCTGAATGTGGCTTTAGTCGCATATTTCAAACTGATTCTGTGTAGTAGGACGACAGCCTGGCAATACTTTTTGTGCTCCACCACAATATGGCAACATTGTACATAAATAACAGTGTTGTTTGTTGTTGGCAAATACGTATTTTTTACTTGTAATTATAACAAAGGCCAGAGGAGTAATATTTTTGTAAAATTAAGTGTGACTTTTTACAACAACCTATCCTAAGTTCTTAAAATTAAAACGTAGTATTATACAATCCTATTGTTCATACATTTCTGTACAAACAGCAACGGTGGAAGCAAAACAATGGCTGATAACTACCTTCAGCCTGTTAATAATCACTTTGCATTTAATGAGTCAAAGCTAGAAGATGTTGACGATAATGATTTCCTAAATAACTCGAGGTTACCTTCACGCTCTCAAGTCGGGGGCGTTAATTTACCACGAAGCGATACAGGCAACGATTACTTGCGCCAACAGCAATTGTCAATTGAACAAAAGCGACGTGAAATTGAGGAGCGGAGCTTGCAGTCAACTCAGAGGTCTTTGGGTTTACTCTATGACACCGAGGAAGTGGGCAATGCCACTGCTGTGGAGTTGGCTAAACAACGTGAACAATTGGAGAGAACCAATAAGAATCTTGATGATATTAATGCAACCCTAAGATATAGCCAACGACATTTGAATGGCATCAAAAGTGTGTTTGGGAGTTTGAAGAACTACTTCTCAGGAAAAAGTGAACCATTACCACCATCCTCAACCACTGCCAGTGCGAGGAGGCTATCCAGCGAAAGTAATACATCTCAACGCCCAGAACCCGCAGACAGAAACTTGGCGTCTCCGACTGAGAAATATGATCAACATCCCATTTCGCGTATACGCGACGATTCTACTAGTAAAATACAACATATGCAATCACAGCAAGCAAGGCGATCGAATGCTTTTGAAGATCAGCTGGAAGCAAACTTAAACGAAATGAGCGATCACCTGTCGCGCCTTAAGGGTTTAGCCAGTGACATGGGAACGGAAATCGAAACGCAGAACGAACTAATAGATAACATGAATTATAAAATTGAAGATGTTGACATAAAATTGTCCAAGCAGAACAAGGACATGAACAAGTTGTTGGGTAAGAAGTAGGTCACATTCGTTGTTATCCAGTTGGGAATAACACAAAAAATAAACTATCTATTATTATATTTTCTTTATAACAATTACGTTTTATTCAAGTTAGAGATATATGGGATAAACTGTAAGTAATATAAAGGGCGTACATATTTGTAATCAAGAAGCTTTCGAATGAAAAAATATAAAATTTATAATAAACTATTGCCTGTAGCATAAATTATTTTGCTTGAACATGGCAATACGGCCACAAAAGTTTTGGGCAGAGAAAACTGAAAGCTTTTTGATTTCGGTAAAATTGGCGATTTCTGTCAAATTCGTTTGGCATCTCTGTTTTTAATACACAGAAACCGATCAGACAGACGTAGTTCTCAAATATTGTTGTGATTGGTGTACTTTGGACTTTCTCTTTGTACCTATCTATCTACTACACATAAGAGGAGAAGTGTAACAATCTTCATTTCTGTACAGAGTGTTGACAAGTTGGGAGACGTAAATTCGACACGGGAGCAATGATTAATACCGGCAAATTAGCAGGCAGAACTTTGTTCATCACGGGAGCTTCCAGAGGAATTGGTAAGGCCATTGCTTTGAAAGCTGCTCGTGATGGAGCAAACATTATTGTTGCTGCCAAAACGGCGGAACCTCATCCAAAACTGCCAGGAACAATTTACTCGGCTGCGGAGGAAATCGAGAAGGCTGGTGGAAAAGCCCACCCTTGTATTGTGGATGTTCGTGACGAGAATCATGTACGTAATGCCGTCCAGGAAGCCGTAGCTAAATTCGGTGGAATCGACATTTTGGTCAACAATGCTAGTGCCATTTCCCTGACTGGGACTTTGGAGACAGAGATGAAGAGGTACGACTTGATGCATCAAATAAATACTCGTGGCACTTTTTTGGTATCCAAGGAATGTTTGCCTCATTTACTAAAGTCCAACCACGCTCATATTCTGAACATTTCACCTCCCCTAAACTTGAATCCCAAATGGTTTGGACCCCATGTTGCATACACTATGGCCAAGTACGGTATGTCTATGTGTGTGTTGGGCATGTCTGAAGAATTCCGCGATCGCGGTGTCTCCGTTAATGCGTTGTGGCCTCGCACAGCTATTCAAACGGCCGCAATTGAAATGTTAACTGGTCCCGACAGTGCGAAATGGTCTAGAAATCCAGAAATAATGTCGGATGCCGCTTATGCAATTTTGATTAAGGAACCCCGTGCGGGCACTGGTAATTTCTACATCGATGATGAGGTTCTCGTGGCCAATGGTGTCACCGATCTTAAACAATATGCCTGCGATCCCAATAACGCCGACAAACTTATGGTTGATTTCTTTTTGGATGTCGACGAGCAAGACGCTCAACACGCTCAGGAAGTGAAGGCAGGCGCAGCAGGCAGTTCAACTGGAAACATTCCAAGCCTTTTCAGCAAAATCGAAAAATTGTTGTCCACAGAAATTGTAGGTAAAACCCAAGCCGTTTATGAGTTCAATATTACCGGTGATGAAAAAGGAACATGGTTTTTGGACTTGAAGAACGGTGCTGGGTCTTGTGGTCAGGGCACAGCCCCTTCACAGCCTGATGCTGTCTTAACAATGAAATCACAGAATTTCACAGATATGTTTGCTGGAAAGTTGAAGGCTGCCCCTGCCTTTATGACCGGCAAATTGAAAATTACTGGGGATTTGCAAAAGGCAATGAAATTGGAAAAACTCATGAAAGCCTTAAAAACTAAATTGTAAAGTGCATATAGGAGCTAATAAAACTGAATTTAAAAGTTTGTATTCCTACGAAAAAGCATTTTCTTCAGATTGCCTTGATATATTGTTAAGAAATTATACATAATAGTGTTTAGATTTAAAGAACTGCCAATAATAAAGAATGTATGTTTGGATGAAAGAATTTGTATAAAGCACGTCTTTAAATGGGTTTCATACAAACCAGAAAATCAACATATGAGATGAACTTTCGTCTGCACTATTTTGGTTGAATTGTGTTTTGGTAAAACAGACAAATTATTTTTTTTTTAATATTTTAATAAAAAGTTTATATTTTGGAAATAAATGCACTGAATATGCATTAATCGATAATAAATATACAATAAAAATGTATTACAAAATCAAAACTGTAAGTAAAAGCATACAAAAATAATTAATTAAATTTTTTAATTCTTTTAACATTAAATTCCATTGGGATAACGATCCCTAGTTACTAATTTCTGCGTACTGTACTATATTATTAGACTATCAAAAATGCATTATGTAAAAATATCTACTAGTGCAAAAATTAAAATTGAAAATACTTTTCTCCAGCTAATATTAAACAAAAATAAAAAGACATTAACTTTTCCCAAATACTGTAAATACGATATTATAAATTAATAAATAAGTACCAGAGACCTGCCACTAATACTCAGTTTTATATATTACAAGATTTTTAATTGTATACAAAACGCATTTTCGATATCTATGAAATTAGCTGTGCTCTGGAAGTGGAAACAAAACCTAAAAAAGGACGTGATCAGATGTTTCCCAACAGCTCCCTCTCATTTCTTATATTAACAAATTACAACGATTGTTTTTAAGTGTACACATAAAACTGCCAATCTATAAGAACTCAGCGAGTTAACGACAGCAGTGTAGTTGGGGTGTTAAAGTTTCAAAATTGTATTCGATGCTGGCAACATCACAAGTCAATTCAAAGTGAACTAATAGCTGCGTCTATATAGATATTTTATAAACAATAAAAATTCACTTTCTGTAAAACGCGCTAAATCGCACGATTCGTATTAAATTTCAATAAACTATACGCTGCAGAAATATGGAGGAGGAAACTTTGCCCAGCGCTTGCAATTTTTTAAAGGATCCTTTGTCTATAAAGTATGTATATCTGCATTCGTGTACAGTCAGTCCACCACTCCAATTTATTTGTTCCTTGCAGTGATTTAATTACCAGCGGCACCACATTTGAAATCAATGCCAATTTCGATGATGGTTTTACCAATGAAATATACGATGAGCTCAATTTGGGTTCCGATGAAGAAGAGGAGAACGACTCAGCTAACCCTATTGATCGCACCAAGCTTGTTTCACCGTGGACGAAGCCATTCGACGAATTGAAACAGTACATGCAAGCAATTAATCCTTTCATGTGGAAGAAGATTACTAAAATAGGTGACGAGAGCGGTGCTACAGTGCCAGTGAAAGCTCGTGTTTGTATCCGTTATAATGCTTACTGGGAAGGAGAGGGAGCTCCTTTTGATTCCAGTTTTCTGCGAGGTTCTTCGCACAGCTTTTATACGGGTTGCAATGAAGTGTTGGAAGGTTTGGATGCTGCAGTTCGTACTATGCGTAAGGGCGAACATGCCCAGTTTCTTATATCCTACCATTTGTTGTTTCGTGAAATGGGTTGCCCTCCAAGAGTGAAGCCCAAAGCAGATGGTCTGTTCATTATTGAGCTAGTTTCCTTCAATCTAGTTGGAGACATTGATGCAGAACTGCAAATTCCCGAAGAAGACCGCAATAAGTACTTCATAGTAATAGATAAGGTAAAGGAAATTCATCTAAAAGGATTGGACTTCTTTGGTCAAGGCATGTACCGCAATGCTTGCAGAGCTTTTGAAAAATCACTTAACTTACTAAAATTTTGTCGGTTGAGCAGCGAGGAGGAAGAAAAGGAGCAGAGCCTATTTCTTTTAAAACTTTATACAAATTTAGCAGTATGCTATATAAAAACAAACTCCCCAGCCAAAACTTGTATAATGTGTAAAGAGATCCGTAACTTAACAGGGAATAATCCTTCGTGCAAAGCGATTTTCCAAGAGGGCAGAGCCTTACTTATGTTGGGAGAATATGACAGAGCTCGAACACTTCTGGTGAGAGCACAATATATGGAGCCACAGAATCCAGATATTGGCAAAGAATTGAAAAAACTTGAGGATCGCTACAAAAGCTACAAGGAAAGTGAGCACAAAATGTGGACGAAAGCCATTGGCATAATAAAGGACAATGCGCCTGAAGAAGTAAACAATATAAATAACGATGATCTTTCAGAATTGGAACAGGAAATGATGAAATTAATGAAAGATTTTATGGACGACGAAAGTAATGAAAGCCTGAAGCTACCTACGGGTTTGACCAGCAAAGAAATTAAATGCGTAGATTCATTGGCGAAGCGTCTGGACTTAAAACTCAAATTGAACGTATTGGATAATGCGAGTTACACAATATCCAAAAAGAAATGAGGCAAATGCTAAGGATATGTAAATTTAAATTTAATAAAAAGCTTAAGATTTTTCTTTTTAAACTATCAAAAATTCCACTTGAAGTAAAACGCAAGTACAAATTTGAAAGGATCATTGCACTTGAATTTTTAGAATTTTGAATTTTTATTTTCAAAAAGACTGTATGGCTATTAATTTTTATAATATAATAAAAATATGTTTATAATTATAATCGTTTATTGAAAATAATATACTTTATTAAATTTTAATCTGAATTTGCTTAAAAATTTGTTCATAAGTGTACAATACTCATTAATTAACGATTCTTCATTTTGCAAAGATACTAGTATGGCACAACAGACTGGAATGATCAATTCTGTTAATTGCTTGCCACGGTTTTGAAATTTTTAAGAATAAAATAGGGTAAATGCTTTCAATGCTTTACATAAAATATACTTTACATGGAAGTATATACTGCGTATTTTATATATATTTGGAAGGGGTGACATATTTTAAAAATTAGTTTAGAAACTAAACCGGTTGATTATAAGAGTTGATTATAAACTATTAATTTCTAAGCTTTTTCTACATTATGGCTTTGCCAACGACACATGCAGCTTAATTTTTTCCTACCTGATAGAAAGAAGTCAGTTTGTTTCTGTTGAGGGAAGAAGCAGTAACGTGCTTCGAGTTAAGAGTGGCGTGCCCCAAGGTTCTGTCCTGGGTCCCATTTTGTTCATACTTTATATTGATGACCTTTTTTCAATGGTGTTATCCTTACGCCTTTGCGGATGACATCCAGTTGCTTTTTAAAGGCGATCATCAGTTTGTTGATGTTTTGCAGGGTAAGATTAATTATGTGTTGGGTGATCTGCGGGACTAGATGTTGGAAAACAAACTAAGTGTAAATGCTTCTAAATCTAAGGCCATGCTTTTTTCTAGTCGTCATATTCAAGATATTTGTGTAGTATATAATGGAATAAATATTAACTTTGTTCAAGACATGCCATGTTTAGGTGTCCAGTTGGATGATAAGCTGCAATTTGATAAACACATTAGTAATGTTGTTTCCAACGTCAACTATGGTTTAAGATCGTTATACACAACTCAGTTATCGCTCCCCTTCTTTGTAAAGAAACAATTAGTTTCTGCACTTGTTATGCCTTCTGTACTGTACTGTTTAGAAGTATATTCTGCTGCTAACCAGCAATTTATAAAGCTTATACAGTTAGCTGTGAACAGAGCTGTCCGTTACATTTATTCTCTCAGGAGACGGGTTCACATAACTCCTTTTGTAGTTAAATTCTTGGGATGTTCATTTCCTGCATTTGTTAATCAGAGGTTACTGTTGTGCTTTTATAAAATATTTACTAGCAGATGCCCCCTTTTTATGTTTACGTCTTTTAAATTTTGTAGCTCCACCCGTAGGAGGCAATTGTTTATTCCTAAGCTTTGCCATATCTCTGCGCGTTCTTTCAAAGTGAGGGTTGCTCGCATTTATAATACTTTACCTAATAATATCAAGCCTTTGAACGTATCGTTTGCCATGTTTCGTAATAGGATTCTTCGTCATTTGCAGTCTACGGGTTTTTAGATAGTTTCCACTACTACCTTCCCTAAAATTCTTGTAGTTTTGAATACAGGTGACAAATGTTTGTTGTTGCTGTGCTTTATAACAGCGATATATCATGTGTTTTGTATATATTTTTGTAATAGGGCAGAATTTTCTTTGGCATTTTTTTAAAGTAATTTTAATCATTTTATTAGTATCAGTAAAGATATGGTTAATATTTTTCTGTTTTTTACTTTTTTTTTTTTTTTATTATAAAAATTCATAATGCACTTTTTCGTGAGAGGGTTAGGATAATTTTTTGTTTTTTTTTTACTATTTTTTTGGTTTTATTGTTAAATATTGTTCAATCTATTTTTAATCAAAATAATTTTGTTAAATTTTAAGTATAATTGAGTAGTATTTACTTATGAATTTTGTAATTGACCTTATATTGGCCATGGGGCTTTTAATTACAAGATTAAATAAATGAAATGAAAATTGGATAAACAAAATTTTCACCACTTCATTTTCTGATATTTTCTAATCGTTTGTGAAATAAGTTAGTTTGTTCTGCAAGTTAAAAATGGTTCTTTGATAGTCTCACCGAATTATCGTCATTAAATATGGAGAGGACCATAGTGTCCCTACGTAACCTTACTACTTGTATATATAAAGTTAAAGAAGAGAACACACCGGAATTATTTTTAGCACATCTTTCTCTCTTTGCCTGTACTATACTTGTAAACTCTTTATTATCGTGTAAAATATTCTTTTCTTTATATTTCTCCTTTCATAACTCTGGACAATCGCAATGGACCACAATGGTCTCCGAGTGTTGTAATGACATGGTATTGCGCTGTGTCATTACATGTCCTCAACCTAAACCTAAGTTAAAAATAAAAAAAACAATCTGTTTTGCCCCATTTAAAAAAATTTGTTTCTCATATTATGGCAAGAGGGTCAATTGTTTAATTATATACGCACAACACAGAGCGGTTTGTTATTTCAATGTTTTTTTTTTAAATATATATTTATCAATACAATATATTTATTTTACAAATTAGGTACTAAATTAAAAATATTATTTTATCTATTGCTTCAATGTTACAGTACACACATAACCTAAAAACTATTAATAACTAAACGTGACTGGTATTTGCACTCTCAATTCTATAAAGAGATGCATCACTTAATTTCTTTGTTTGAACTACAACTATGAAGCGTTGCTCGGAAGAGTTCCACAGAAGGAGGAGTTTAAACAAAATTCTTAACAAGGCACATAATTTGAGTGGATAGGTATGAAAGTCCAATGTTTTAATTTTAATAAATACGAGGTGAAACAGCTTATTATATAAATTAGTTGTTATAAACAAAAGTTGTAAGAGATTTGAAAATTCAGTTTCAAAAGCAATTTACATACTCGATCTCGGTTTCATATTACATATGTAATATTATATACAATTCTAATTAACTCTATGTATTGAAACTAAAAATCTGGATCATAATCTCGTGGGTAGCGTGATCGACCACCTCCATTCGTTTGATTGTTGTACGTATACATCTGATGAGCATCCGCAAATGCATCAGGATACTGATGACCGTAGATCTGTTGGTGGTGCACGCTGTGGGCTGAGTACTGGGAATGAGGATGGTGTTTCAGAGATCGTTGAAGGGAATCTCCCTTCTGTGAGTAGTTGTTCTGCGAATCGTAATAGTAGTCACCATGGCGAGTGGAACGCCAACTGTCGTAAATGTTAGAACCGCTGCTGTCATGCATGGAGTTGGTGAAACGCTAAAATTGTCAAATGTGTTTTAGAAAAGAGACTGCGACTGTAGTTTCTAATACATGTGCATACCTTAGGTTTAATAGGCTGTTTGGTGTCATTCCAGGCATCATCTATGTTATAGAAATCATCAACACCGTAATTGTCGGCACCTCCCATGTGATTGATTTTCAATTCATTTAACATATCGTTGGTCAAAGGAATCGGTGTTTTCTTAGACCTCTTTTGACGATTAAGAAGCTGCAAAGTATAAATTCACAATAGAAATCAATGTTAAGCAATATGAAACAATTAAAACTATATCAAACAATCTAAGAAAATTACTTTCATTCTACTTACCACAGTTACGCCAAATATGACCACAAATACTAATGAGCCTACACCTATTACAATGACAACTATCGCCCACTGAGGTATAAGCAGATCCTCCTCGGCGAATTCAACATTCGGTGTCAACGATTTTGGTATCACTTTAACGGAAAATTTTTAAATAAAAAATATTTATTTAATAAAAGCTTAAAGAAGCTGCGTTCATATGCAAAATCTTACCTGAGAAATCTGTGGCAATCGGATCTATAGCATATTTACCCATTAGGAAGGTTTCCTTGACTAGTTTCTCTTCTTTTCCATCATTAAATTGTTGGCTTGCAATTTCGTCATTTTCATCACTGCCTGTTTCATTTTCCTTTTCAGGTGGTGATATTGTTTGAGGCGTCAAAGCTTCGTGGAACAACTTCTTAATCTCCAAGGTGTTTACGTCTTTAGTGATGTTGGCCAATTCCACGTAGTAATCAACCAGAACACTGCCTTTGCTAAAACTATCGATGCGAACCTTCTTATACCATTTACTTAACTGGGCTGCTGTAGAATATACTTCGTTCAACTATTCAACAAAATTGTATAAATAAAGAGGTGTAAAAAAGGTAAGTCAAGCAATTTGCTATTAATGTTTGATTTATTTTCTGTAATAAGATGTAAAACTTTTGTTCAGTGACATCTTCTGTAATTATTCCAACGTCACTGTCGTATTACGGCTACTTACTTGGGCTTCCACTTCTCTGGCCAGATTTTTCCATTCGACAGTGTTATGATCTAACAGTTCTGGTTTCCACGAAACACCGTCCACAATTTTGATGGTGGCTGCCAAGTCACAGTCTGTGGTACAGAAACCCGGTTTAGTCGGTTTCGGTGTGGTTGTTGTTGTGGTCGTTGTCGTAGTCGTCGTGGAGCTCGTTGTGGTCGATGACGGCAGCAAATCGTCAATACTTATAGTGGCAGTTTTAGCTTGTTCCAACAGTTTCTCTATAGAGATTGGAGTAGTAGACGGTGTTGGCCACCCAGTGAACTCAGTCGTGGCCCTGGTGGGTGGACCTTTCTTTATGACCACCGATGACGAAGTGGGTCCTTCATCGATATCTATTGATTTGGGCGTTGTCAATCTATGGGAGCCAATGCGTTTGTGAACACCCTTTGGGAAAACCACTTTAAAGCCGCTGCTGGAGCTATCATCAGCAGTGTCAGCAGTTTTTTCGGTTGTTGATGTTGTGCTAGCCAATGTGGTAGATGTTGTTGCTGGGTGTTTAGTGTTTAGACTTTCGCTAGCATTTGGTTTGAAACCTGGAGGTAGTAGTGAAGCAACTTCTTTGAATTCAATCTTCTTAAAAATATCTTCGGGCTGTTGATCTTTCGTATCTGTCGGTTTATATCCTTTGGGTAATAGTTGAGAAATGTCCAAAATCTCAGGCTCCGGTATAGCTTCTGGTTTCTTTGTGGTTCTTAATTTGTAACCAGGTGGTAAAAATTTGGATATATCTTCAGATTCCGTGGAATCTAAAGATTTGGAATTATTTTCAGTGTCCTTGTCCTGTGCTGGTGGTTTGTAGCCTGGCGGTAAGAATTTGCTAACATTCTCATTGACTTTAAGTACGGGTGACATCGTGGGTTCCGTAACTACAACTGTGGTGGTAGTCGGTGTAGTGGTTCTCAACTTGTAGCCTGGTGGTAAAAATTTAGATATGTCATCAACCAACGTTACAGCAGGTTTTGGAGTAGTCGCATTTGGTTTATAGTTCTTCGGAAGCAATTTGTCAAGGTTGTCGTCAAATTTAATTTTGCTTAATATATCGTCCAAAACCGGTTTAGATTTCTCTGTCGACGAAGACATCTTGTAGCCCTTTGGCAACAAACCAGCTAACGAAACATCCTGAGCGGCTACAGCAGAGTTTTTAAACGATCTGCTGATGGTTGAGTTGCGAGCAGGTTTCTTAATTTCAACAGGTTTCTGAGTTGTAGTAGTGGTTGTTGTTGTTGTGGTGGTGGTGATTTTCCGATTCTTAAATGAAAACTTTGGTTTAAATCCTACAGGTAAAAGTCCAGCCAATTCATCCATTTCAGTTTCTTCCAAGTGGTGGACTTTAACTTTGGATGGAGATTCGTCAAAGTGATGCACCCTAACTTTAGGAGCGGCTGTAGTTTTCGGTTGGAATTTGCGAATATTAGGTGCGAATTTCGAGCCTGCGGTCGATGTGGTCGACTGGGTGGAAACGTCCATTTGACTGATGATGGGATACTTGCCAGCTAAAAGACCACTAGATAACTCCGATTGAACCCTGTCCAGTTTGTCTATAATGCTTTCTGTTGAAGAAGGGGCTTGTGGTAGCGTAGTGTTCTCAGATGACTGATCCGTTGGGGTTGTCGTGTTCATTTCTGCTTCTTCGCTGTCATTAGTTTGTTCAGAAACTGAATCTGGCTCTTTCTTGTTGGACTTGGCCTTTGCGTTCCGTTCCAATTCGGATAACGACTTTTTAGATTCTTCCTGCTGTATGGCAGGGAAAGGCAGGAACCGGGCACCATTAATGCTTCGACTGGTCTGAATAGAAGCTACTACTACGTACCCTTCGGTCGCATTGCTCATGGACTCATCACTCGATGTTACGGCCTTAACGGTTGTCGTTTCGTCTTTGTCTTCATAGGATTCATCTGAAGCTGGCAAGGACTTGGTTGCGCTAAATATGGATTGCTCTTCTGATGACATCAGAGTGGTTCCAGGCGTTACGGGCACAACAGTGGCTGAACTAGAGGGGTTCGCCTTGCTAGTAACAGTGGGTATTACCTCCACTATTTTTATGGGTTCCGATTTTGTTGTGCTAGGGCTGGAAGTAGTTTGGCCATCATTGTTCTCGAAAACTTTGGGTGGGACTTCTGGAGTTCGTTTATGCGATTCCGTTTGGTGGCTATCGGTATTTTCTTCTTCGTCCTCTTCATCCTCGTCCTCGTCGTCCTCATCTTCTTCCTCATCCTCGTCGTATTCGTCTTGATCATACTCAGCGCTGGTCTCGTGCACTTGTTGTTTTATCTGTTGATTTACACCCGATGTTGCTGTCGTGGTAACGACCGGAGTGGTTGTAACTCGTTCGTCTTCTTGAGCAACTGTGGTAATTTCTACAATGTTCTTTTCAGATTTCAACGATGTTGCTTCGGTTATTGGAGTGACCGTAGCCCGTACCTCGCCCTCCTCCAACTCATGGTACTCCTCTTCGGACTCCGAAGGTTTTATTGTTGTGTGGCCATCAGAGTGTTCAGCAACTAGGGTGGTGTTCTCATCCGTAGTTTCCTCGGTGTTTTCATGGCTCTGTGCATACTCATCTGAATAATTTTTGTCATAATCATCCTCTTGGCCCTCATGACTACTATCACTATGATATTCCGTGCTGTGAATAACATGGCCGCTATTTTCGGTTGTGATCACTTCCTTGGCTATCGTAGGATAAAGAGTTGCTGTTTCTGTTAGTTTGGGGCCCACCGGTTTGTGTTCCGCCTCGTTTAACTGTAACTTTTCAAGCAATGGTTCCTTCACCTCCTCCTGCGACAAATTGTTGCGTTCTGCTTGATATTCTTCCTCGTACTCTTGACTAACACTCTCATTCTCTTTTTGGGCGTTGGTAGTTTGCGGCAATAGCGGCCTGAAAGGTGTGGACGATGGCGAAATTTGCTGTTTTAGTAACTGGTTTTTCAGCGGTATTTTAACACGTCCCGTCTTAGGCGAGTATTGTTTTTGCACTTTAGAATTTTGTATAGGCTCATTTACTTCCCGACTTATGAATGCGGGCCTACGACTAGGCAACTTAGTCTGCTTTCTACTCAATTCCGGATTATTCACATGAACGTTGTTTGCCGGTGTCGAAGCCTTGAAGCCTGTCCTGCTCGAACCGAAGCGATTGTAGCGTTTGGTCGAGCTTGTCTCTGTAGTAGTCGATGTACTAGTGCTGGTAGTAGCCCCATTCGGTTGAAAGCGATTTCTCGAGTTGCGGAATGGCAGTTGTTGGGGTACCACAGGTCCGGTCGGAGAATCCGAATTGTAAGATGCGGCGACGGGTCTGTTACGATTCGAGCTGGGTTGGAAACCGCTGTTGCCAAAGGGTCGGGCTGCAGAATTGCCGAATGGCGTGGAAGGCAAACGGCTTGAAGAAGATTGCGGTTTATCGGCCTGTTTGGAGGAGAAACAAAAGATTTAACTTACTTGAATAGTAGAAATGAAGTTTGGTTTGCTTAAAAGTAAAATGCACGCCGTATAAATTTGTTAGAAAATCTCCATAACCCCGAACTCTTCTTTGACGTAACATATGGCGGTACACCAGGATCGTGTAGGACAAGTCCACTTGTTAGGTCGTCTTGCTTATGTAATTTGCTTACAGTTAATTTTAAATAGGAATAACGGAATCAATTGGTTCAAAAAATTTTTTATATTAAGATCATTTATAAGTGGTCCCTACAACTGATCTGACGAATGACAATTAATTGCAATTTATTTGGGTGGAAACGTCAAGCTATTGATTTACTCAACAAAATGTATACATATGTATGTATAAAATACAGCTACTTTTAGTGTTTATTAAAAAAAAAACACATTGCAAACAAAAAATCATTATAAAATAATCGAAAACACTGCGGCATATTTGTGAATTGTTTTGCCTTCAGTACTCTAAATTGTATCTACATTTTTAGAAAATGAAAGTAAAACATTTTATTGTGGGTTATCTGAACTGCTTTTACCAAAAACAACACACAAAACTATCAAACGCTGTCGGAATTGCATAACAGCGCGTTAAAGCATCATTGGATCCAAAGTGGTAGCGCCAGGTAATACAACAACAACAACAACGCTAAAATGAACAAGATATATTAGTTGTTGGTGTGGATACGAATAAACTAAAGTGAAAAAAGTAAACCAAACCATAACCATAAACGCAGACCACTCCATCAATAATTAACGAGCCAACCACTGAAATTGGAGCAATACACAAATCAACGATACTCGACATTAGGCCAACATTCAACTAAAAATAGACACATACCTACAAACATATCCACATAGTTGTGTGTATGTATATACATATACCGAATAATATTTCCCAATATGGGATGATACTCGTATTCACACTGATCCTTACCACCAGTATAGAATTGTCCTTTTGGGATTTCAGCTGATGCGAAATATAGATTTATATATGTAATAGCTACGATGAAATAAGCCACCCAGTAGGGAAAAATAATAGTTTGGAACTAGTTCCATATAAATTTCCAATAGTCACTGAACTAGATCACCTTCTATACAAACAACAGTCTCATTTAACATGGATATGTCCTACGTAGGGGAAGTTCAGAAATTTGTAAACCAGTTCAATCTAATACGTATTTGAACTGGTATGATACTATACATACATTGTAGTCGAACCCGGCAATGACAATAAATATTTATGTTTCATATATCTCATTTCATATCTGAGTGTTGGCAAAAATAAAAACAGTTTTCTATGCGAATATCCTTTCTTATAAACCTAAACCCTTCTCAAAATTGAGAAGAATACTTTCATTCCTACGCAACACATTCTGTAAAGCTATTTTTAAAATTTTGATCCGATATATGACATACCGCTTGAACGCAAATATCGCATACATAGAAATATCAAATTCAAATTTAAAGGGGTATATTTGGAAAATGGTTAATAAAAAACCACTCAACTTATAAATATTAAATATAACTAACAAAATCTGAGTTATTTCATACTAAGGACGTGCAATGTTATCGTCTACTATTGCATTGGTCTACTAACATTTTTACTATCTTCTGGCGAGAGGTGCTGCATACCACAACTATACCAAATGTGGGTCATATAATTAAATGGTTTTGCAACTAAATTAATAAATTGCATTTTCAATATATGTACTGTGTACTGCATGTTTACATGCACTGTGTTTCGAAGGGAAAAAACCTCGATACAAAATTACTACATATTACGATATTCTTAAGAAAACAAAAACAACGCCAAGCAATGTTGCTTTAAAATCAGTTGTGAAAATCAGTTGCGATAACAATTGTTCCAATGTTATGAAATTTTGGTTTTGTTTAAACCAAAAAAAAAAGAGCAAAGAAAAACAACGGAAAACATTCCCACGTACAGTACAAGACATCGTTTCTGTTGCTCATGTTGTTGCTGTATCTGAAACCATAGATGATGTTTGTTGTACTTTAGTATCATTACCATTACTCCACATTTGTGAATTCGCATTATTTGCCAGTGGTTTTGTTGTTATTGTTATTGTTAGTGGCTGTGTATTTAATTAGTGGTTTCAATACAAAAAAGCAGTTCACTTCATTTGTAATTCATACAAATTTCATGGATTTCTAACCAACAGCAATCCAAATCTTTCCGATGGTTAGATACTAGAGCACACATACGAGTACTTGGAGTCTTTGCGTGTGAGACCGCCACAGACACCTGATGTGGCAATCGCACTTTGCGAAATGCACACAATGCATACGATGGGAGTGACATTGCCCTGCCAGAGACTATAAATTTCAGACCGTCGTCATCGTTATCACGTGTTGCAATTTAAAATTGTAATGTGGTTTCCATCAAAAAGAAATGGGTGGTGGTTGGATTTTTATCGTGGCAGTCTCTTTTGATTTTCATAAAATATTCCCAAACGGGAGGATGAGATTTGTATTCATGGGCTTTTGTATTTTCGCAAACAAGGTTACTCATAATGTAATGATGTGTGTTCAAATTGAATTCCGCACTTTGTTTACGTGCCAGAGTTTATTATGTACTAGTGATTACTTACATTGGGTTCATTGAATTGCTGCAAAAATTGTGTCTGTTGATGCGGCACATTGGTTCTTTGTGGCACAAAGCCCGAACTGTGTGTCAGACTGCTACTGGGTTTGAAGGATTTGGAGCGTGTAAACGAGGATCCACTTCCGGTTCCGGGTACACCAAATGGTCTAGGTGAAATATCGTAATAATCATTATTGCGGTTATTCTGAAAAGAAAGAAAATTGAAAAAATTATTTATTGTATTAATTACATCAATGGAAAAATGCATTAAAATAGCTAAACAAAATTAATTCTTTTCATAGATACAGAAAATTTACAAATCTCCATCTTACAGTTACCGAAGTTTAACATAATACAATAAAACTCAGTCTATTACAATCATCGCTAGATCAATTTGATTTGATATCTTAATGGTAAAGAAACAATTGATTTAAGAATTTAACGAGTGTTACTTCTCAAACGATAGCAAGACTCTGATGAAAGCTGCTGAATTTATGTACAGGTTACTTAAATTAAACTAAATTTCCCTTTACAACTAATAAATAAGTTATGTGATAGCTTATTGCGTTATTGTGAATTTCAGACTCTCACAACACCACCTCCAGGTTATAGGCGAATGCGAATGTTAGCTGTTGTAGAAGCTTTTACTAGTTTAATAGTCTTACTAAGAAGTTGCAACAGCATAAGAAATGTTTAATTAATAATAGTAGATACGAATGTATATGTTAGATTAAACGTTTCATATACGTACATGATACAACATCACACTTGTCTATTTTATAAATTGCCTTCAAAAATAATGATTAATGATTATTTTTTCAGCTTTTTTATTTCTTCTCTCAAATAGTTATCATTATTTAGAGCAATTTAACAACAGCGGTAATTGTAAATTGTATCAAGGTCAGAAAGACATTCATACAATATTCAATCAATTTATTGTTGTCTGCTTATAATTTTTACCAACTCTAAGAGAGGTCTAACATAATCCTAGTAATCGGAGTACAGATAGCAAATATTGAAAAAAAGATAAAGATAGTAATAATATTTACTAACATATGTTGATGAACAATTATTCTATAGCGTAAAAATGTGTTCTATAGCAAACATGATGGTTAAATTTTTTTTTTTTTATAATTTTTGTACTTTCCTACTTCTGGACTAAAAAACTAATACCACAACCCCAAATGTAAAAATAACACATTTAAAAGATTACCCAGTCGTAAATAATTGTCTTGGTGCAGCAATGGCATATTTTGTGAAATACTCAACTAATTTGAATCTTATATTTAAGAGAAATAATATTTTTTTCTTATGAGATCTATAAGGCATTAAATCTTTTTGTTTTTAAATAAGTATTAGCAATAAGTGAATTAGCAAAATTTTGCATTAATTCTTTTACAAAGTGATTTAGAAGAATGAATTTTAAATTCATTTCTATTGAATTAAAGTAATATTATACTTACTTTATTTTCAACAGAACGTTTTATATTGGGCAGTAGTAGGTTTAGATTCAATTTTATTTTCCTCAATAAGGGGACGAAAACTTATTAATATGTAAACAAATCTATAACTGAAAAAAAATTATAAACATTAACGCAGAATCATTTGGGAATGTCCTCCCCAGTCTATCATATATGAAGGTTGTAATAAGAATTGAATATCAAAAAAAATCAGTTTATTAAGCAAATATAACACTTAGTCAAATTAATAATAAATGTGTTTTCATCGTTCGGTTCAAGATCTTTATATTATTTCTAATAGAATTTTTTTACAAGAGTTGTGTGAAATGGATTATGTTGATAGCTGGCACGACCGATGGACAAAGCATAGACAAGAGCTTGTGTGGATTATGCTGACGTGTAGTCTTCGTTAATGCTATCTTCGCACCGATGTCTTTTGGCTTCTCAATTCGTTGATGGAGCTTCTAACACTTGTGATGATAGTGGAGAAGTCACAGCAAAGGGTGCTGATGATGATAGTTTGACAACTATCGAAATAGCTATCCGCCCTGCCAGTTGTCAACATAATACATTTCACACAAATCTTGTAAAACAAATTCTATTAGCAATTATATAAAGATCTTGGAACGATGAAAACACATCCATTATTTACACATGTAGATCAACAATACAAGAGCAAAATAAATAATTTATTTCATTTCAAACTGACAAATATTTACACACTTGATTACTAAGCTTGTTGTTGTATAATATTTATAAAATAGGAAATTAATAATAAAAATAGGAAATGAATTATTCACTTCTAAAAACCTAAAACTATAATTAATAATTTCGTTAATCGAATGGCTCGATTCAGTTCACCCACATGTCTATGGTTAGGGATACTCATCGCCCATTTATTATTTATGTTTGTATGCTCGTCTATGTCAAAGCAACGTCTTTATACATACATACTTATAATGTACTATATAAATGCGTATGACCGACCTGCCAATTAATAAGAAATACGTCACGGTGCTAGGCACATAATACGTGGAAGCACTTCGAATTTCCAATTCATTGGATGCGTACGTTTGGTGGTTCACATGACAAGACAATTCAATTGAATGACTTAATAACGGCCGTTTAACTTTCACTTGACCAAAATGGAATATTTGGGGGGTTTTCATTATGAACACTATACACCTATAAATACCAACAGTTTTATTGAAAAATAAACAATAATTAAGAAAGGGGTAGTCAGAGCTACAATCAGCACCTTGGGAAAGTTATTGCCCAATCAAAGTTTACCGGACAACGGCCGGCTTTAAGTTAAGACAACCCAAAAAAGGTATGAACTTACCGTAAGGTGTTGGCCTAATGGCGAATATGCAGGCAAAGTTAGTTGCTGGCTTTGAGGTTTGGCTTCATTACCAATGAAAAGTATCTGCTCCTGATATGATCCAGGTTGGCCAGTACCGCTTCTATAATGTCGTGTGTTCTGGAACTGGGATGATGGCACGAAACGATTTTGATTGTTCGAATTGGAGAAATAATATTCTGCAAATAAATAAACGAAACGAAATAAAACATATAAATAAAGTTGTCAATAATATCACAATATTTTGTAATGCGTTATTGCTAAGCTTCTTAATAATGGCGTTTAACGAAAATGTTGTCTCGTCATTTAAGTTGTGAGGTTTAAAAATAACTTTTACAATGCCCTTACAAATTACTTGGACATCTACACTTTAAGTTTGCCTTCATGTATTTAAATTACCAATAGGTGACACGTGAAGGCAGTGGTAATTTTTGGTGGTCGGTGAAACTTTGCCATTACGTTTTGGTGTGACAGGTACAATTGTATTGTACATTTGGTCATTATCGTTGTGGTATTTAAGTTTTTTTTTAATTATATTACTTATATTTTCTTTTCTTTTTTTGATTGTGAAGTTCGGTATTTGCGTTTTCACGACAAAAAGGGAAAGTCTTGAATGACTTTCGTTAAATTTTAATTAGATTAAATAGTTTTTACTGGCTGTCGTAGTTGATAAGTTGGTTGATAAAACTAAAAAGCATTTTCTAAGATAAAACTGTATATGGAGTATACATTTCCCGTAAACATTTCACAAATATGCGTAGAACGAAAAGGGGCCTGCGAATGTATTTTTAGCTATTGCCGATCTTTTATGATAAAAAATACATATTTGTTGTTTGTTTTAGGCAATGCTATTGTTTGCTTAGAATTTAACTATCAATTATACATATATGCATGTATGTATCTATATGCATTTCTCACATATACATGTATAACAAGTGCGTATTTTAAAACAAAGATCTAATCTAAAGTTTAATATATGCTCTCTTAGTTTTTAGCGTTTTCTTTGGTTGCTTATTAACCTTCAGAATCTTCATAAGATTCACGTAACCAAGATAAAACCTTAAGAGCGATGACATTCATCGGAGAGGCAAATCATCATAAAAACTTAAAATGCTTCAAGTTACTCAATAAACTTGTGATAGATCAAAACGCAGCAGCAACAAATTCTAACAAATAACCAAAGAAACAATACATACATAACCTCTCATATCCAAGGCACAAATGCCACTCGTGCATTCAATCTAGAGTTACAAATATCAAAGAGCCATTATTATTATTACTATTATTGTTTTATTTTTCTTCTATGTTTTCTGCTTAATTGTAATTGTAGTTTAGTCTAGTTATAGATGCGGGTACGGAGGGGAAACTTATCATTGTTTCTCTTTGGAGTGGAATAGTTGAAGCTGCGATGTGATTTTCAGTTTATTCACGAGAACATCATGATCTCAAGCACAAACTGCAATGACTGCTTGCAGACACGTAGAAACAAGTGGAAATGCCAACAAGTTCAGTTGTAGCACAACAAAAATCTTCCAAACAAAACGACAGCACAAGGTTCACTAGAGAATCTTATGTTATTTCAAATCAAAAGCAATCATGGCACGAAAATCAAGCAAGAAATGTTGGCGAAATAATGTCATAAAATATTTTGCCAACAAAACTTGCTAAATTCAGCGCAGACATTTAGAGAATCTCTCGAATGCCGTAAAAATGCCGAGATTGCCGTTTAAAAGCTAATTAAAAATATTAGTAAAACAAAACCCACAACAATACTTGTACCGCACCTTACATATGAAACTATAGTAAGTGGGGGTAAGCAAGTAAACGTAAAAAAAAATTTATTTACAATACAGTGGCGAGCATTATTGAATGGAGTCATATTATTGTTACAATTGTAGAGGCGGAAAAGAAAAAATATAGTTCTTAAGTTAAATTATTAAAATACAGGCTAATAGATAGAAAACAGTCTACAATGGCTGTTTAACACGCAATCGAGTAGAAACAAGAATAAGAATAGATTATTATTAAAAAAATCTATAAAAAGCATTTGAATATACCTTGGCTGTTAGGTTTCTGTTTTGCCGGGATGTCATATAATATATGACAACTATATAACTGATTTTAAATTTATGGTATATGTAGATAGAAAAGAGGTAATAAATTACACAGTACAACATTTTTCATTGATTTGAGACTCCATTCTGAGAACTGCAAGAGATAGTAGTCCCAAAAAGAAAAATTTCTGCATCATTCGTTTTGTCAAGATACTTGCCATTTGTCAAGATACATGCCATCATGTGTTGTGTTGTTGTAATTATTATACAAACATTTATTTAATATTTTTTAAATAAACTTTACAAATAGTCCTATATTTTGAATAGAGCTAAAGAAAAAATCAACTGTTGTTTTTAACATCACCGGAAGGTGTTTTTGTAATTTTTTTTTTAACAATACCTTGTTTTGACAATATTTCACAAACAAATCTTTCAAATCTTTATTTCTTTAACTTAGCTGCATGTTATGATAACTGAATTTCTAAATTTTAGTTGAGAAACATATAAAGTAGTTTTAATGGTATATAAAATATTGATATATAGTTTTTTTTTTTTAATGGACGATCTATTTTTGGAATTACATATCCGATATCTAATTATTCTTGATTGTTTATTTATTTTACGCTTACGAATATTGCCCAATTGACTGACAATCTCTCAATTGTGGTTGCCACTATGTGTGCTTACATATATTATACGTAATACACGTAACAGCACCACTACGTATTTAGGTCAATTCTATCACAGACACTTTACGAATATTAATTTGGTGTCGAGGAAAAAAACCAAACTTGTATTGCAAAGACTCTTTAAGGCTTTATTCTGCAGAATTCAATGGTTTGGTTTGTTAAAGTAAATATTTATGTATCCACATGTGTACACCAGGCATGATTCATACGCCATAGGTTTGCTACAGTGTGTTTTGGAGGCTTAGCCGCTTTTACACGATGTGTATTTTACACATGCCATGCCACTTTGACAGCCGGTATGTAACACATATAAATATAGAGCTACCTCTAATTTAAATATTTACATATGTGTTGTACATACACAAGCAGTGTTTAAAAAGGATCACATGACATGTAACAATTTTACAGTGGGAAAAATGTCTCACACATCATACACATCGTGTAAAGGCACCTTAACGGATACATTGAGTATGTTTGTCATCTTTATGTGGCATGTACGGATCAAAATATGTAGGTGAAAAAAACGCTGGAAATATTGTACTAGTATGCAGAAATTTTCTCAGAGTTATTCTATTGGAATCTTTTATATAAATAAATAAAATAAAAAATCCATAAAAATAACATCACCAATATTAAATAATAACTATTCGAGGGCGAAAGGTCCAATCCAAAATTCCATTTTTTTTTGTTAGAAAACTACTAAAATATTAGCGATAAAGATGTTTTGTCAAAAGTCCAAATATATTTTATATAATTCTCTTTTCTATCGATATTAAATGGTTTGTTTATAATAAAAACTATTTTATGTGGATTCTACATTGCATCTTAATACCGAGATATGATATAATAATGACCGTCTGACAAATTTTTAATAGAAGTATGGATGTTTGTTTCATAGTACGATCACACATTCGGTCACCGCGCATTGATATTTCAACACTAATTACATATGAGTATACATATTTATAACTATGTATCTTAACAAATATAAATCTTGATATTAAACATATGATAAAATGCAAATACATCACAGTATTAGATTGATCAACTGTTTCATAAGATCTTGTTGAATGAATAGCTTATCACAAAGTAAAATTTTAGTTTACTACAACACCGCTACATACATTTATGTTTATGAATGAGTTTATTGTATAAATGACCGGTCAGTTATTTGTAAAACTATTTTACTGTAATTTATACCGCTTATCGGAAGTATCGTTGGCTGATGCAATCATCTACTTTAGCATAAGCTTAAAAGAGACGAACTAATTAAATTCGTATATGCTGAGCAAGGGAAAAAGCGTTCATTCCTCTTGAAATATGAAACGAAAGTGAAATATAACAAAGCGGGAAATGTGTTGGCTACCGAATTGTTAAGGCACGGCCTGAGTATCACGACCAACAAAACCGCCTTGGGTATTGTCTATATGTAGCTGATGTTACGTATTAACATACGTTTGTCATTTGTGTTCATATTTGCTTTTGTTTTAATGAAATGCATTTGATTAAAGCCTACTTTTCCAAAGGTCTTTGTTAAGCATATACATAGAAAAGACATGAAACTATGTATTATATACATGCAAATATATTGCCAAATGTTTTATTGTGTTACATATCGTTGTTGTTTTTTTTTTTTGTTTGTCTAACACTTCCAAGTCCGCATTCAAATTCCGGTTTTTTCAATCCACCCATTGGTACAGCCCAGCATAAATTCATACACAAAAATGTGTAGCACTTTGTTTATCGTATGAAACTCATGCACAGATACCACTATACATTGCACTTTATTGTAGCCCAAATAAAAGTGTACAAAAGAAACCCGAAAACTTGCCTAAATAAGAACTATACACAAATGCAGCACTAACAAAACTGTACAATGTACCTTGTATGGCATTTTAGACAAAGAAACCTAATTTTGCAAAACAAAAGCAAAACATGATATGCATAAAGTTTAAAGTGCACTCTAACATCACCGTTGAGGGGGTGGAGGGAGAAACAGACAACACAAATAACTAAAAAAAATGGGAGTGGGACTTTTTGAACGATTGATATTGAAAGCTCGTTAAACAACAATAATTATTTTGTACTGTACTATTTTAGATTGTTAACTTTTTGGTAGTTGTTGTCGAAAATCGTTAAAAATTAGTTAGCATAACCTTTTGCGGTTTTTGCACAGACGCCACTTACCTTTAACCATAAACGTTTTAATTATATAGGTCAAGGTTAGGCATCTAATTAAAATTGTCGGCTTACATCTTCGTTAACTTTTGGGGGTTTCTGCGTATGTATTTAGCTTAAGAATATAAATGCTGCTAATGTTTTTGCCGTTTTTTTTTTGCACTCAACTAAAACTAATTATACTCTTAATCCACATATGGGAATGCCAAGTAATTTCCGTTTGGTGGTTTTCGAATAAAAAATAAAACAAATGTTACAAATTTTGAGAGTATTAGACGGGTTTGTGCCTTAGGTCTTTTGTTTTAAGTAGGCCAGTGGATAAATGGCTTTACTGAAAGGGCTTACGTTTGATGGGCTGTAACATTAATAAATGGTGTCTAAGTCTTTTTTAGAACAAGACTTGAAAAAAGATATTATATTAAAATATCAATAGTGTACAAATAATACATCAAATTGGCTAAACGATCAAAAAGGTGTTTTTTATTGTTGATATTAATGGTCAATTCAGTGTCACGCACTAGGATGACGCGTTTCGAACTCCATGACTAGTACATCTTCAGACCACTTTGTGACGAACTGATGCTCTATAGTACATCATCAGCTGTATATATATCTACAATTATGTCAAACATGTACATGCGAAGTAGATATCAGCCGAAAATGTCCAGCACCAATATTTAAATTTGAAGGTTAATATTTAACATGAGAATGGGAGGATATTTTTTCCCCACAATTCCCTTTTTAACTTAATGCTAAAAAAATTAATTTTTTGTGACATTGCTCAAGAACAAGCGTTATTAACTTCTTTTTATTTTGCATGTAAATCCTTTTTATAATTACGGCGAGTCTAACGTGAAAAGACCAATGCACGCATTCGATGCAGTGCATGTTAAGCGGTTTTCTGTACTATTTATTCTCAGAATATCGCAATTAGTCATTCCAAGAATCATAGAATTATTTATTTAAAAACTATCCCATTTTATCATACCCTACTAGAAGCATAAACCAGATATCGGCAAGTGCCTTATTTCTTTAATAATAAATTATTTGCGCAGTTGCTAATTTATGCAGATTTGCAATCGTTTACTGGTATTTAGTTGTATGCTGAAGTACTTGCTCGTACATACATATACATATACATATTAACAATTAGAGCGTCTAAAAAATGCGGTTAATATTGCCAGCAGTGTTTAGGTGATTATTATTTGTATTTACCCAACTCGACTACTTAACTCACTTAACGCGCAGTAAAACAAATTGTTATTTATGTTTTACAACATCGAGCTGATGAAGTGTGGAATAGTTCGAGTTTGTTTGTGAATTTGCTATTTGCTAATTAAACAAAAGCTAAAATATTGTCTCTTAAACTAAACAAGAAATACATATGATAATAATATTAGCCAAACACCCATACTAATCACCTCTCAATGTTTTGCAAACTAATGAAGGCAATATAAAAATATGCGAAATCGTTTTGCAAATTTAACCTGTTTGTGATTGACAACTGGGAAACATATGGAAACATTTAAGTATCTGCAGTTAAATCGTTGATCTATTTCTACTACTCATAAGTATTTGTATGTATGTGTATGTAGGTATTTAGCTATGATCACATTATACTGCATATTTGAGCAGTGTCTTGCTATTTGTCTACTGATTCTATGTGATACGTTAAAATAACCACAAGCGTACACACGAACCAGGGTTTCGTCATTTGACTCATAGCATGAACTAACAATTGATTTGCTTTGCCAGACCCTGCGGAGGCAATCTAACAATTGTGGTATTAGTATAACATGATATCAAAACAAAAGACTTATGAACGTAACACCACACATATGTCAAACGAGAAAAGCAACTATTGTGGCATACGAAATTAAGTAGGAAGCTTGTTTCACAAATGCCAATAAGAACTTGTATGAGTTATTTACATAATATAATTTTACATTTTGAACTTGTCCATCGGAATTTTGCCTTTTGTAGCCTACCTCCTGTCAAAGAGTAATACAATTAATATTGTTTCTTACAAAACAAACTGTTCTTTGTTATTCAACTTGTTTAGCAGGTTATTAAAAGTCAAAATGGTCATAACATAACTAAATTCCTGCATACAAATTACCAACACAGCTAAACATTTGCCTACTACCACACCACCGATCAACAAACGAGGCGACCAATCACCTTTTGAAAGTCATATGGATTTTTTTTATAGTATTGCATTGCTGTCGTTCAGGGGGTGGTTTATGTAATCGTTTATGAAACAACAACCAGTAAATCTTACTGAGATTCAGAAACCATAGATTTGTGAAGACCTTGAAGCTTTGTTGTAAGCATACAAAGACAGTTTTAACATGACACGCTGTTTGTGGAGCTCGCAATTGTTCTTAGTCCTCCGTGGCTATTAATAACGTTGGCCGATTGAATGATGTGATTTACACCTAGGTGGGGTCTGTCAAGTTCAAACATTAATTGCTTAGTAAATAATAGTCTGTCGGTTGACTTGGCGTAGAATTTTCAAGAACCGTAATATCGATATAGGGTTAAAATACTCGACATAGATACGTTGATTAGCTGTCATTTTAAAAAGTCTGGTTGGGTTTTAAATGCCAATAATTTTGGATGAGTCATTTATACATATAATAACACAGTACGACATTTTCCAGCTCATTGATTTGGGACTCAATTCTGAGAACTGCATAATAATTTAATACCGATTTGAAGTAAGTAAGTATCGTATAGTAGAATTTTTCACGTTAGAGGCTCTTTTGTTTGACATAACTCGAAAACCACTAGTCCGATTTAGCTGACCCAAATTTAAAAAAATTAACAATTACAATTCCTTTAATATGTTCATATAACATATAGTTCATATTTTGTAGCAGTTACAATAAAACTGTTGCACTCCGTGGCGTATGATTTACGTGGAATATTACTTATGATAATCATACGCCACCATATAACAATATAACAAAAGAGCCTAAAACGTGACAAATTCCCCTATACGATACTTACTAATTTCAAATCGATATTAAATAATTATGGCATGTAACTGGACAAAACGAATGATGCAGAACTTCTTCTTTTGGGGCTACTTTCACGTGCAGTTCTCAGAATTGAGTTCCAAAATCATGTGTTGTACAGTGTAATGAGCGGCGACTACAATTTAGTGAAGATTTTTGTACCTTACCATGCCTCTGTAAAATTGTATAATTTGACCAGAGGGCAACTATAGTAAAACGTTTGCACAACAATATAAAAGCTGCCGTAGTTGAAACTGCCATAGCGTTAAAGACAATTCAGCATATCATATAAATTTAATCGAACCAAGTTATGTTGTATGAGCTTTGAAAATTTCTTTCTTGCGGAGCACTCAAAATAGAGGGCAGAGTAAACTACATGAAAGTGCATCGATTGCTTGGATATTTTTCAAAGCAACTGGAATTTAACGAAATATTTTGTCACACATTTTCGAATGTTTTGAAATCAAAACAAGAAATATCACTTAAATTCTTAGCGAATTTGATAGTTCACCCTACGTCTCGTTTTCCTAAATTATATGCTTTAAATTCTTTATGTTCAAAACGTGTTTTTTATATTCAATGAGTCGTTTCATTAAGTTATTTTCCACTCCACCGTTGACGGAGTGGTTTCCCTTTAAAATTTAACCTTGTCATTAACAAGTAACCAAACTTCACCATCGAATGCAATCCATTTATAAATGTCGTTGCTTAATTTAAGAGCTCCTCTCCACACATGTGACTTGACTAAAACAGACGAAGAGCCAGCTAAAGCTACCTCTTCTTAAAGTTGCGTTAAGTGTGGCAACATACACATGTGTGAGCGAATATGTTTAACTGGAGTTGAAAACAAAAATCGCAAAAAATACCATAAGTTTTCATTAAATATTCCCGTTGTCTTGTCGGTTTAACAAAAAAAAGTCGTTATCGTTCATTTGGTATCTGTTAAACGAAGGTAAATATATGCACATACGTGTGCTTGCAAGTCGTATCCGTCATGCCCACATAGCTGTAAAGTAGTTTCCAAGGGACACTGTTACCGCATACAGATGGAACAAAGAAAAAGAGGAGGAATGTAAGTACGACTATAAAGTGCACAGTGGACTGGTTTTATTTTCCATCTTTTTGGCCAGACTGGTTAACAATTCAAGGATAACAACAAGTGTTGCAATTAGCTGGTTTCCTCTTACGATTGTCCAATACAATTTCAATGTTAACTGACAGTGAATTAATTACATGCGATAAAGGATACAAAGCTTTTTTTAAAAGAACGGCCAACGATGTAGCAATATTATGCACAATATATTTAATAGGTGTGTGCCAACTTTATCCGCTTATATATTTTAAAACTCTCCAAAGGTTATTTGAGTACATAGATGTTTATCAAAAGACGTTCATATTTAAGATATTCGATAAAGAATTTGTACAAATCACCTAACTCGAGTTTGGACCAAATTGAGTGTAGATTTAAAATGATTTTCTGCAAAATTCAAAACAAACTAAGGCTGTTATGACTTATGATCACTGATATTTGCATTCATTTATTGGAAATGAATGCCAACATTTAACCTACATATTTCTTTTCAAAGTTTATAATACACTGACTAGAAGGATAACTCGAGTAATCCTTATACAAATTTACCAGTGTTCATATATTTTAAAATAAAGTAATGAGATTGTACATGGGCAGAATTGCCTTAAGCCTTTTGGTACCTCCCATACAAAATTACCTTTTTTTTGGTTAATAAATATATCTATAATTTCTTTCAAAACGGACAAATGGAAAATATTTGAATTCGGTTTGTTTAATTATCTTGCAACAGTAGACAAACCCTAAGAAATCCTGAATCTTTGCCACACCCCTTCTGGTTCCTCCCATACAAATGACCGAATTGACCCTCATACCTCATACATATCTTTTTTGTGGGTTCACTGAATTCAGTGAGTTTTACTCAGAAATGAATACAGACTATATCGGTTGACATCTTCTGGTACATACCTCCCAAACAAAATAGGAGAAAATGAATTATAATTTCTATAATTTATCTTTTTATAGAAGGAAAACCTCAGAAAACCTAACTATTTGAGACATCCCTTCTGGTACCTCCCATACGAATGACCGGATTAATCCTCATAGTATTACAAACATATTCTTTTTGTAAGTACACAGAATTCAGTCAAATTTTACGTAAGATGTACGCTTATGACAATTTGACTGGAATGAATATGGACTATATCGCTTGACGCTTCTGATGCCTCCCATACAATATGTCCTATTTTTGGAATATAATATTTCTTCCATAACTTCCAAACGGACACCTGCAGAATAATGAAATTTGGACAGATATTTTATCTTGCAAAAGGAAACCTAACTAAAGAACCGAAATTGGCCCTATTACATTCATATCTTTTTTATATATCCACTGAATTTAATCAAATTTTGCCAAGGTAAACCGTTTATTGAACGTTGATTTACGAAAAAAGGAATCTGATAATTTGTGCAGCCCCTAATGGTACCCCCTATACAAATTAGTCAAATTTTTACGGTTTTGCTACATGTCTCAAGACCACTGGTATTATGACCACTGGTATTAAATCCTATCTTAAAAATCGATTAATTTCAATAACTCAAGACTTCTGACTAAAATTACTGTACTGGTTACAATTAGCATTTCATACCCATACAATAACGCTTTACAAACGTACTACATTTGAGCCGACCATATTCAATATTTTTAAATAAACGAAACGTAAACCGTAACGATATAACCTCTAATACCGCATTCGAAATGTGAAACGTTTCGGTTTGTTTCTCAGGCTTAAACGTATTTCCACGGACAGCACATAATAGCAGATGTTTGCTGTTACTGTGTGGCCTATCGATTTTTCTGTTTGTAATTATGCGGTTATAGGATTACCATTAAAACTATCAACACTCGATTGTTGTTATGAACCCAACATTACTCTCTGACGGTTATAATTGTTTCTTTGAGCTTTGCTACGCTTATTGCGCTTAGAACGGAAGTTGTTTAAAGGTTAAGTTAACTTAGCCATCGTTATTGTATTGATCATGTGCTACAGTACGGTGTTCTAGATTTTCTTAAACCAAAAGGGGGTCAGGTTTAATGTTCAGTGTTTTTCGGCCGCTTGTTTTTTTTTTTGCTTCTAAATGTGGTTATTTAAAGATTCTTCTCAAAGGTCGTTAGCAAGGTTTCTTCGATGGCTAGATCAAAAGAGAAATTATGCATAAAAAAGGTAATTGAAGAAAGTCAGTTAAGTGTTTCTCCTATTTTGTCGCAGATATCAAATAATGATATCAAAATTCTTTCAGTTCATTCAACTACTCATATATGTATATGTTTGCGTTACCTTCTTTGTCCGTTATATTTGTATGTAAATTGTTGAATATCCAGATTTTGACCATTTCATACAATTCTTAAGAAACAAAACAATGAGGGTGTTCTCTGTTAATTAACCCATAAGAAATCTTAATCCCGTCTGCCGCCAATGACATAGAATTTCAAATGCTACTTGCTTTCCAATTTGACGATATTCATGAGAGACAACAACATTTTTTAAAATGATAACGATATCTAGCTGTTCCATTGAAATTATCTTTAAATGAACTCCATAGAGATATGGAGGTGTTTACCATGTACCTCTTCTACCCACATTAATAAATCTAATGGGAACAGAATGGATAGACATCATACTTTTCATATCACATTCATAATGATGATGATGGTCGTGCTAATGATGATTATAAATTGTTATTAATCATTAAATCAATCTTTGCTAGAAACAGAGTACATTAGAGTATGTTTTGCCTTTGACTCGTTTTGATGAAAATAAATGAAGGTTTGTTTTTGGGGTTTGGTATGAAATAATAATATTTTCCTGTGTAATTTTGCATAAATTACTTGATGAATTTTTTGTTTCCATATATGAAGATTGTTTCAAATTACTCGTTTTGTTTTGTGGGTTGTAATAGCGATATTTTGCGGTCTGTCTAAGTTATTTTGTTTTTGTCTGGGCGTTGTTGTTAAAAGCGATACCATGTTTTCCAAAAGTTTTCAACTTGCTAACACATAAGCAGAGTAATTTAAATGTAACGCAAACTAACAAATGAGAGAATATCAAAACGTAAAAAAAAAATAAATCTACTACTACGTATAATATTATACATTCAAAGTGGTATTCTTTTGCATTTGCATTGCTAATTTCGTATACATATTTTAGTATTACATTCACTACTTATTTGGCTACGGTAATATCTGCTGACTCTGAAATAGTGATCTTCCAGCAATGCCTTTGCTTCGATTTAAATGTCATTTTCTTAAAGCTTTTGTTTGTTTTTCTTTGCTAAAGTTCTCTATCATGCTGGCAGTTAAGCTATTGACATTTCTTGTTTATGCTTTTCTATTGGATTGACGTTAAAAATGCTGAGTGGCCAGGGAATAACAGTGTGGTCCAATCTGTGATACGCCAATACATTAAAGCACGTGTTCGATTGTGGGATACATCATTTTAGTAAGAGTTTGCATTCACTATATAAGTTTTAAGGTAATTAATTGTAGAAACATTTGCCTTCGAAGAAAGAAGGTAAAAATTTAGCCATTGACAAAACGTGAACAACGATATGCGTTTTGTTTCGATAGAACACAAAACAACAAACAGGGCAAAAAATCTATGGGGGTTGCATGATTTTATACAGGTAGGAGGGTATATATCATTTGATACGACCCAAAAATGAAACACATAGAAGGAGTCATTTTAGACCCTAGGTTTCTTTAAACGAAATTCAATTCATGACTTTATAAGTTATTTGAGTCATGTCCGTCTGTTTGGCTGTTACGCAAGATAACTTTCGAAAGACGCAACCAAATGTTTTGAAATTTTGCACGAGTTAATATTTCCCCAAAAATACTTACGGTATTGGAAATGGGCTACATGGCCCCGCCCCTTCTGTTACCTCCCATACAAATACATCATTCCGCCCACATAAGAAAGCGAGTAATAATATCAATACATTCAATGCGATCGTACCCAAATTCTGTACTTAGTAAAGCTATAATAGGATGAAGTTTTGGGAAAAAATTTGGAAGGCTAGCCCCGCCCCTTCTGGTACCTACCATACAAATGTACCACTCCGCCCACTTTAGAAATTGAGTAATAATATCAATATACTACAAAAATTTATGTTTTTTTGAGGGTGAGGTTATGAGACAAGACTTTCAGAGCAACCAATATTTTAAACATAATTTTTGCATCTGCTGTCATTTATCCTTTAACCCTTAAAAATTAAACTATATCAAAATCGACTTAATGATAAAAAGCAATTCCCAAACGCTGACCTTAAAAGAGGCAGTTATAATATATATTTGTTACTTGCAAACTGCATTTCAGAACCAAGATTTGCCATTTCTGTTGCTAGAAAGATATTGTTTGTCCGTCCATAGGAGTGTTTCATTGCAATGACTTGATTTGCCACATTCCATTTGGGTTAATAAAATATCTTTGTAATTGCCATTTGCGAAAAATGTGTTGGTATCCGCTTGTATTACTTAACACACTCACAGTAAACTTGTTCCAGTTCATTTTGATATTAATACACACATATATTGATCTTTCTTTGTGTTTGTATGTTTTGTTCATATCACATATCTTCTTACCTTATGATGTAATAGATTATGTTTAATATTTTTTTAAAATGATTAGGTTTTTGTTTTGCGTTTTGTAAATTGTATTTAATTCATTTGAACTTCCTCTGGAATTTCATTAATGATAATAATGACCATAATGACTTTCTCGTAAACAAACACACTAATTTATATATTTGGGTAAACTAATGACATAATAAATATATATTTTGACAGAGATGAAGAAAAGGAAAGACAAAAAAAAAACAACAGCTAATACAATAACTAATGAAATATCGAGTTATGAAACGGTGATGAAGACTTTTTTGTAAGGTAGACAAAACTTTGAAAGGTTTTTAAAGAAACAGTTATTAAAGTGCAATTAGTGGGACTAAATAAACATAGATTCGTTGTAAAAATACATTACAAAATCATATTTGCAGCAAATAATAACCCATAGAACTTAAAATGGCAAAGTAATCAATGGCGTCACCTCATAAACTCTCGAAATGCAGTTAAACAAAACATTTCAAACTTCTCACCCATTCTTTGACTTTGATACAGCGGAGTACAACAACAACAAAATGTACTTAATGCGTCGTTGTACAAGTACTAAATGCTATATCATCATTTAATAATAAACTTTGGAGCAAGACACAAATCGTAAAACGTAAAAAATCTGGCTCGCATGAGATGGCCATAACCATGTATGGCAAAGAGATAGGCAGGAAGAGAGCGAGAGGAGAAGGAATATATAAAATGTACTCTACGTTTATTAACAGCATTATAGTAATGACTGGAGTTGTTGCAATATGTGGTTTTGCTGGTCGTGTACCAGGGTTGCCAAAGTGTCATAGTTCAATAGTACCGGTAATAATTTGGTGCATTGATCAGATTATGTATGAAAGTATCTTTATATATAAACGCAGGTAAAAAAAATATGTCGCAAAATAATGTTATGTTATGGCTAGCAAGGCTATGAAGCCCATACATAATCGGGGAATGCTGTATATGCCATTGTTAACATTATATCAATTTTTATTTGGATTTGTTCAATGTTTTTCAGATATTTATTTTTATTTAAATTATTTTGCGGGATTTGCGGATAGAAAGATTCTTCTATGAAGAATTTTACCACACTAACTATGGTAACAATGAACCAATTACAAGATGTTTAAAACTTTATAACAACTTTTCATAAATTTTCGATTTTAGTTTACAAAAAAAAATCAATTTAAATTAAATTTGTCTAAAATTTGTAATTAAAATATTTTTTTCAACGTATATTAGTCTGAAAGATGTATATCTGTAGACTGAATACATAAATAATTATGTAAAAATTCATCATATTTTTAACTGACAAGACTTTTTTATCCATTTGAAATGCTAGTTGTCATGTTTAAAGTTGCTAGTTTGTTTTTAAATCTTTCTTTAAACCTGTTTTTTTTTTGTTTTTAATTTACATTACGATATTTTTATATGTTCGTAGACTTTAGCATAATTTTGTAGGTGACTTGTTCTTTCTCGATATGGCAACACTTTTAAGATATTCGCCTCACAGCAATTGCTAAAATGATGCTGTGCTATTGTTTGTTGTTGCTGTGGCAACAATGATTATGGTGATAATGATATAGCTGACGATGATAATAATGATGATGTCAAAATGAAAGTAGGCCATTCACAGCATTAATACACTTGCACACATATACAAAGATACAATCTACATTATGCACTTCAAAAGTTAAAAAAAACTTAAGAAACTGCGCTAAAGAAGACGATGCATCTTTGTAAATGCAAATGCAAGTTGGTGCGGTTCTTAACTACTATGATTAAACGAACTACTTTATTAACGAGATTGGTTTTGATTGTTTTGTTTTCATTCTCTGTCCAGAAAAAAAGTGTGGAGATTAACAGAAATAAAGTGATGTTTAAAAGAAAAAAGGTATTCATATTCCCGGATTTAGAGATTTTTTCAAAAACATAGACGACCTACTTTGCCATTTTTTTTAATTAAAATTCAAAATAAATTATTAATAAATTGAATATTTATGTTACCAAATTTGCCATAAGAGCTTAAGAAATTATATGAGATACATTTATGTCATTATGTTTGTCGTTCAACTTTTTGTTGCTTGCAGAATCTGTTTAGTTATTATTAAATGAGAAAATATATGCAACATTTGTGTTACAAGTTTGTTGAGACTAAGAAATAACTACACTATTAATAAGATAAAATGCAAGTTTGTGGCTTAAGTCTTTTGTTTCGGGCTTTATTTTTCAAGTATTATTAAAAAGTAGTACAAGAATTTTTTTAACTTTATTACGTGTAAGTAATGTTTTTCTTTATCACGATTGTATACATTTCATTTACTTTAATATACTTATATTTACAATAACTTTTGATATTAATGATATTTATAAAGAAAACGCCTTTACTGTTAAGACACAACACTTTTCTAATATTACATTTAATTTAATTACACCAACTCAAAACTTGTTGACCAAGTCACACACTTATCGATATGAAAATTCGGTCTGTAGCAACCGCCACAAGGAAAAACTTGATTTCGTTTCACATATTTATTTGGGCAAAGCCAGCCCCGGCTTTAAACCAAACGAAAAGTCTGCGGCTGAAATGGAGGCAACCGATGAAACCTGTTAGCAAGTGCTTAAACAAATTAACTTAAAAGCAATAAACAAATAACTTGCGTTGTGTTCCAAAAACCTTGTTTATTGTTAACGATGTTGTTGTTGGAAATTAAATTTCCTCGATTATGCATAATTTACGCTGGCTTTACCCAATGAAGCAATCCAAGTGTATGGACACATCAACGTTGAAACCATCATGTTTTCTTATAAATAGATATTAATTTGCATTTCACACAATGAACTACATCATTTAGGTAAGGTTGAGAGGGGGTTACCTAATGTTCGAAATTGATTATCATCAGAAGATGATATGGATGCCACCACTAATCAATACAAAAGAGACGGGGAGAGAGGAAAAAAATAGCAATGGAATTTGTTACAATGAAATCGTCATAGCGTTGAAAGTTTTATTGATGCACAAACATAATAATCTGTTCCGTTTATTGCATCATTTGAACAATTTCAACAATTCGTACAAATTCTTTGTCTTAAACAACAACAATCAACAACTTTTTCTCGTGGTTGTATGATACCAAAAAATTGTATGATTAAACAAATAAAAACTAGTAAGACAAGTAGAGACGAATATTTTAAATATTCATAATAAATTCATTAATGGCTGAAGTAAGGCGAAAATAAAACAAGTTTTGTTAAAAGTTAACGAAAGCTATTTAAAAAAAAACGGATAAAAGCTTACACAAAATATTTTTGGATACAGATAGTAGAAAAAAATATGAAAAAAGATATATAATACGTACATTTAAATGTAAACAGTATAGTAATAAGTAAATAATATTGTATCTTAGGCAATTTTTTTACACATGAATTTTATATTTAATATTGAATCCTTAGGAAGATTATCGAGAGTAAACTATTAATTTTAAACTATTTATACCATCACCCTTAGGGATGAGGGTATAATCATTTGATACGACCCAAAAGTGTAACACATGGAAGGAGTCACTTTAGACCCTAGGTTTCTTTAAACTAAATTCGATTCAGCCGTCTGTCTGGCTGTCGGGCTGGTACGCACAATAACTTTCGAAACACGCAACCAAATGTTTTGAAATTTTGCACGAGTTAATATTTCCCCAAAACTACTTACGGTATTGCAAATGGGCCACATGGCCCCGCCCCTTCTGGTATCTCCCATACAAATACATCATTCCGCCCACTTAAGAAATCGAGTAATAATATCAACACACCTGACGGGATCGTATCCAAATTCTGTACTTAGTAAAGCTATAACAGGATAAAGTTTTGGAAAAAAAATTGAAAGTCTAGCCACGCCCCTTCTGGTACCTCCCATACAAATGTACCTTTCCGCCCACTTTAGTGATGGAGTAATAATATCAATACACCCAACGAGATCGTGCCCAAATTCTGTATTTAGTAAAGCTTTAACAGGATAAAGTTTTGGAAAAGAACTCTGAAAGTCTAGCCACGCCCCTTCTGGTACCTCCCATACAAATGTACCTTTCCGCCCACTTTAGTGATGGAGTAATAATATCAATATAATAGAACATTTTTTGTTTTACTGAGGGTGATGGTATATGTAAGTCGGGTTGCCCGACTGAAACTTTCTTACTGGTTAAACTATTTTTTTTAATATTAAATTCTTATTAATTTTACTTAAACTGACGTGTGAAGATAAGCGTGGTTCAGGCCGAAACCGAATTCGTCTTCTTTAGAAGAATTCGTATTCCTTAGAAGATTCAATCGTTTAGTGTGGATCTGGAATTAATTTAGCAGTAATCACATTAGCGCTTGCAGACGCTTTAGACATTTCGGCACATGTAGATTATTCCAAAGCAGAGCCACTGTACGAGACTATTGGAGAATCTTGGAATGAAGTTGCTTTAGACGTCGAGGGATACGTGAATTTCTTCATGGATATGTCCAAAATTGAGGACCAACTAGGTTATTGGGTTTAGAGAACTAAGGAAGTCTATTCTCTTTGTCTTCCTTATTACCAATAATATAACGTTTCCCTACATAAGCAACAGTTTGACTTTTCCATTCACCAATTGATTTTGAACTGGGTTTATTTTGTAGCAGTTACAATAAAACTGTTGTACTCCGTGGCGTTTGATTTACGTGGAATATTACTTATGATAATCATACGCCACCATATAGTATTTATGTTATGTCTAACAAACTTTAAATCGATATTAAATTATTATGGCATGTAACTTCACAAAACGAATGATGCAGAACTTCTTCCTTTTGGGGCTACTTTCACGTGCGGTTCTCAGAATTGAGTCCCAAAATCATATGTTGTACTGTGTATTCTATCCAAATTCCTTCTCCAGTTGCTATCAATAGCGATTGCAGTTAGTGGCATATTAGCTAATTTAACTGGAATACTGTACCACTTAAATGCCCCTACAAATTTATAACATTCCCTCAAACAAATTTAAAGACTTTATTAGTTTCTAAGAAAACCTCAAATAACCCAAAATAACAGAATATAACAATGAACTAACTGCCAAAGGTCCATTATAAAAAATGGAATATATGAAAAATCTCAATTTGTGTGGTCGGCGCTTGATGGTATTCACTCGGTTCGCTTGTCTAATAATTCGAGAAATATATACAGACATACATACATACATCAAAGTAGATGGTCTATGAAAATGAAAGTGTATGAAAGTAACATTACAACACTTGTCGGATATATGCATGATTGTTTGTATGCGTTTGGCCGTATACGTATACACATAAACACAAGTATGTTTATTTAAATGGGTTTAACATTGAAATGAGCGTTACAATTGTTAAACATATGGTGAGTGTTTAATGTTTAGGTTCAGACGGATAGCTCACATCAATGTGCTGAAAAGACCAGAGCAAGAAAACTCGACGCTTTCGAGCGAAAACGGAAGACGAATGATGTAGGCAAAAGGAAAAGAAAATAGAAAAAAAAGAAAGACATTATAGCACGTGAGGTTATTGTACAGCTATAAAGCTGCCGGATTCAAACTTTGTGTAAACCCTTCAAGTGGTAGCAAAATGTAACAAGTGTTTCATGCCATGATGCACAAACGTACATATGTATGTAACTTAAATGAATACATACAAACATGTGTGAACGTTAAATAAATTGTTAATTGTTGTGTTAAATGGATACGTTTGTTGCTAACAATGACGATAATACTGATGGCGTCCAAGTATGACGACCAACAGATTGTCTGCATTATTTTTTTTACTCCAACTCATATATTTACTAAAGAAACTACAGTTACATTCATCAACAACAGCCAAATGCAAAAAGCAATTTACTAAAAGACTGCAAAAAAACACCCGTAATGGCTTCGGTTCAAAACCACAAATTAGTTTTCTTAATAAAAAAGGAAATCATTTGCAAAAATCCGTATAAAATACATAAAATAACTAAGAAATTTTGCTAAATTCTGTTGTAGAGTCTAGATTTCTACAAAAATGAATAATACCTCATTCCAAATGGAAGCTGTGTAATCGAATACAAGACTGCATTGAAAACAAGTTTAGATTTTGTTTACAAAACATACAAAAAAATGTATCGTGTATGCTTTTTGGACATTCAAGTCTAATGACAATCAGTTTTTGTTAAAAAAAAAACTGCACTAATGGTTAATGAGAATGGCCTGGCGGCGGCAAACAAATAATATTGCTAGTGAAGTTGATTAATGAACAAAAATCCAACGAAGTAATGTCCGATGACGTCAGTTGTCGTTGTAGTCCAAAATATTTGTTAGTGTCTAAAATCAAATTACAATTGAGATCACAGGGAATAAGTAGTATTGCATTGTTTGTATTAACTTTATAGTAATACAAATATATTTTAAATTATTTTTTCATTTGTTGGGCTAAAAGCGTGTTTTTTCGAACTCTAGTTTTATTTCGAGAGAGCAAAACGACGGAGATTGTAACAACGACGCATTATATCAGAAAAGAATTTATTGAATTTGATTAGATCACCAACGAGTTTGTAAGTACAAAAATTCTACATCACTTGGTGTGGTTAATATTGCTAAGGGCAATACACAACACACGCGCCAGAGCTTGACTATTGTTAATAGACTGTGTGTTAGTCAATCAATCAGTGGGAATAAATAAGAAATATTATTTGCCAACAGAATAGCAATACATGCTTTTGGACTGATTGATTCTGTTAGTGTTTTCGAGAATGCCAATATATCGCTAATGTTTGATAGTGATAACCGAAACTTTGTTTCTCTCCTTAGACCAGCTAATGAAACAGCAATGGATTTGACAAATGTAATATACAAAACGTACATGCTATGTATTGTTTGTTTTTGTGTGTTTTAAAATATTAAAGTGATCATTGTATAAAAATAACCATTTTTCCTTTGATTACCATAAAGAAAAACGGGAAAGCTTTCTCGCGCTCAGTGCGTTAACACGCTTTTATCGTTAGACTAACTTGAAAGGATTTACAGTGCAATTGTGAAAGCATGTATCTCATGTGGATAAGAACCTAAAGTCAATGTAAAAATGACGAACCAAAAGACAAACATCTCTGAAGAACTTAAACAAACAAAAAATTACAGACCTACCCATCGTTTAAAATGCGTAAACCAAAATTTCGTAATAATTTTGAATTGGTTTATTGTTATTTGATGAAACTTTCTTTTTATATGAACATTTCACTTGACATTGCCTGACTTCAGTTTTCTCTATTATTACTCGCTTTTTTACAATATTTGCGATTTTTCAATGCCACGAAGCTCCACTCACTGTAACCACCATGATGGTGGTGGAACTGTTGCTGGCGCTGTATTGCTGTTGGTTACTCATTGTACATGCCGACAGGAAAATATTGAATTTTTTTTTGTTTGCTTATTTCTCAAGCTAACAAGACAAAATTCATGATTTCTTTTAATAAATTTTCACACTGATGCTCATGAAATTGTTTTGTTCATTTCTTTTCCTTTGTTAGTTTTAAAATAACAAACCAAACCAACAATAACAAAAACACACAACTAACAATTGTGCAAACATGCATGCCCACAAATAATTTTCATTTCATGAGCTCTCCAAAAAGGAAGCTACGATAGATAATAAACTCCAATGAAAATTTTCAACATTAGTGGGCCGCCGTAAGACATTAAATTGTATTTAAATTAAATAGAGCGTACTAGGGTTTGCCTCGCGAGAACTGAGCGCAAAGCATTTCCCTTTCGATAAATTTCACCATAACAAGTGGCAGCAGCAGCAAACAACAGCAGGTGTCTAAGTTTATGTAAGTCTCATTGGTTCGCACCAATAGCTGTGTTGCTACTTATGCTGCTGCTGCTGCTGCCGCCGATGCTGTCGTTATTGCAGTCATGTTTGCAGTTTTATCTTATTCCTAACAACTCTTTACACGTTTTTCAGATCGACCACAGTTTTTATTTCTTTCTTAATTCAAGAAACAAACTTGCTCGAATTTCGATTCGAATGACCAACTACAAAGCAACCAAAAACAACAACATCAACAAAAACAAATGCTCCAAAACAAGAAAAACTTGTTGGAAAATTTGTTTATTTACAATTTTATGGCAAACGAACCAACGAATTCAGCACTATTCAGACAATTTGATACACACATTTCTCGGCTTGAAGCTGTGTGCTGGCGGACTATGGTTATGCTCTAGAAAAACTATGCATGTTCGAGTATTTGCAGGCAACAACGGCAACAACAACGCCAAATCACCGCGCCAACAGAAAGACGTAAATAAGTATGAACCAAAAATAAAAAAATCTTAAATGTTGCACATATACACGAGATTGCTATCAAAATTGGCTTTGTTTTTGTTGGTTATACAAAAGATATGAGGTTATAACATTTTATTTCATTAGTTTTTGTCCATTAACATAGAAGGAAAAATAAAGGAGATCTGCACCAGATGCTTGATTTTAAACGAATAATGAAATGTTTTGAAAACTAATGTGTTTAACGCTAAACAACAGTTAATGAATAACAGTTGAAATTTTATTATCGTAGAATTTGTACACAGAAAAAAAAGTGAAATCACTAATTTGTTATAAAAAATTTGCATATTCAATTAAAGATTTGTTGGATTTTTCACCTTTATAAAGAAAAATAACGATTTTCGGCAAGCTATAGTTGGGTTTTCGTATAAGACGTCTTCGACAAAGTTATTGTAAATAAGTCAAGCTTTGCCGAAAACCTAACTATAGCTTGGCGAAATTCTATTTAACCCCTTTAAACACCAATTTGAACAAAAAAAAACCTTTCAAAAAATATTTGTATAAAGGGCTTATGATAACTCCATAAACTAATGATAGCAGTTCGATTCCTCGTGTCCGAATTAGAGTAAGCCGTCGAGTCCGGACTACCACAGTGTAATACACAAAATACCAAGAAATTGTTATTAGTTAAATGTTATTGATTTATTTGGAATAGTTGTACAAAATCATCAGTTAAATTAAATCAAATTAAGGGTTAATAATTTATATTTTCTCATAATTAATTAGAATTACCGCCACCCTTAAAAGTTTATTCTAGAGTATTGCAGCCTACGACAACTTCTAATTGTAATAATAAGTCATTTGGGCCAAAAATAACAAAATATTAAACCATAAGTTGTTGTATTCCAACGACAATATTTTTATTTCAAAGACTTACATACATATTTCGCAATATGCTGCAAGAATCAAAATTCTTTCGTTTTACAACTTCACCATCACTTACGCTACATAGTAATACACAAATATCTACCTACTGATACAACTACTGCTGGCTGCACTCCAAAATCTATTTGCCTATGTTATTTGCTGATGGCAAACTTGTGCCATAATACACCCTAACATAATAACAATAACGACAAAAATCGCCGCAGATAAATAAAACGTCGTAACGTAAAAATCTGAAAGCCATAACAGCGTTGTAAACAAAGTAATGTCAAGAAAGCACAGCCGATGGCAAGCGACACGAAGACCAAAGCAAACACACAAAACAAATAGAGTTGAAAGGGGTACAAACACCGAAGAAGACCAAACTAACCAGCAATAACATTGGATTGATGTCTATTGTATAGATGGTTGGTTGAATGAATGGATGGATGGATGATGGGACAGACGAACAAATCAACTGACAATCAGCATAACATGTTGTTGACCATCTTCAAAGCCATCAACCAACCAGCCAACAACAGAAGCAATAGAAACCCAATTGTTTAACCAGTAAATAGACAAGACCAACAGAGACAAACGGCGAACCGCTTTGACAGTTCAGACGCGACACAACAAATGAAAAACAAACCGCGTACAGAGAGCGAGCTCACTCGTCGCACTGCAATGGGACGGAAACCAGTAGTTATACGTGTAATAAGAGGTTTACCCTCGAGAGACTTTGGTGGTTTGAAGACGGGCTTTATAATTATTACACTTTAAGATTTTAATCAATGCGAAGAAGCAGCACTACCAAAAGGCCAGGCACACTTTATTCGCAAAACTTTATTTGTTACGTTACTCTGCTGCTGAGTCGCTATTTTGTATGCATTTAAATGTCAAGAGGTCTGTAGTATTTTTTGATTTACATCCACACGGGAAAAATCTAATGACAACAATTATTGGTTATGGGCGTGGGACGACTAGTTAATTAACAAAAGATGCATCATTACGTCATAGGGAGAGGATTGGGGTGCAACGAAAGAGATATTACTTAATGTACTAATACAGGAATCTATAATAAATAAATGTTTATAAAGTTTGCCTGCTGCTTGGAATAAGATGTTGACTATGTATACATTTGCAGTATAATTAATTATGATATATTAAAACGTTTTAAGATACCGAGTTCCTTAAACAATATACAGCATTTAAGGTCAATGCGAATATTTTTTGTTGAATTTAGAATAAGGTTTTATAAGCTGAAATAAAGGTAGAGAGACAATGAAATTAATATTTGCTATAATGGGATTCTAGTACTATTATGAGCCTAACTGCCAACAGTTACTAATGTGCATACGATCATGGAATCTAGATGTATCAATTTCTGAACAGCGAATATCTTGTTGTACTAATGATACTCTGAGTAGTAACGTTATCAAAATGTGACGTTCGATAATGTCGATGAATACACTGTTACGTTTAAAGAATCTAAAAAAATTGTATTTTCGAATGGTTTGTTTCTTTTTGCCATTTATAAAAATCAATGTGCCATGTTCTTTTGCTGCTGACACAGAATTTTTGTGGGACTTGTTTATTTATGTTTGCGTATGAGATACAAAAATTCTTTGAAATACGTATACGCCTCATGTCCTTTCTAGTCAAACTTTATCTATATTATTATTATAAATTGAAAACTATAACAATAAAGTATTTTTTAAATATCAAACCGTTAATGAGTATACAGTGAAGTTATGAGATGAAATATTATACAGGTTTTATTGAATCAATAATGCAGTAGCACATAGTGATGGCAATTAAAAAAGAATAATCGATTAATTAATCATATGATTAATCTAAACGACAAATAATTAATCGCGATTAATTGGAAACAATTAATCGATTAATCGATAATTCGATATTTTCACCTAAAATTAAAAAAAAAATTAAATCATTACAAAATTTTCCGTTTATTCAATTTAATAAAAAGGAATTTATTTTTTTCGTACATAATTTAAAAATAGAAGCTTTGATAGCCGTTCCGTGGTTGGTCTGTTCCGTTTTTCCGTTACTATTGAATCGGTTTTGGAAAAAAGCCGCTCTGGTGGTACAAATGTACGAAACAACCAGTATAGAAATTGCAGTCAGGTAAACTGATTGATAAATACCATCACCCAATATAAGATATTGTTGAAGTCTTGAGTTAATGAAATTAATAGATTTTTAATTAAAATAAAATTACTTATGTATAATTTTTCACTTGCTTGTGGTGCAAAATCGTCCAAAACTTGACTTATTTGTGTATGAGGTATAGGTGCCGGTTTGGAATTTATGTGAGAAATATTAATTTTTCAAAAAAGTTAATTTTGATAGGGGTACCAAAGGGGTTAATCGACACATTCCTTATTCACTTCTGACTCAAATTTTCATAAGTACATCTTACGAAAAATTTGACTGCATTCAGTGTACTTACAAAAAAGATATGTATGTAATACTATGGGGTGATTTGGGTCCTTTGCATGGTAGGTACCGAAAGGGGTGTATCGAATAGTTAGGTTTTGTGAGGTTTCGCCTCCTATTACAATATAAATTAACTGGCTAGTTTTCATAACCCCCCAGGTGTCCGTTTGGAAGTTATGGGGGAAATATTAATTTTCCAAAAATAGGTCATTTTGTATTGAAGGTACCAGGAGGGGTGTGTCAAATAGTTGAGTTTTCTGTGGTTTTGCCTCCTACAACAACATAAATTAATCGACCAATTTTCATTACCCCCAAGAGTCCGTTTGGAAGTTATGGGGAAATATAAATGTTTCAAAAATAGGTCATTTTGTATGGGAGGTACCAGAAGGCGTAAACCAATATAGTCCATATTCATTCCTGAGTCCCATTTTCATAATCGAACCTCATACTAAAATTTTGAGTGAATTCAGTTAACTTACAAAAAATATATCTATGTAAAACTATAAGGGTCAATTAGGTCATTTGTATGGGAGGTACCAGAAGGGGTATGGCAAAGGTTTCGGTTTTCTTAGGGTTTGTCTACTTTAGCAAGATAAATAAACTGACCAAATTCAAATATCCTACGATGGTCCGTTTGGAAGTTATGAAAGAAATATAATTTAACCAAAAATAGGTAATTTTGTATGGGAGGTACCAGAAGGGGTGGGTCTATTCTGCCCATTTACAATCCCATAAGTTCGATTCGAAAAATATTAACACTGGTAAATTTTCATACCGATCCGTTAAGGTTTACTCGAGTTATCCTGCTGACCACCCAGCCAGCCAGACAGATGGACATAGCTCATTCTTCTTAAAAAGTTCTGAAACGAATTTGGTCTTAAGATACTTGGGGTCTAACTCGTCTCCTTTAATGCGTTGCACTTTTTTTTTGTATCAAATGATATATACCCTCATCTCTAAGGGTGATGGTATAAAAAGCTATATTTTTCTGCAGGAGAGTACAGCTTTGGGTAGATCGATTTCATTTCTTCCCATGCATATATTACATTGCGCTTTAATTCTAGTACTGGAGCATTGACAAAGAAGCTTAGCTCATCTTTAGAAAGTGTTGAGTCATTGTCCTTCCTTCTTCGCCCATAAATCAAACTCATCAATGAATACATTTGGCAGCTGGCGACGAATCTTTTTTGTACCTGAATGTCTATCGATTATTATTTGGAATAATCGATTAATGCAATTAATCGAAGGAGAATTCACGATACAATTAAATCGTTAATTGAAAGAAAATAATCGATTATTACCAATTTTTCGATTAATCGTGCCATCACTAGTAGCACATTTTCAAACTCTTGAACCAATTGAGACCCCCAAAATCTGAAAGCTTATGATAGTAGAAGAAACCCCCTAACTGGGTTTTGAATTATAAGGTAAGGTTTTCTTTTAATTAATTTTTAATGTTTTCGACTGGGAGAAGGATTTAAGTACATTTTTCAAAGAACATGCACTGATTCTTAAGTCTATATCTCGTGAACTATTCCAAATATTGATTTTCTCTCTGCAGCAAATTTTTAGCTCTTAATCAGTTCTGAAAATTTTAACTTAAATTAAATTAAAAAAACAACATCTTACTCAAATCAGCAAAACTGTAAAAATCAAAAAATTTCGTCATATTTATCTATGGTTTTTCAGACTTATTTCGGAAATTTCTACGAACTCGACCAGACAATATAAGACAAAAAGATAGCTTAAAGCAAAACCAACAAGTCTTTTAAACAAGCCGATTTCATTTGATGTCTCCTTCATATAGTTATAGCCCCACAAATTCATCAAAAATTCCATAGAGGACCAAGAAATCACTTTCAATTGTACGTTTATCAAAATTAAAAATGCTATTTTTTTAAAATGAAATAGGTACAAAATAGAAATATATAAAAAAACAATAAAAATCTATGATGAAATTTTACGATTGTTTTGTTGTTTTGGATAAGATGTTGTTGTTTTTTTGATTTTATCTCAAGGTAAAATTTTTAGATCTGACTAAGAGCTAAACATTTGCGGAAGAGAGACAAGCAAAATTTCGAACAGTTCACGAGATACAGACTTAAGAATCAGTACATGTTTTTCGAAAACTTCAAAAATGAATTTAAAAAACCTTAGCTAATAATTCAAAACTCAGCTAGGGGTTTTCTTCTACCATCATAAGCTTTCAGATGTTGGCGGTCTTAATTCATTCAAGATTTTAGTGCTGCACTGTGTAACAACAAGAAAAAGTTTTGATCAACATCAAAATTGAAATTGGATAATGAATGGCAATTACTTTTGTTTTAGTGTTGCTGTTATCACGCTAATTTATTTATTTCGTTTAGATTTGAAATATAATTTAAAACATTTATTAATTTTTTTACATTTAGTTAGGTAAGACAATTGTCATTACAGGAAAAAGTTGTAGTAACATTTACAATAAATTGCGTATATTCCGCTATATAAGCTTGCGCTGTATAAGCTTCAGTAGAAATAAAATTATTAATTGTTACGTTCTTTTGCTTACGCAAGAAAATATTTTGATATTTTGCAAACAATAAAAGGTTGATGACTTTCTAGGAAGGCAACTTTATATGCACCCTGTTTTTTTTTTAATTAACTGTCAAATAACATATTTAACTTAAAGAAAGAAAACAAAATACTCATTCTTTACGATAAGATAGAAACACAAACGAAGGCTTGTGACCAATACTTGAATGAGCAACTGAAAAAGAAGTCGATCAAGTTATGAGCAACATCTTTAAGAACCAATTTTTCGATGACCAAGGGTTTGATCAAACATCTATGTTAAAAAATGTATTACAAACTTTTAATTGATTTTAAAATTTAACTATACAAAATACTCATTTAAAACACTAAGATCAGCAATGATAACTTGCGAACAACACTGCAAAATGACTAAATCGAAAGGAAGTTGATGACGAATTTGTTTACATAACCTCTTCATAGATCCAGCATTTCGATATCACCAGCCTTCGGCTACATGATCAAATATGTGTGAGGCGTATGAGATTATTTCATAATTATAACCAGTACAACATTGAGCTTGATCGGTAATCTAACACATTTTACTCAGACAGATTTGCATATACTACAAATACACAGTGTGTTTAATTAGTAATCTGATTTAAATCCGGTTCAAATGTTTCCATTCCTTTCTAAATGAAATATCGTTGGGTACACATGGAATTTATACACAGTTTCGATATGCGAAGTTAACTTTTAAATGTTATGAATTCGTTGGGGGACATATGGGTGTTTCCCTGGAAACGCCATTAACTTAAGATATTCTTGTTTTATACTCATTCAATTTAAAATTAGTTCTTGTTTGTGACCAGTTCTGGCCATATATTTAATTCCCAAAAATAACCAACCACAATGAGGTATGACTAAATATACGTTTCTTGTTAAAAAAAAAGAAACATCGTCTATCAAGATAGTCTGAATGCGAGTATGAGTGTGTGTGTGTAGGTTTGTTTTATTGTTGTTATTATTAAACAAGTGTAAAAGCCACTCACCTTGTGCGTTAACGTTAGTGCTCATCATCAACATCGTGATCATCATGATTGTCCACAACAGCGGCATCAACAGCAGCATGTTGGCCATAAAAGTGTTCACATTTTGAAAACGCCACCAGCAACTACGATGACGCTGTGGCGGCAGCTCCGATGCCGGCAAAGTCATTATAAAATGTTTAACTTTTTCGTTTTTGAAACAAAAGACAGGTTGGGATTTATTTGTTATGTTTTACTCGTATAATGTGTAAAGCCAATGACAAAATTACGAAGAGAGAATATTTTTTGCTAGAGATAAGTAATGGAGTTTTTTTTTTAGCAAACACATATCACCAATATACTATTCAGCACCTGAAATGGATTTTTTGTTTTGGCCAATTTATATAATTAATCAACATCAAACACCGTTAGTTTAAATATCGTAGTTAAACCAGACGACGTTTCCTTAAATATTATTGGTGGGTTTTTTGTGAACACATAACATTATTTGACCGTTTTCCAATACTCTGTGTAAATCACCTTGAGCTGAAAAATTTGCGCTTGACAGTGTGTGTATGTGTGTGGTTTCCACCAATCAACCATTCATTATTTCATTCACATTTAGTTACTCTTTCAGGCGTTTTTTTTACTTATACTGGTTGTTGTTGTTGTTGTGTGTGTTATATGTTCAACTTCAGAATCGATTTCTAAAAGCTTAGTTATGTACTTAGCGTTTGTACATACCGTACTAACCAACAAACAACCAATATTATGATCATTACAATAATTTGCGCGTTGTTGCTGTTGTTGCTGTTGTTTTTTCCACTTGTTATTGTGGCGATTGTGCTGGGCTGGCTAGCTGGTTTTACGCGACTCCGGCCATTGTGTGCTGGAACCTCGTCACTTTTTAAAGGTCACCCGTTGGATTGAATTTATTGTATCGCGTTATTCCTTTTGTATTTTCATTCGAATGTTGAAGCTGAATATGATTTAATATTGAAAATATTTACTATATTATATAAACCAACTAAAAAAATATATAATTGTATAGCTCTGTCATTCTTTAGGTCGTTGTGGCATCTTAGTAGTTTTTTGTATCTGGTTTCCTCCCTAAAACTATGGAGCACATAGAAAAACGGAAGTATATCGATTGGAAGCATATAATCAAAAAGAAATCGAAGGTTGTGTTATAATTAACTGTATCAATGTGAAAACGAAGTGGCCGCTTACTAAGCGGCATTTTAAAATTAGTTTGTTAATCATTTATCATAAATTGTTGGTTGAAAATGTGTTCTCAAATAATGTCAAAATTGATTTCTATTCCATTGGAGATGTAATTTTTATGCGATTTAGCTAAGGCCTAAACAATTATCGATATTATTCGCAGTTTAAAAATGAGGTCATAGTCCAGTTTGTTGGTTCAAGCATTTAGTTTTGGAATTCTGTATCTAAAATATTTCTAGTCCACAGTATATAGATAAGGATTGTTCAAATGAAATATATTTCATACGAACAAAATTTACGGTATCAAAGGGGCATTCTGTCCTAAGAAATATCTGCGTACTAACAAAATATCGACATATGTTTTTTTGAGTCATTCATGCAACATGTTAAAAACTTTAACTGATTTACTATAAGGACTACCATTATTAATAAGCAAATAAAATGTATTGGTCATATTCACATTTATCAATTTTCAAATTTTTGTGGTATAATCGTTGTACACAAGTTCAATTTTGAGTTTGGCTCTATACATATATGCAAACATAGTAAAGTTATAAAAATTTTCTCTGTTTTGAAAACTGTTTTGCTTATCATACCGACTTCTAGTTAGTACCATTTTATAATTGAATTATAGGAATTAAAGGCAATTATATGAACTTTTGATGGTACATCATTACATATTAAACACAACAAATAACTTGATTTTCTACTATATGCCACTGTTGTAAAAGTTGTTATTGTAATATCACAATTCTTATAAGCATTTCATATTTGATGTTAGCGAAATAACAAAAGACTTAAGACACAAACTTTCTTATTTTTCATAATCATCATTACATGAAATTCACACACACGCACACACACACAAACATACACTTGACTATATACATAGAAATGCAAGCTAAACAATTATTTTTTGTTTTCTATTTCTTTTTTAAATTTTTACTCATTTTGTGGCGATAACAAATTTTATTGCTCATGTCATAACACTAAGTATCAAGCACTAATTTTATGTTTATTTATTACTTTTTTTGTTTGTTAACTTTTATAACCGTCCAGTGAAGAGTAAAAGTATTGTAACTACACATTCCTTTTGGAATTTTTTTTTTTGACTTTTTCGGATTGCAGAGAAACGCATTGAAACGCACATATGGTTCGTCAACGACAGCTAGCAACCCAACACTGTCCAAACACATACACACTTGCATGTATCCAGCAAACACACTGGGATTTTAGTTGTTGTTACGTCTCCGTCTCAGTTGAATCAGTTTTGCCTTTTTTTTTTGTTAGTCGCTTCTCTCTCCAGAGGAAAATGCAAATAATCAAACGCTGTTTGCATATAAATTATAACGTTATAATCATATGGACTTTCAGTTGAACACCAAAATATTTTTTGATCGCGCGCTATATGGGGGTAGCGGTGATATCGTACAAACGCACGTTACTACATACATATATGTCACCGATGTCTTGTATGGGTGAGCGTATGTGTTCGTTGGTGTTGGAAAACACACGAATGCTTAAATATTAACGTTAACTTTGCCGCAATGGTGTTGTCTGAGCCACCTCTCCGAAACGCGTATCACGACAGACTAAACTCAAGGTGGTTTACCAACATCTACCAAAAGACCAAATGTCTTCGACGTCAACACACCAAGTATGCACGAACAGCAACAATAACAAAGCTAACAGCAGCTAAGACACAACAACAGTCGAAACTTCAACTTAAACCAAACCAAGCCAAGAGCGAGAGCGTAAGCATAAGCGTGAGCTGGTTGTTGGCCTAAAGTAAGAAACTCAGTCTAAGAGAGAGAGCGTGGCATGGCCTAAAGTAACTCACAAACCACTTGGCTTTAGCAATTTTGCCGGAGCAGAGAACATGTTTTTGATTTGGCGATATATGCAATATTGTGTCATGTCTGCCAATGTGGTGGTTCTCGGTTATTTATTTCTATTGATTAAGCATTTCTCAATTATTTATACTTTACTTTAGTTTTGCTTTTGTTACCTTAATCCCCCCACCTATCGCACTTAGTGTAATTCCCTAATAAATGACTATTTAGTTTCTTTTCAAAACTTCCCCCATCCATTAATCTATCGGCTTGGCGTTGATGTCGCTGCTATTCAGAGTCGCATTGGCGGCAGCCAATATGTGTAGTCGCATTGCAAACTGCATTTCGTGACCTAATCACACATAAATCTACTAAACGACATTTGATCACTCCTGGTAACAGCGTCAGAGAGTTGAAAAAGTGGAGGAGAGCTTAACATTCGACGGTAACATATGATCCTAAAACACTTAGTTTATTTCTGATTGTTTTTTGTTGTCGTTACTGTTGCCTAAATTCGTTTTTATATAATCAAGCCATCTTCTTTTGCAATGGAACATAATGGAAACGATCCCTTCACCAAAAAAAAAAAAACAAAAAAAAAAAGAAGACAAAACCTGAACGCGGCTGCCGAAAATGACGATGATCATTTGTTGTCAGTCGTCGTTGAGAGTGACAGATTTATCGATTGTCATATGGGAATTATGCACCTAAAGTTGTTAAAAAAAGTGCATGGCATATATAAAAGCTTGAAAGGGAAACGGCACGGCATACTTTATGAAAAATTTGATTCAACTACAACGAAAAATGGAAACACTTTCAAAGTCCTTAAACATGGAAAAGCAATATTTAACATTTCATTTATGTACCTGAAAAGAATTACATAAAACTTTAGTTGATTCGATGATTTTTAACATAGTATTTATGCATTATGCTTTTAAAGCAACATTGTAAAATATTCCAGTAAACTTTAGTCGTTGCAGTTGTCGGAGAGAAAACGATACTATTCAATATGCTTTTAAACGTATGTTTAGATTATAAATACGACTTACATCTACTTGTGTGCCTTCTCTCTGTAAGTGTACTATAATTTAACTCTTGTACACACATCAAGCATATAAAATGCTGGTAGTACAATATTCACACAGTTATGTTTATACAATTTATAACTAAACTCAGTCAAGCGTCAGACAAAGTCAACTTTATTTTCAATTAAGCCAACAAGTTCAAGCATTTCATTGTTATTTACACAAAGACGACAATTTTCAACTAATTGTAACAAATTTGTGACAAATTATCAGCATTCCTCTATGAACGCCTCATTTAACTCTAGGCAAGCAAATCTATTAAGCACAAAATTTGTTATGAAACATAAAATAGTTAAGTGCTTAAGACGATTTAATTTTCAGAAAGGAATCTAATTAAATAATTAATTTTGTAGTGATAAACCTGAGCCGAAGAGGTCATTGTGCTTTGCTAATGTTTACAAACAATCTAAAATCTGAGTTTAAACATCTGATTGGACTGTTGTATGTCTTCTCAATAGGCTACAGACACAAAAGTTGTTCGTAATTGGCCTAAGCTACGAACAGTGATCAGTTCCCCCATGATTTGTCTGTTCTAAATGCGGGTGTTTTAATATCGCAGTTTCTGTGACTTCCCCCATTGGTTAGTATATGATCTGTTTTTAGCACAGCATTCGTTTTTTCCTTTTATGGTACACAGAATTAAAAATAGAAAGCAAAAAGTTGAAAAATGTTCTACGCATCCCAAAATCAGAGATACAAGATAATGAAATTAAAAAACAAACACACACACGAAACGCTTAAGCAGAATACAAATTGAAAAAAGTGATTTGGCGACATCCGAACAATTAATACCCTTTGCAAATATGTGTTTTCAGAATTAATTGTAGAATAATTTCAATAGACAATAGCAAATTCTTTTGGAAAAGGTTCAGAAATGTATGTACTACGTAAGAAATTTGGCATATGTGCAGCTCTTATAATAAATTGTTGTATGTAACTCTAATAGTGTAAAGATAATTTACTCGGACTTTCATAATTAATTAACTCGAACTTGCCACAATTTTAAAAGAAATAAATTAAACAATTAAGGATTTTTAAAGAAAAATAAAGATTCATTTGACAGAGAAAACGAAATTTCAAATTATCAATTTGATTGACACTCAGTCTCAAACTTTAAGAAATTCGTATCGTAAGGTTGCAGGTTCAATACCCAGTAATGGCACAATAAAATATACACAACTGTTTTTCACTGTTGTAATTCTAACCATATAAAAAAATCATTTCATAAATTATTTAAAAAAAAGGAATCTATAAAAGTAAATTTATAATTCCATTTGAGATCATATATCTATTAAAATATACAAAACAAATACATACTATTTGTGAACAACTGTTAGTGACACAAGTATTATTTGTGAGCGGAGTGGACTGTATGCTGGGTTTCTTCTTAGCCTTGGTGCGGAGCGGTCGAAATAAATTATTAAATCTAAGAAGAGTAAATTTAAACTTTATTCTTCGAGTAATTTCTCGCAATGAGAAATTATGGAGAATAAGTTTAGCGGGAAGAAAGAAAATCCCAAAGATTTATGCGGTGAAGTGAAGTTTAAGTTTATTTAGCGGGAGAAGGGCTGATGGTCAACTTTTGACTTCTGCTGCGAGAGTAACAATTCATATTTTTCTAACATTAAAGTTAGATTAGTTCTAGCAGTAATAGTACAAATGTCAAATGTACTGACAGTGATTTATTTGTAATCATAAAATAAATAATTATAATAAAGATAATTCACAACTTACAATTCGTGTTGTAAATTTAAAATAATTAATTTTCTTAAAATAAATTAAGTCTAAATGCAATTTTTGACAATTTGCATTTCAAATATGAGTATGACTAAGTTTCTCGTAACGATCTCGTACAAATTACAACATATCGTCTTAAATAAATATGTACGAGAGAGAGAGAGAGACATAAACAGAGAAAATAAGATATTAATTCTCTACTGAAGTTTTGTTTTTAGACATTCATTTGTATATTCAATATGTCTTGAAATCGTAAGGTTACAGGTCCAATGCCTGTGTCCAATAATAATTTTTTTTCTTAAATATATATTTTATTATACAGTAATTTTTTTTTGTTACAAAAGTAAATTTGATTTAAATAATCTAAATAAACGAATATTTTTTATGTCGCTGAAAAACTTTATGGGATGGATATTATATTTTCTTAATAATTACACTGTGATAGTTGTTGACAAACATTTTCGAAGACAAGGCCGAACTCGACGATTTTACCCTTTGTCGAAGACGGCATATCGGAAAACCCAACTATAGTCTCCGAAAATCGTTGAAAATCTATTTAATCCCTTAAAACACTATTTAAAGTAAAAAAAAAACTTTAAAAACAAATAACGTATGAAACTGCCATTGTTCGATTACTCGTGGTTCCAGGTTCAATGCCAGTGTCCAGTAATAATTTTTTTTAAATATACATGTTATTACGCGTTAATTTTTTTTTTTTATAAAAATAAATTAAAAATTTTTTCTTTCTTAACACTTAATATATATAAAAGCGATATGACCGCTATAGCTAGTGTAGCGTACACCAGAAATACCTGTGGACACCTCCGCTTTACACACTGTGTTTACAAAGTGTGCAAACGTTAAGTACAAAGTTGTGTATGCGTGCGTCATTTACCCAAGCCCATCCATCCAGTGATTTTCTCAATTATGATAACACCAATAAAATTGTGTTGTTGTTAATCTATGATCTTGTTGTCGAACAGAACAGAATAATAAATTGCATTTCAATGCTTTAGAACGAAAACATAGACAAATGTCTTTGCAGATTTCTACTTTAACATCGATAATTCATCTTCGCCACCATCTAGGCCGTAAACATTATGTTATTCCCGGGGAGGGGGTGAGCTTTGAACCGCGCCTCGACTTGGCATAAATTATTGCATACCTTTTAACAACTTTCAATTTGTAAGCAAATGTATCTATACACAATATGTTTCGCACATAATGCTGCAAATAAAACGAGCTCTTTTTTCTCACATTAAAAGCTGACCTTCCTTTGTTAGACTAATTTTTTAAATGCTACCTTATCTTTTAACAGACACACGCACATCAGTAGATGTATGTAGTACATGACTATTTGTAATTTAAACGCCTATTAAAAGTGTGGCATATTTTATGTTAATGTTGCTTTTTTACTTTTGTTTATTGCCGAAAGAAAATAAATCATCATCACCCATTGTTGCTGCGGTCAGTTATGGGAAAATTAGGAGTTAACAACAGGGTGTGCATCCCGTCAAAAGAAGCGACCAATAGACACAATTTTCAAGGTTAAAAAACAGTTTACAAAAAAACCTTTTCCAATGTGGAGCACACAACTTTTTGCAGTTTATATAAATCTTGACTTCTAATCTCAGCTTTTTTCAATTAGTTTTCGTTACTGTGTTAGGTTTACTTTGATGTCTTACCTTTTATTATTTTTCTCCTTTGTAGAAGTTTTTTTTCTTCTTATTTGCACATTAGGCCACAACTAGTGCTGGTGCTTGTGCTCGTGTTCATGCCGTTGCAGTGAATATTTATGCAACCATTTGCAAGGGAATGTTGCGACGGCAGAACCACTTTAAGTGTTGGCGTTAAACTAGCTCTAATTTATGAGTCGATGGCTGCAAAGTGGGTTCTTAATGCTGTTATTTTCTAAATAATCTTACTAATAGTTATGTAAGTAACTTTTTAAACTATAAAATGCAAATTTACATTAGAAACGGAAAGACAAGTTATTGAAAGCAGAGATAGCCTATTGGTGATGTTGATGTGTTGAAAATCGTGAAATTGCCTGACTACGATACTTTGGAATATAATGGGTTCGTTCGTTGATTTGAATATGGAGTCAAATTTGATAAACAAAATGAAAGATACAAAATGGCGGACATTTTAAAAAAAATGGTTGAATTGAACTGATATTGTGCCCAAGGAGGTTGTTGGAGTCGCTGATTTCAAATCTTTAGTTATAAATAGGAAAAAAACCTTTTTTAATTTAAAAAAAAAAAAAATTCTGGAATTCTACTGGTATTATGGCTAAGGGGGTTTATTGGTTCGCTGATTTGGAATATGAATATGGGATACAAAATGGCGGATATTTAAAAAAGCAGGAATTCGACTGATATTATGCCTAGAGGGGGTTTTTTGTACCACTGATTTCGAATATGAAATCAAATTTTGAAAAAACCGATTTTTTTAAAATTTAAAAATGCAATTAAAATACTTTACAATATTTTAAAAGAATTAACATAAGCAATGCATTTTTTAAGGGTATTCTTGGCAGTAATTTTTATAATTTATTTTTATATTTTTATAATTTATTATAATTAACAAGAATTCAACGCAATTTTTAATTTATCAACTTTAATTAAATTTGAAGTCTACAAATATTCTTATGATCTATTTGCATTTGTGAAGTTGTTGTTGTTGGCATTCCTACATCTTTTACAAACAAAAAACGATTTGTTTTCTTGTCAACTGAATGAATCAAGTACAAAATGCTGGGGGGTGACACATCATTAAATGAAGTCTTTATGTACATGTGAATGTTAACTGCACAATAAATGTAAGCTCATTTAATATAGTGACAGCGACCAACCACGCCACGAACCTCACCTAACGAACCAACCATCCAACCAACCACGCCAATTTACTGTAGTCTGTTGGTGCTGCTGCGATGACAAACAAATACGACGACGACGACGACGGCCTTCAAAACAATTTGTATTTAATTAAAGAGCATTTGATGCGAATTGGAAATGCCACGTCGGCCAATTGATGGCGATGCTATAACTAGTTACACACATAGTTAGTTATATACATATGTTCACCTAGGTGGGTATATCAAAACATAATGAAAAGTAAATTTTCAAACGCAATTAAAAGAGTTACAAGACATCGTTGCTTATAATGTTTACGTAACTACATATTAAACTTGTTGACCAGCTGAGAATAGATGCCACTTAGTGTTTTCAACTACGATGATTAATTTGACGATCGATTATTAAATTAAATTGCATCAATAAAATGAAAAAAGTCCAAGTACTTAAGCTTCACTTTATTTTAAAAAAAATAATGATAAAATAATACAAAAAATATCATGTATCACATAAATAAAAAAAGGTAAAAAACTTTTTCAGATAAGCTCGAAAAGAAGTAATTATAGAAGAGACTTTAAAGTAACGATGCTTTATATAGATCTAAGCTAATCTAACACGAAGATAGCAATGAATGCAGCAATCCGAAATACAATTTTTAATCTAAATTTCCTGAATTTCTTGCATATTTGTGAAAGCCTCGTTATCTCAGTTTCTCCTCTAAAATTTCACATAAATGACTCATATCGTCCGTATCTCCTCAAAAATGTCAAGTCGACTTTTTTATGAAATGGACTTAATGTTGCCAAAGGGTCCTAAAAGTCATAGTCTGTGTCCCGTAAAAAAAATCCCAAGTCTATTTAAAGTAGTTTTGTATTCATTGTATCAACACCAATTCAATATGTGTACAGAACACAAGCGGCCATAAACTTTAAATCACCAATATCACAAAAAGTGGATTTGCGACCTTTTTGCAGTATACCGACGATATATTTGCGTCAAACAAGTGTTCCATTTAACAATAGTTTATGGAATATTTTTTTTTTAATTTTTTCCCGTGTTGTGTCAAAAGCACCCAATAATCGTTTTCACCAACCCAAAAAAACGAATGTCTATTGGATTTCCTTTTGTCCGTAACGTTTAGACTTGCGCAATTGTTATTTGGTCAGTGAAATTTGTTTCTGCTTTATTAATATTATTATTTTGTTTATGCATTACTGCATTTATGGCATGTTACAATTAAAAACTATTACATATAAACATTTTTACAATGCTAACATAGGGTGTGTACGTATATATATGTGTACAATATCCAAACCCACTCACTTTTCGCTGTGGCTCTGACCAGGCTCAAGCCCAAATCAAACGAGAAACCGCAATTGTAAATGTAGATTAACTTGTAGTAACGTTAAACACTGTGAAAAAAAAATCCGATTGGTAAATCTGAAGACAACAGATTTTTTATATACAAGTTGGGGGAATACTGCACTAAAAAATATTCAATCTTAGCTTGCTTGTGTGGAGAACTCTAACATTTACACCTCACACCGATGGCAAATTTGCGTTTATTTTCTTGACAATTAATTCTTTAAGTGCACTTAAGACAAAGTGTGAAAAATGTTGGTAAAACAAAAACAATAAAAATAGAATCAGAAAATAAAAGGCTCTTTCACGAACTTAACTTCGGTGTTGCTTTTATGGTATTTTTATTTAGTTGTTGCAAGCGAATATGTAAATGTTTGTATGCATGTGCTCTGATTTCTCAAATCAAACGAAGTCTGTCTGCTACATACCCAAAAGCCTCTAACAAACACAGACACATAAGCGTGCGCACTAAGTCTTCTTAAACGCCCCTTGTAGAGGGGCGTCAATCGATGACCGAAATTGTTGGTGGCGTTCGTTGTTTATACTGTTTTTGGTTTTATTTTCGGTAATACGTATTGTGTTCGTTTCTTGTCATTGTTTTAAGCTAAGAGTTATTTAAATGTTTTCAAAGTGCAGTTATTTACCATTTGATTGACTGAATTCGCTGAGTACTGTTGGTGCTTTTGTTATATTCGTTTCTTTTAGTTTCTCTTCTATGTGCCGTACATTGCGTTATTAAAGCCACGAAAACTACAAAAAAAATGTTAAGTTGCATAGTTGATGAGAATCTCTTATGCATTTTAAGCAGCTCATGTTTTATATAACAGAAAAGGTGATAAAACGCGGTGTCGCTAGAATCGAATACTCTCTGGATATGTTTGGTCAAGTCCACGAGTTGTAGGTATCAAACATAGAAAGAATTTTAGAAAATATTGAGAACATATTATTCTACTATGATCATTGATCTACTATGATATTATTCTACTATGAAATTATAGAATGGCAATATTAGCAGGTTCGCTGCCTAAGTCTTTTGTTTTCAAAATATTTATAACAAATATTAGTAACAAATTATGAAGTGGTAGTTCTTATAAATGATAGTAGCATCTTGTAATGAAATTTAAATTGGCCATTGGGCTTACAAATTACAATTTTATACACTAACAATAAATGAAATTATAAAAGGACCAATTAAATATAATGCTTATTAAATCCTAAAAACTAAAACCGGCTATATGATTATTAAATAGCTTAAAATAACGCATAGATAATAAAAATCGAAAAAAAACATAGTTAGACATAGTAAGAACGGAACAGTAAGGCATACGTATATATTTCAATTTTACAAGATACATAGTTAATAATTCCAACATTTCAAATGTACAAAAAGTGTACAACAGTTTGAAATTTAATACACAGTCTCAAAACCATGTCCCCTCATAAGAAAAATTATTATAGTTGTGCAAAAAAATTTTATGTTGACCATAATTAATTTCTCAAGCCCCGTGACTTGTACTTTTAGAGATACTTAGAGTATATGTGTCGTATGTCCAAAAATCGTACAACAAAAAATTGTACAGTTGTACAGTACAACTCTTGCAGATATGTTTGTCTTGTACCAAAAATTAAAATTTATTGTACCAAAAACTGCAAGTTATGGTACCAAAAAGTAAAATTTCTTGTATTTTCTCCATCCTTAGTATTCCTTGTGAAATCCCTAACTGTAATTTTCCATAAACCAATAAGAAATGGACAACGTTATTTTTACAGATAATATGAATTAGATCTTGTCTCTTTGGAACAATAATTATATGTTACGCGTTGCCATAAACGATGATATTACAAGCAATTAAAATTAATACTACATACACACCTAGATATATACACATATATACAATCTTTACTCCTGCTAATGTCACATTTTGCAATTTATAATCTACGCGTTCTTTTCAACTCACATGAAACTAAGAACGTTTTCTGAAGCAAATGCGTGAGCGAAATATTTAATTTATTCGCTTATGTGTATTTGTGAATAATACACAACGAAGTAAATTTATTTTACACGCATTTTGACCCCCGGCCATTTAGCTATCACGTTTTTACCTATCGACATAGGTACGTCAAATATAAAGGAACATGTCCAATTCTTTGTAATACATTTTCAAATTCTTACATAGTTCCTCATTGATATTCTCTGAGCATATGACCTAAATATCGACAAACCAAATTTGTAGTCGTCTATTCTTCGGATATTGATTGATTTGTTGTTATTTTAGGTCTATCATTTAACCCCACCAAGGCAATGCAATATCAGTGTTTATGCAAACAACTTAATATATAACTCACGTAATGTGGCAACACTATTTCTAGCATAGCTAATACAACAACCATATTTTACATGTTGCCAGACAATAATTTTCATGAGAATATATGTTGGCATTTTTAGTTCTATTTATATCTCTTCATTCGACACGTCGATTTGTCAAGTGACGGTGGTGTTGATGGCTAGTGTCTCAACCATTTTCATGACGATTCGTTGACTTTGTGGGTTCGAATCCTACGTAGGCCCATTTTCAACGCGAGTGTATATAATTATTACTTTGTAATTTATAAACTGATAAAAGAGTTTAAAAGTTCTTCAATTAATTCCTCTCTCATCTCGTTTCCCCTTCTTAGTTTGGCAAGAGTTCCCTAAAATCGTACGTGATTGGAAACTCTAATCAAAGAAGGCAGATAGAATCGTTCGCTCGTTGCCGTACCTGCGATGGCTTATTCTCATGGCTGTCACCAGGTCCCGTAAAAATCACACGAGTGCATACAATTTTTTTTAATAAAAAACTTGTTTTATGCCAATGATCGATAAATTAAATTTAAAAAATAAACCACCCACACATTAGTGAAAATATTGCAAAATTCTAAAAATGAATAACTTCGTTCAAGCTGCAAGTAAATTACACGCAGTTTATTTTTTCCAAATATATAACTTTTAATATTATCTTTATTGCTGGTGTAAAACATTAGAAATTCCACCGTTCTTCTCATACATTTAGCCGTCTAATAAAACTGTGATATTTTTAGACAAATTTTTTCGAAGACAAGGACGGACTCGACAGTTTTAGCCTAATTCGGACACGAGGAACCGAGAAATCATTAGCTTTTTAAGTTTTTTTTTACTTTTAGTGGTGTTTTAAGGGTTTAAATAGATTTTCGACAGGCTATAGTTGGGTTTCGGATAGGCTTGATTTATTTAAAACAACTTTGTCGAAGATGGCATATCCGAAAACCCAACTATAGTCTGCGAAAATCGTTTTATTCGAAAAATATATTTTTCCAACAATTTGGTTTTCGATTACCGTATTTAGTAAAAAACAAAGTAAAACTGGTTTTCGTAAATTGTAAAATAAAAAATAAATATGAAATTAAATATATTTAAATATGAAAAAGTATGAATATGATCACAAATTAACATTCTTTTTGCGATTAGTTTAGGAGATAAGGAGATAAATGCGGTTAAAGTTTTTCATATTAAAATGAATGGCTTCCTAACCATTTCGAAGTGAGATCCCAATCTTTTTCACAATAAGATTCCAACTGTATCTTAGTGGTTTTCCAACTATCATATGGTGATGACAATTTTGGCGTTTGAACATTTTGTTTAGGAGATAACATCAATTCGAGGTATTCAAATGAAAATTGATGGATTCTAATCAATTCGAAGGTGAGATTTTAAACTATTTCAAGACATTCCGACTATATCTTAGTGATATCCCAACTATTATATGGTCTTTTGAAATGGAACGCTTTAGATTCTAAAGTTTAGAAGACAAAATAATGGATCGTTATTCAACTGTAATGTGGGGCAGGACAAAGCGTTCCAGTTTAGTTAGTAATAAACATAACCAAATTTATGAACATAACATACAGTATTTAATTAAGTTTTTTTTCTAACTGATAAAATATTTTTATAAAAAAAAATAATAAAATGAATCACTACTTACCAAATAAAATCTTAATGGGAGTTTGTTGCTACTTTGAATTAAAGAAAACAAACTTGTGAGATATCGGATTTTTATTCATTTTATTAAATATTGTTTTTTGTTTTTAGTATAATTCGTTTCATAAAATTTGACAATTTTTCCCGTTTTTGTTTTCCCTTTTTTCTCTCAGTTTGTCCATCCACCACCAGAACACACGGTTTACGCTGCAACATCGAGTCCGCAACATCGAGTCCCGACTACTTGGTCACGGATACCCGGAACGCTTTATGTGTCGCATCTGTATACCCACTGGCTATTGGGGAGCTCTAATGGCTGCATTAGCTGGCACGTTTGGGGGTTTTCTCTTGCTGTCTCTCGATTTTGGCCGTTGCTGTAATGTTGATGAAAAGTCTTTGACATCGTAAGACCTTTGAACAAAAGCTATTTGAATGAAAATAAAATGTGTATTAAACAAATTCGTTGTACTTTTTTTAACTTCAGCTTATTATTGAAATTTTAACAGGGAAACAAAGAAATAACTGAAATTATATAACTACAAAAAAATGTTGTGATTTTTATTTAAGCGTGCTAATATGTATTTTCTTTACATTTAAGAACGACATGCGATTTTGTTGAAGTATTTGTAATTTTTGCGTTGAAATGGAAACAAAAAAATAAAAACTTATTATTTAAAAATAAACAAAAAATTTAAATATAAGAAAAATTTATTTATTTTTACTGTTATTATTTAGTAAGGAATCAGCATTAGTCAGTGTGAAGATAATAGATCGCATGAATAGGTATGTGAATGATATTGTTCAAATTATCTGATAAGTTACTGTTGTACTCCTCTAGCTTTAGAAATGTTTAATCAAAGCGAGATTAAAATGCATTTCTATACATAATCATTTGAGTTACATCGCTATAGAGTGTTCTTCAAACTGGCTTCCAATTGGTAGGTATTTGCCCATGGTAGGCCAAGCTGTTTTGGATAAAGTGAAAATTCGACCAGATTTCTTTGGCATATAAACGTCTTTTTATATTGATTTCTTCACAAAAAATTCAAATTTATAATACTCAAACTATCATATTTACGCAGTCTATGCCAATTAAAAAAAGAAAATTTTTATAAAAAAAAATCCAAAATTTGGCAAGGGCTTAGGTTAGGTTAGGTTGAGGACAGCACAATACCATGCCATTACAACACTCGGAGACCCTTATGGTCCATTGTGATTGTCCTAATTTAAATGGAAGAAATATAAGGGGAAGAATGTTTACAATAAAAAATAATGAGTTTAGAAAAAAGTAATAGTGGAAAGAGATAAAAAGTGCTAAAAAAAGTTAATTCCCATGAGTTCTCTCCTTCAACTATATATATATACAAGTAGTGAGATTGCGTGCGAACACTATGGTCGTCTGCCCTTAAGCCAGATCAAGTCATCAGTGAACTTTGCCAGATTCTCCATGTTACAAGACGACAGTTCAGTGAGACTATCGAAGAACCATTTTCCGAGGAATTGTTTCCTTCTTTTATGAAGAGCAGGGCAATGGCATAACAAATGCTCAACGGTCTCAATTTCCTCCTCATCGTCGCAAAGCCTACAGTAATCCTCCTGTGTCGTCTCCCAGTTGGATGTGAATGCTCTGACGTCGCAGTGTCCCGTGATTACTCCAATTAGTCGCCTAACGGACCTCCTATCTAGCTCCAACAGTGATCTTGTTCGTCCTACATCCAGTCTTGGCCAAATATCCCGTGACACCACACAGTCGGTGCGATGTTCCCAGGACGTATTTGCCAGCCGTTCAATGTGACGGGTCACAATTCCGTATATGGCAAGGGGTTAACCTATACATTTTTTTGCACAAAAATAATTTTCTCCGAATTTACTACAGCGGATTTGTTTTTTGAAATGTAATGCTTTTAAAATGTAATAATTTGATATGAGTTTAAGATTCATTGATATTTAGGATCAAAATTAAATCAGTTTTATTCATATTTTTAAGACCTTTTTTAACCGTTAAATACAAAATAAACTTCGACTCCAAATCATTTCTTTTGTGTTCCTGCCGAGAGACCTTTAAACTAGCTTTCAATTGGTACTTGTTTTCTTCTGGTAGGTCAACCAATTTCGGTAAAATTTGGAAAAGGCGAAAATTCGACCAGTTTTCATTGACTTTTTAACTTCCTTTTTATGCAGATTTCTTGACAAAAACTAAAAATGAACTACCTAATAATACACAAATGATCATATTTAGGCAGTATATGCCATTTAAAACAAAAAAAAAATTTATAAAAAAAATCTTAATTTTGGCAAGGGGTTAACCTTTATATTTTTTTTGCACAAAAATATTTTTCTCCGAATTTTGCCGCAGCTGCTATGTTTTTAAATAGTGCTTTAAAAATGTTATAATTTGATATAAGTTTAAGGTTCATTGATATTTAGGATCAAAATTAAATCAGGTTTATTCATATTTTTTAGACCTATTCTAACCGTTTAAAAACAAAATAAACTTCGACTTCTAATCATTTGATTTAAACTCCTATCGAAAGGCCTTTAAACTAGCTTTCAGTTGGTATAAGGCTGCTACAAATAAGTAAACCAGTTTTAGTATAATTTGGGAAAAGCGAAAATTCGACCAGTTATTATCAACCTTGTTTATGCTGTTAAGTATAAGCTTATACGAAGCAGGGGTCTACATTAAACATTCATTACACGTTAAATATGACACAATACTTCCATAAACTATATGGGAAACAGCGAAAATTTGACTTGTTTTCTTTGACTTTTGAACGTTTTTATTTTATTGATTTCTTAACAAAAAAAAGAAGATTTAACTACTTTATAATACTCAAATGATTATATTTAAGCAGTCATTCTCATTTCAAACAATTTTGGCAAGGGGTTATTAATCTTTGTATTTTTTTTTCACAAAAGTATTTTTCTCCGAATTTTTGCCGCAGCGGCTTTGTTTTTAAATAGTGCCCTAAAAATGTAATAATTTGATCTAGGTTTAAGGTTTATTGCTATTTTGGATCAGAATAAAATGTTTATTTAATTATTTAGACCTATTTTTAACGGTTTAAAAACAAAATAAATTTTGACTCTTAATCATTTGATAAAACTCCTATCCAGAGTCCTCTAAACTAGCTATCAGTTGGTATATGTTTGCTTTTGGTATGTCAACCAATTTTGCTATAATTTGAAAAAGCGAAAATTCGACCAGTTGGTGTCAAGCTTTGATGACGTGCGTGTAGAAGTGCTTACGTAGGTACATTTTTTTTTTGTCAAATACTGTACAGTATCGATCATAAAAAAGAAAAACACTTCTTGTTTCCGCAGAATCAAAAATCGTTATAAAAATAATCACACATAAAGTTGTTTACCACTTTCAAGGAATTTGACGAATGCATCATACCACTAATTAAAATCAGGGACTTTACATCTCAAATTTATATTTTGATCACACATTTAATTAATATCAATTAATTTCCTGCCCTACCTAAAAGAAGAAACAAAATACACTTTTAGATTTGGACAAATCTATTGAAAAACAAGTTTGTATCATTGTGAAATTTGTTTATTAAACAAAACATATTCTTAAAATAAAACGGAGTCGAGAAAAACAAGTCAATTTGTTAAAATTAAAAATAACAAAAATTACATTTTAACAAATTAACTTTTCTTTAATGAAATTACGGAATTTCAAAACTCCCCTTTTGTTGACAATTTTTTCATTCAATATATAACAAAAATGTGAATGGGGAAACAAAGAAATAAAAAATAACTTAAATATTAAATACAACATTTCTGAAAAGATAAAAATCTTGAGGCTTGTTATTATTGAACACCAGTTATTGAGGTTTCTTTCAATCCCATACTGTGGCGAAAAGAGAAGTTAGGTGGTAAATAATGTTATAACTTAGAAACTATTAAATTTAATAGATATTAAGAGCTAAGTGGGAAGTATTTACTTTCCGGTGGTAAACTTTGAAAGACTTTCCAGTAGTCCAATGTAGGAAGAGTGTTCGTAAGCCGTGGCCAAATCTGACATTTTTTCTACAAATTCATTGCTGATACCCTTTTCTTCCAGCAAATTCATAAGCAAATCATAGAGATACTAAAAGATAAACAAATTGGTAAGTGAACTCAATGGTTATGACAAGCATCGTAATTTCAACTCACGCCATCTAGGACATCTCCAGCTACAGCATAAACTTTCTCATTCCATTCTCCTTCGTAGATGGTCATTTCATCAATGCCAAAAACATCGTCTAAAATGCAGCAAATCATAAAACATAATAACATAACAGAGTAAAACATAAATTAATGCTGTCTTACTGTATTCTCCTTCTTGTGGGGTTCCTTCTAAGAAAGAGCAAGTGAACGACAGTGTCGTGCCACCTCTAACAATATCTACTTCAAACTGTGGCTTGCTGCGCATTTCTCCCATGTCAGGCTTATCTGCTGTGGGGTTAATTTCGGCTTCTTCTTCAGAGTCCACAGTGTGATTAACATTAAAGTTGATCACAATTCTACAGACAAAATGGTCGATTATAGTTAACAATCACAAGATGCATTTCGTCACTTACTTTTCTTTGTCAGCTTGTTTGGTCAATTCAACTTCAGCGCCGTTCAATTTGACTGCATATCCTTCCAATGTAGCTGGAACAGCTTTGACCTTCTGGGTCTTGCGCTCTGCTACAATTTCTTCGGTCAAGAATTCGACCAATTCGCGCTCACCTGCAAAACATCAGTTTAAATTTAATTCCGGCATATTGAAACAAACAATACATAAAATATTTCATCATTCGATGTTATTTGAGGTTATGTAATTTCTATGTTTCCTATGGAAAATGGACGCTTCTCCACCTACCTTTGGTGTGCAGGTGCTTCATTCCACAACCACAGCTGCAGCTGAGGCTAGGTTTATGGACCGAAAGCACTCCGGATTTTTGGTTGGCTGAGGAATTTTCTGGAGTTTTCGACATGTGCCACAAAGTGCGGGTAAAATCGCGTTTTCCACCAAATACATTTCTCAAGGAGGTGCTGCCGACGAATCGCAGAGTGGCTTTTGTTAGGTTGCTCATTGTTTTTAGTGATGACCGAAGGATTTAAACAATAAAAATGGAATAATGTGCCGGGCCTAGGTAAATGCAGTTTCGCGTGCCGAGTTATGTCAACTGAATAAAATAATTCACAAGATATAACCTCAACTATTTGACAACTTTAAACGGTGTCAGCTGTGCTTTGCTGACTTGCCACCTTATTCACTTCAAGCGATCAATACCTAGGTGTTTTCTGAAGTCCCACGAGGGCACAACACTAAATTGCATGAACATACATAATTCAAGGTAAATTGTCGGATTCACATTCCAACAAATACAATTTATCCGATTTGTTCATTTGTACGAATAATACCAAATCTTTTTTAATTCTGGAAGCAAATTGAAATCAGCTGAGTTCTCAGTGTCGGGCACAAACTCTTGCACGAATCCGCAAAAAATGGCTGGCAACACTGGCTATCGTAAAAAGGTGAGGGTGCAGAAAACTATCGGAAAAGAAGCTGGATTTCATCACAGAAAACCTTAATTGTCTTGATTGTTTGTATTGTTCACATTCAAAATGAACAGTCTGGGTGACGATTGTAACGAGCTGAAGCGTAAGTACGATGCCTGCTTCAACATGTGGTTCTCGGAGCGATACCTGAAAGGTGACCATGACGATAGTATGTGTGCCCCTATTTTCAAAGTCTACCAAGAGTGCGTAAAGGTGAGTGGATGATAGACCAGGGAATGGTTGTTCAACGTGTGGTCAATCAAATGTTTTGTTGTTTTATCTTGTCGTACGACCAGAAAGCCATGCAAGAGCACAAAATCGAATTGCGAGAAATTGAGGCCGACTATACAACTGGAGGTGATTACAGCAGCAAACCGGAACACAGCAAAAGCTGACCTTTGCTTGACAGCGATTATGCCACCTATCCGGATCCTCAAAATGGGCCTTCGACGTCATCAAGCAAGAGCAGTGCATTTTTGTCCCATAAAAGAGGTACATCGATTTAAGTTTGCCAGTCTCTGATTAGCCTAATTTGTATTATGATGTTATAACTTACTTGAAGTGTACAAAGATTTATAAATCAGCTAACTATGTATAGTCATTAACACACATTTTAAAGTCCAACTGTAGCCGATAACTAGTGTAACTCAAAGCTATTATGAAATAAAGTTTATTTTAACGTTAATACTTCAACAAATCCCTTCAAATGTTGGTGTCTAGTACGATAGGGTAAATTAAAAACAATATTACAAGTATTAAGTACATTGAATGTACAGCAATGCGACTTTAGATATTCTTTACATTTTTACGTTTGTATAGTCGTTTCGCCCATGAACTTAAATTCTTCCAAATAATTGGAACGTTTTTCGCAGTGCAACTCATTGTGACCCTTTGTATTGCACAAAATACAAGTAATGGTTGCCTCTTTGCTTCCAGTGAAACCGTCAGTGGAAGTGAAGATGCGACAAAGCGACTTCTTGCGCCAGAACTCACATTGGCGTTCGGTATGTCCTACAGCATGGCAAATCCAACACTTTTGTTTCGATTGGTACTCCAAGCAGTTGTGACCTTCACCCTGTGTACAGCGGCGACAGTTATGACAGTGAATATAGTATGGTTTGACGCACAAACCGCATTGGTTGCAGTGCCTGTAGGTGGAACCATTCTTAGAAGGGCAACAATTGCATAAATCACAATGTCTGTTCTCTAAAGCGGTGTACTTTTTGCATTTCGAACAATATTTGTATTGTTCCTGGACGGGCAATTTCAGCACCTCCAAAGGCACATTGGTGAATATCCTTACCGGTGATCCCAGTTTTCGTGACTTATTGCCAATGTCAGTGTATGAACTGTGATTAGTATAATTGATTTTGTAATCAGACATCTTTAAAGCCGGCAATGTCTGTTCTATATAATGGGCGGAGAAGTAGGGAAATATCCAAAATATGGGAAGGGGCTGATAAGGCAATATGTTGATTTTGTTGTAGAGTTTTGTAATCTTTTGCAAAGTGCTGCCTATTAACTCCGTGCGGCATCCAAATGGTGGATCAGTGAATAGTAAAATTTGATCATTACTGCAGAGAATGAAGATGATGCTTTAATGTTATTTTCATGTTGCGGGTGCTCATTGTACTTACACATTGCACTTTAGAAATCGAAAGAACTCGTGTTTCTGCTGGTCATCGAAGAAATGATTGTTGCACATGTTGAACCAGGCATATTGATCATCTTCGTAGAAATAAAAGAAGCGATAGTCGAAATCTAGTAAAAAGCTTCTAATGACATCCGAACAGTGACTAATAAGATGAGCGTGAAGGCGAGGAGCTCCAATGCAAACTACCTTACTACAGAGGTGAACATACAAATACATCGATTAGAGTTCAGTTTTCATTTGGAGTTTTCGCTTCTCCTTACCTTATTTTCAAATCTCTGAAAGTGTTTTCAAAGAAATTCAGTGATTTTTCGTCAAAAAAGTATTGAGCCTGAGCTTTGTCATTATCCAACGGTGGCAAAAACATCGTGGGATTCTTTAAAAATCTTGATGCCAAATTACGTTTAACATCGTGCTCTACATGGGGCTGCATGTCGCTCTCCTTCAGCGGTTCATTACAGGTCAGACAGTAATGCTTCTGATGCTCAAATGAATCATCTAAAAACTTAAGCCAAAACCCGTTATATGCATATGTAGAATATCCAAAATGCCATCATATCTACCTTTTCACGAATCTTTCGATATTCCATAGTACAGACGCCGTATTGCCTTCTTAAGTGCTTCATAGACAGATCTTGAACGGGTAAATTGAAGGAGCACAATTTTTTATCCCGATAGGCGGAACATGCATAATATCCCTGAAGGGGCCCTGTATTGTCATAGTAAAATAGTATCGTTGGTCCATGGGGACAATGGGGATGTGCACTGTCGCCGCCATCTTCCTCTTCTTCGCTTCGCACTAAGAGCTTGCCCCGAAAACCTTTGTATCAAATTAGGATTAGATGATTTTGTGTCATGACATCATGTTAATACACCAAAACTTACTTTCCGTTGGCAAGCGCATTTTTGTTAACGTATAAAAGTGTAAACTATCTTCACCGAAAATGCTACAGTTTAAATGTTATTTTCTTTTTGCCTCTTTCGTAAATAAGACTTCGAATTTTCTCAGGGTTTGCAATGATACTGGGTCTTATACACGCTCGAATCTTTTTGGCAAACAATGTTTGTTTTATCCGTTTGCTGTATACAAATCCATTAGGTAGGTAACGCAACAAATCCGTCATCAAACTATGGAAGATCTACAGAGTTACAATATGTGAAAGTTTAAAATAATGTTATTTCTTGATCAAATGGAAAATATGACTGAACGTGAGTCTCATTTCACTAATATTAAGTTTTCATAAAATGAAGTTTGCTGTTACTAACACCTTAAAGTAAAGTATTTGTTTTTGGTTTAAAATTAAGATTATCCGGCTTTTATGGCATCCTTGTCTTCATTTCCATTTTCCACATATGTGTTATTTAGGAAATTAAAAAGATACATATTTTCATAGAACTCGGCGCACAGCAAAACCTGCTGCCCGATATGTTATGGTTGTAATTAACATAATTGCGAAAGAAATTAGAGCGACAAGAAAATTAATTGCCCATTTGTCCGTACGCAAATTGAGGTAGAGGACAAAAAATAAAAATAGAAAATTTAATTTCTGAAACATTTTCATGGTTAAGAGCTAAAAGGGGATTTAAGTACGAAACGTTAGTAAATTTTCTGAAATGTGTGTTAAGAAATAATTAAACATTTTTTTTATTTTAAAAAATACGACTTTATTTCTGGTTAAAAAAACATCAAAACAAAAATATTTTAAAATTATCCTTGACAAGATATTGTAAAAAGATAAAAATAAATCTCAATTTTTCGGCAGCTATGTTTATTCTTCATACGTTAAGGAAGACCAAAATCGCAACAAAAAGAAAAAACGTAGCTTTCAATACCAGTGCCCCACTCGATAAATTGGAGACATATTTAGGGGCCATTGTACGACGAATTGTTTTAAGCAAATACAGACTATCACAACAAGGTTTTTTTTTAAGAGATTACTACAAATTAAAAACAAATTTTGATAAAGAAACAATGATATCTTGCAGTAGCGTTAAAATAATAATTTCCTTACGAATTATGTACACATTGAGTTAAGAAATTCACACGCATTACCGAATCGTAGCTGCTGTTGTAAATTAAAATAAATTTAAAAAAAATGAGACATACAGCAGCAGCAAATACAAGTTTACGGTAGGGCGTATGAATTACCTAAATATGTTTAAAAATATACAAATATTTACTGGTAGAAAAATATAAAATGATTTATTCATTTTAGCTCCTGATTTCTTAACAGTAATTTTACACTAAATTTAAAAGTAAACTTATTTTGCTCTCTCTCTCTCTCTCTACTCTTATTCCTTTACATATTAGTGGGACGGACATGCAATCTCTTTTCAAATATCTTGTTCAATTACATAGACACTGAATATGTTGAGCTATTATTTTTTTTAAAACTGTTCTGTTTAGATAAATTTTTAATTGACATTAAGGCATTATTACGACGTCGCTTTTTTGTAGCTTAAATGTTGTGTCATAAATATGTATATAAAATTTAATATTGCTTAATAATTTCGAAAATTGTGTACAGTCTTTTGTATTTATTGTAGCAAATCAAAATTTTAATTTTTTTCCATTTTCAAATTATTAAAGGCCTCAGAACAATCAGTTTCAATTATTTTTATGATAAGTTATACTTTCGTGTGCTTAATCTAAATTTTACATATAAAAATCAATTCCCGTTTGAGCTTTTTTTGCATATAATTTTCATTTGGGTTAGTTTTTATACACATGTTACCTACTGATTTTATTCTACACTTTTTGAGGGACCAATTCAATCGGAAAATTTTAAATCAATGATTTCGGTTTAACAGGGAATCACATACCAGAAATTTGTTTTAGTGTCCATCATTGGTTAACGGTACTGTTCACAAATTTCTCAATATGCTCTGCATTTGTTTGTTCTAGACACACAGGGATAGAAAGGTACATAGGTAGGAAAGTCTACAATGTAAAAATGAAGTCAAATTGTTTGGTCGCCGACATAATATGATCGGGGTTGGTGTTACTCGCTCACAAGTGATTATTGGGACCTTCCTTTTGGTGGCGCACGGGCGGCTGGTAGTATGAAATTTACAAGTAACATTTGTCCTTTCTTACGAAAAGTTTTTATGAATACAAAATATCTATGTGTACGTGTTGTGCTTCATATAAAGCATATCAAAAAATAGTGATCAGTCTAATTAGGTTGTTTGTATAAATACTTGTATATATAATGGGATTACTTGTCTGTACAACACCATTAATCGTTTATTAATGAATAATATACAAATGTTGTTCTTTTAAATGATCGGGCGTTAGGTAGATAACGCCACAACGTCAAACAATGATATGTATGTATGTGTAGAGTTGATAAAATGTTTAAAAAATAGTTTAATATTCGAGATTAAACATACTTCATTTGTACTTAATCTTAATCGCTTTTTAAATTTCTAGAAAACTTATTTATGTATAAAAATAATTCACTGCTTGTGTATGTAACACTATAGACTCCCTTTTGTTTATAACTAAAAGCTACTTAACAATTAACTTAGATTAAAAAATAGGCGTTTCAAACGTCTTGTTAGAGTAGGCCTTAATATGCAAAACTAAAAACGAATTGCTCTTCTTAAACTATTTGTATATATATACAACAAAACTGAGCGGAAATAATAACAAATACGAGAAAATGTTCGAAGATATTAATTCAAGTAATGTTTTGTCTGTAGCAATAAGCAATGCACCTACACACTTGTCACTTATTTACTTGTATTACATGCTTCTTGTGTTTTTATCACATCTCGTCAGAAAACACTAGTCGAATTAATATCCAATCGTTTACAAATCGTAAAAGAGAAATTCGCGATGTCATTACAACTAATTTTAAACTAAACAAAACAAAAACGTTTCAATAAAATTTTACTAAAATGTGCTTGTGTTTACCCTTAGTGGTGACCCAGAGTAGATGCCAGCATGCGAATCTATGTGATCATATATATGTGCGTTTGACTTTTGTCAGTGTCGACGTTTTGCAGGGCAATTCTTTTTCGAGATTCTCTGTAGAGTTTTTACATTCGTGACTGCGATCTTTTTCCAAATCTAAACTTTGTTTTCCGGGATGGCAGTAGTGATTGGTGTTCATAAGTAGATTTATATCTTTGCCATGTTTTAGACCAAATGTTCTGCAAAGAGGAAATAAACCCAATATTACATTAGTATATAGATCATGGTCTCCCAACAACATCATGATACTTACTGATTAGAACTAAATTGATTGCGATGACTACTGTGGATGGAGGGTGGTTTACAATTGCGTTTCGAGACATGAAGGCCTACAACCATGCCTATGATAAACACTAATGCTAAAGCTAGAGCTCCGAAACCCCAATAAAAGCTCTTTCCAGCTAATTGAAGTTTTTGCTCTTCACCTAAAGCCGTGGACTGTAGAGGATCTGCAAATGAAGGGTACTCGATTAGTTTACCATCTAACGCAAATCATCTTAAGCTTTACTTACCATTTACTGAATTCATCAAGTCATTTGGGTCCACAGAATGTAAAGTGATTTTATTTTCATCGTTAAAAGTGTTTAACAAGTAATCGCCCCCCATTGCCGTCGGTATATCCAATCCAGGTGAGCTAACGTCATTTCCCACAGGATTTGGAACAGCAGCCACATTTGCATAAACGTGTTTCTTAGCCAACTCTTCGTCTGTATTTTGCTGCGTATTAACCTGATGGGATTCTAAATTGTTATCGGTAGCCGCGCCGAAATTAATGGCAGGGCCATCGGCTACGACGGTACCTCTGGACGATTTGGGGCACAATAGTTTAGCGACTTTTTTTGTAGTATTTAAGGACTGCAGGAATGATTTTGTACCAAATTTATGGTTAGCTACTGAGAGACTTTTACACTCATGCGTCTGTTGGTCCCAGGCGCAGTTAGGGTCTTGCAAACCCAAGCAACTGGCGCAGTCCACAATGTGGGAGCAATGATGCAATGGCACGGTGACCAAACTGCCGTCACTCACGACCAACAGCGTATTGCTCTTTGGCGATACAATCAGCTCGCGAACCGACGTTCCCAGGGGTAATACTTGCATTTCTGATATCAATACTGTCCTAAGGTTATCAATGCTGGCCGAAGTTCCACCATTTGAAGCTGTAGGTATATTTATAAACTTTGTTACTTTACCATCATCCGTGCCGGCATAAATGACGTCGTGCTTTTCGCCATTTAACGCATGAACTTGCGGGTCTACGGCTATCGAAGTTAGTCTGTGATGCAAGTGGACCTTTGTCAATAAGGGGCGACTGTAGACGGAAGGCACGGACGATTCCATCAAAGGATGATTCTTAACAAAATTCACGGCTATACTTGTCAAAGTACGCGAATCTTCTACACACTGGCCTGGCCGGGGTTCCGGAACTTGTTCCTCTTGTACTGGCAGCCACTGGGACTGACTATCTTTCTGAGATCTGAAACGGCCCTCGAAAGCTTCCATTATATCATCCACACTGAAGGCACATACAGCCGATCCGGGTATAGCATTTGTAGATGTAGTAAAGATACCGTAAACCAGCGCGTTAGAACCGCTTTCAATAACAGGACTTATTGCCTCTGTAAGTAAAAACCGATGGGTTACGTAAGAATTTCATAATCATTGTTATTTTAAATAAAATAAACTTACGTATTTCATCAAAATAGAACGGGAATTCGCCGGGAACAGAACAATTAAGTCTGGCCTTTAAAAACGAAGTCCAGCTTTTGCTTAGTGTATAGGGACCGCCACGATCATTCTTACACACCCGGCCTACCCGCGAGTAAACCGTTTTTCCAAAGTTCATAAATTCCATGGCGATTTCACGGAAGAAGAACATTACGAACCCATTGCGTTCTATAGTTCCTACAAAATCCGGCTGATTCAATTGTTTCAGGTCATATTGCTCAGTGCGCAAGTTTTCGCGATAAATCAATGGATCGCCACCCGAAAAATCTGCCACAGTAGCACTGTACAACTGACCATCGGCATACGCATAGGTGCTGTTGTGAAGCGGGCTGTAGGGACATAATCCTTGAGCTTCAACATCACGCACAATTTCATACACAGGTGGGGCATTGGGATGTGTTTCGTCCGCAGTGGGGGCATAATGACGGCACCTGGGCTTGTATGAGTTGGTGCCGCATAAGAGTATTTGCTTATCATCTAGCCGGGCAAACACACGAATGTAATTGTGACAATCGGACTCATGTTTACCCTTTAGGGCACACAGCTCGCGATCTGCATCTGATGAGTACCATTCAATGCGTCTGTTTTCACGCAAACCATTTAGGCTGATATTGTAGATGATATCTCTGTGATAAGATAAAAAAAAAAAAAAAACAATATAGATAAACTACCGCAATAAAGGCTTCTATAAAAATACACTTACCTTGCGCCAACTAAAATTGTCTTGTCATCGTGGTCCAACACTTTAAAATAGTCCGTACTATTGCCAACAAATTTCGCTAATATTTTATCTTGCTCTGAAAATAATAGAAAAGTAAAGAAGATTAGGTTTTCTCAAAGTTTAAAAAACTATCCAAGGCTGGATTCATTACTTTATGCTATGATTCTACATCATTAATTAAGGACTAGAAAACACAATTGTTTGTATGTCTATTCTTAACAATGCAAGTGTGATTATGTTCGTGTACAATATGAAATTACTGCTATGACTACTTACTAGACTGTAAATCTGGTCTAACATCGGGCATCCATGCTCTTGATGGGCTAATTAAGTATGCCACACAAATTAGCAACACAAGTAATGATACATCTACTAAGCTAGTAGTTGTTGCGGCTGACTGTTTTGTGGCGGCTTGCATGATGATTTTATTGTTTCTATGCTTATTTAAACTAAATAGAGCTTGTAATTTAAGCATTCTCTAGGTTATTTCGTTTAAACAAAAATGTTTCACAAAAATTTCCCGCAATTATTTCAATTAGCAGCAAATTCAATGCTAACGACGGCGGCTGAGCCTTCGCCACAACGGTGACGCGTTAGGTGGTGGTTTTGTGGGTTTGCTTATCGCTTAAACTCCTCTTCTTATTGGGGTGCTGATGAATCACTTGGTTCATGCATGTAATGGGTGGGTGTCAAAGCCCCCTTTGATGCAAAAGGGGTTGTTTAGTTTTTTATTAACTCCATTGTCGCATATGTTTGTTAAGCACTGTTCCCCTGCTGCTGCTGCTACTGCTGCCCCTATCACACTTCGTCCGCGGTTTGCTGAATGTTCACATGAATCGAAGTCAATGTCGCACAGATATATGTGTGTGTGTGTGCAACGATAAAAGGGTTTCAATTACACACCCAACAGTGGACGCAAATGGCGTTTTGGATCAACGTATCGATTTCAAAATGAACCACAAATTGATGGGATGTATGGCGGTAAATCGGTCTGTAACAAAAACAATAAAAGAAATTATGTATTTTATATTTCTCGGCATTTAACTTGCATTGACATAAATTATACTTTTAATTTGCAAAGACATTGAGTACATGCGTGCATACAAATGTATATCAATTACATGTGGAAAATGTTTTGTAAACTTTTTAAATTCCTCTTAATTGTATATCATTCGTAGATACATATAGTAGGTATATCATGAGAATTGTTATTCTGTAATTATTAGTTGCAGACACAAGGGTATATAAAACGATATAACATCTTATTAAGGAGAAAACATTTTTCAGTTTAACATTTTGTCCAACACGCAGATATTTGTTTGTTAAGTTGTATTGCAGAATACATGCAAATAAAGTCAGTTATTTACTATAGGTAATTTTTATGTTATACTTTATCCAATAGTTAATAACTGCGTTTATTTTTGAATTTTCGTTTTTGTCTTTAATTCTGGAACTAAGCTCTTGTATGTGGTATTTTTATTTAATATAAAAAAATGTACTTTTAAAAATAACCGTGTTCAAAAATAAATTAATGTTTTATAAGTGTATAAATAATACACAGTGTAAAACCATCCACCCCCTTTATATTTTACGTTAAGTCGAGCGTTCGACAACAAAACAAACAGAATCCTAACACTTTAGTGATTAATTTATTTTTCATTCTTTTCACCAGGCTCTAAAACTTGTTACCCATAAATCTTTAAACAATTTGAATAAACATACTTTTTCTTGACACTGTCTTACGACGATGAGCTTAAGAACATAACTCAGCCTCCGGCACTTGCTATCCACGTTTCGACTTCAACATTAACTCTTGATGTTATTCTAGGTTCATAAAACATAAAACACTTGTGGTGTACTACTAATAATATGAATATTTAATGGTCTCTACTGCTAACACACAACACGACTATTATCGTATTTTTCTTTTCCGACTTGTCTACCACTTGTGGCTTGTGAGACTGACTTCCTTATAGCACCAGAGTCTTTTAACAACTGCTTTAAGGTTGTTTACATTCTGTCAACTCATCATAATTTTCTACATTAACTTTTATGAGCGTTTGGCTAACTCTGACTGTAGATGTGCTGTTTCTACTTAATTTGGTGGCAAATGAAGTAACAACTAAAGAACACACAACAACAACATTGTTTTGGGAGAGTTTATTATGAAAGACTTTAGGTAAGGTAAGTACAGGTAAGTAGTACATTAAGGTGGTGTACGCTATTGTTGTTGCAGACAACAGCTTACAAGAACAACTGCCAGCATTTGAAGTAACATCATTCATAAAGTAGAAGAGAGAGTGAGTAGTGTGAGATAGCGAGGGAGGCAAGATAGTAAGTAAAAATGAGTGAGAGACATTAAGTGTTGTTATGTTGTAAAGGGCAGGGATGGGAAATACCCTAAAACAATCTACCATCACATTAGATATTAAATTGTTTAAAATCAAAAGTATTATAAATTTTAACTTAAATTATAGTAGTTAGGAAAAAATATCATTAAATAAATTAGAATACATCGGTTATTTCTAAAGGGTGATAATATTAGTGTTCAATGTCATCAAATTCTGTTATTGAGTATGTATTAAAAAATGAAAAAAAAAAAGTAAAATAAAAGTTGGTTTGACACAGTTTTGTCGATCAACAATTTTTCAGGATTGCAATTAGGTCTAGGAATTGAAATAATGTGATATTCAATAAATTTTATTTCCGTTAAGTTATTGCCATCTGAAATATTTTGAAATCGAAAAAACGTTTCATTTTGAATATTTATTAACTACCTATGCATGTACCAGTTAAAGCAAATTTTTCGTTTTAAAACATGTTTAGACTAATCCCTTAAAAGCCATTATTATAATAACTGAACTACCTAGGCACATACTTGCATATATCGAGCTACTAAGCATTCATTCATTTATTTATACGCGCTAGTTTCCATCCCTGCACGGCTTGTAAAAAGTATAAATGTTAATGAAAGGTGAAAATTTGAAAAACAAACAAATACACAAGACAGACGCACAGCACATGTGTTTTCTTGATTTTATTAATTTTTTGTAAGAGTTCGCTTGTTCTCTTCTTATTACCACATGAAAATTGGGAAATTTTGTTTGGAAATCACGTGCGGGAAATTGTTTTCTTACCACCAATTGTATGGGAGTTTTACATGAAACAAACGACTACTTTAAATACGTGACAATTTCACGGCTGTGGTAAAATGAATGGGCCATGACAGTGGTGTAGCAGAGCCATCTTATTATGTTCGTGGAAAGATCAACAACATTTCAAATGACACCGAAAAGAAATCAAAAACCCCGAAATGTGCGATGTGAGGCGCTGTGTGGGAAAAACGAATTGATAAAGTTTGAAATGCCATTCGTGTTATAATGGCCAGAAAACACGTAAAATCCAATTGATGCGGATAATGCTATACAAATATGAGCGTTCGCAACATGAAGTACAGCAGATGAATGACTTGACTTGTGTGAATGTCATGGTGACTTTTGTCAATCAATGTCTATGATAACTCCAGTTTGTGTACGAATTAAATTCGATGGCATAGTTGTTATAGTTAGCAACTAGATTTACAAGTTACTAAACTAAGATGTTATTACTACTATAGGAAATTTGATCTTTAATTAGATTAGAAATTGGCTTACTAATTCAATTACATAATATTTTACTAAGAGTGGTTTTGATTTGATTTTTTAAATAAGATTCAATTATTTATTGTTAAATTGTCGGTAAGCAATTATTTATCTTGCAATCTAAAATTTATTTTGATATAAACTTTATTATACAATTTTGTCTGTAGAGTTAACTAAAGCGGTAAAATTGTACAAAACTTGATTTGTGCCTCATACACTACACGTCTTACAAATTCCATCCCGATTTATTACATAAAATATGGCCAACAATTATTTTTCTCTTTTGAACTGAACCGACTTTAAACCAAACACAAACAAGTAATCACAGAGTGCCACAACAACAATAAGCGAAATAATAAAAAAAAAAGCATAAATAAATTTTGTTTTTTTTCTTCGTTTTTGGTAAAAGTAATATTTGGCACAAAAGCTACGCGTGGGGTAAATAACCACGGCTATAAGAACGGTTCACCACGAATTACTGTTAGAACAAAGTACACTGTCGCACATAAAATTCACTCCGTTACAGGTACAAAAAGTAACAAAATATTAAAAATTTCTGTATATCCTATGTTATTCCTGGGCTCGTTGCTGATTGTCTAATAAAAACAATCAATCGACCAATATGAGCACTTATGAATTAACAGTATCACTTTGAGATTTCTATCATTATTTTTAACCACAACTGTTGTTGTTAGCTGGATCTCAATTGTAAGTCGTGCTTTGTTGTTGGACTTTAGACAACTTTTTTACTTTAGATTGACAAGCAATCAATATGCGGTTGGCTGTTTCAACTCGATGTATTGTAGTATTGTGTAGTAAACATATTCTTTTGTTCCATTTTTTGAGGTACATACATACATACTCACATTTAGTTGAATTTAACCAAAATGATTCGCAAAAAAAGAAACGATTAATTTTAACAATGAGCCAAGATTTGTGGTGTTGTATGATACGTAATAAGTACTTTACAAAATATTAAACAACGCATAAATGTATTTGTTTATAATAGACAAATGGTGGCAGAATGCGAATGGATCGATAAACAAGTATCGTAATAAATTATACACTACATGACTATACATTTCAAACACGTTCAGCGGCGATTGTAGTGAGATGTTGAGATTTAGTTTTTAATTTGAATAGCGCACAAAATAATAGCAAATAAAATGTACATATATATGGTATTTATACAATTATTATATTTAAATAAGGAAAACAACTATGTTGGCATCATCCTTGTTTAAATATAATTTGTGTATTATTTAATTCGTATGCAAATATATGAATGAAAAAAGGCAGATGGGCGCGGATTAGTGCTACTGTTGGATGTTCCTAGTTGTTTTGCCATTAATATGTATAAGTACATACATATAATCTATAGGTATAACGTACGTACGTACTGTGTATGCCCATAAATACGCAGATATCTGAATGATGCCATGCATTAACAATTCACAATTTCTCCGAATATGATGATGAATAATAACAATATCATTAAACGTTTAGCACATACGTTAAGCTTGCTGGTGTGGCTATTTTTAGCAGAACGTTTTTGTTTATTACTTTCATTATCTCATACACATGAATATGTACAACACCGGGGGGTTGATGGTGTGAATTTAAAACACCTATGCATTTTCCTCAACCAAATAACAAGTAGCTCACCCTATTCCCAGTAAAGAAATACATACAACGCTTTTTAACGAGTTCTACGAGCCAGCTTTAATTATTAAGATAAATAATGGTAATAAATGATAATAGCAAACTTATCATTATATAATTTCATTGTAATATTTCGAATTTAGTTAACTTAAGAGCGAAGCGCATAAACATGTAGAATTCCATGAATAGACCTAATGGTTGGCTTTTAACACATAGCGCTTAGAGTGATCTAAAATAAAAGGGAATGTAGGGACAGTTTTCACTATAGTCGATATTATGCGGAAATTGAAAATTTTGACATAAAAACGATATTATTTATTACTACTTAGTGTTGTCCGTTTTAGTTCTTAAGGTAAGTGGGCTTTAGTTGTCGGTCAAATGCTTTTGGGTTGATTTATTACATTTATACATATTATTCTAAGAATGTATATGGTTAACAGTTTGTGGTTAACAGTTTGAAGATGCTAATGAAACCAGGATGATATAGATCCTGTTACACTCTTCGAATAAAGAAGAAATCTTTAATAATGCGATACCTAGCACAATCCTCTTAAGGCAGCCTATGATCGTGCAAGGTATTGCATTATTAATGATTCCTCCTTTAAGCAAAAAAGCGCAGGACATATATCATCCTGTTCGGTGTGGTCCTGTAGCAGAAAATGTTATAGTCTGCTGATCTCTTTCACCCGCCATTCACTAAATTTATTACTTCTATTTTCAATTTAAAGCCCAATAGTCGATTAGAATAAATTTCGGTAAACAAAAGCCGCGCTATTAGGGACTTTAATTGTATTTTCTCTCGATTACATTGTTTCATTATATCATGGATCTGGTCAGACTTAGGCCACATATGTACTAAATTAAAACGCACAAGCCTTACATACTACTATTAAAAAGAATAATGTATTAAGAAACCACTCAATGATTCGCAATATTCATTGTAAATACCTCATCAAGTAAGGGAAACAGACTCATAACTAATAATAACAATAACGGAAACTCAACATGTTCATTTATGACATTAGAGAAAATGCCAGTATTCTATGCTACTATGTCTTCCGTCGATGCCTCATTACTATGCTTCAATACGGTACAAATATCTAGCATAATTTGCATTTGCTTGTAAGAGAAAACAGGTCTCTGTCAATCCAACGTCTTCTGGGCATCTCTCCGCAAACGTGTGAGTGCGTCCACGCCGCCATATCGTATAGTCTTCAGAAACTTATAAGGTTTTGTATGTTCATTTGATACCTCTGCGTTGAGCAAGAACGAGTATTTATGTTGGATGCCATAAAAAGCAACCCAAGTCTCTTTTGTAATAGTTTGATAAGCCTATACATAAACATTAATTGGGTTACAAACAAATGGAGACACGAACACAGCCACACGGTCAGACGGAGAAAGACGCATGAACACCAACTGAAGACGTAGAATGGTGGCACCACCATTCAACACACGGCCGGCCGAATGTGTGTTGGTGCCAACACCGTGCATCGACCAATCCTACTCTGCAGACTGAAAAAGTAACACTTGAGATCTTTCAATGTTGCTTGCGCTCTTGTTAGATTTTGTGTAAGGAAGAAACTAAATAATGATTGCTGTTGTCGATGATGATGATGATGAAGAAATTGTGTGTACAAGTCGAATGATATCAAGACGTTGACTACGGCGAAAAAGTTTATAAAAAAATGGAAAGAAAGAAGGAAAAACTTGATTAACGGAAGTTGTGTGTGCTTGATGATAATGATGATGACTCTTCGATTCGGTTTGGTGATGCTTGAGGTGGCCGCCAAGTAAGTTAGTAAGAAATTTAGTGTTGTGGAGAGCAGAAATGTTTATACGAGAAAACGAGAAATACTAATGTTATTAAAAGGCATTATACGCTATAGCATTAGAGAAATGTTTGTGAAATATTAATTCTATAATATGGGTTGTCCTAATATGTGGCGAGATAATGTCTTTATACAAGCTTATAAATGAAATGAATACGGAATATTGCAATCCTTTTATAAGATTTATGTTCCTAACACCTTTGCTACGAAATAGGTTTAGTATTGTTCGATACACAAGAAGGCCGCTGCTCATGATATGTACCTAAATAGACTCACTGTTTTTGTTCATTATCATTTACATGGCAAGCGTTTGCCTTAACAAATCTTTATCAATACGAGTTCTAAAATGTTCTGCTGCTTAAAAAAATATTCATGACCTGAAACAAACATTTCAATTATATATTTTTTCAAATTAACTTTTAAAATCACTGAACTAATGATATTGATATTTTTTCGATAAATAACCCTCAAAAGTCTTACCAACATTTATATAATACCCTCGAATAACTACATCGACCATCGAAGAGAGACTTGTTGAGAGAGAAAACGTGAGTAATCACTGCACTATTGTTTCTTGTATCAGTAAGCAAAACTGCTCTTTGTAACGCGCCAGCAATTATTTCAACTATATTAGTCACTTGATGTTTAGCTCATGAAATGTAAATTAGATAACTCATTTCCCGATTTATTTCAAAAGTAAACCAAGAGTTGTGCTTTAAACAATGTAGGTAGAGCACAATCAAAATCGCTATACGCTTAGAGCTTAGAACTTTTAAAGTGAAAAGTTCTGAAATACATTTGTTTACAATGTAGCGGCATGTTTACATGTATTTGTTAATGACGATGCTTAAAAAACAACCGGAAACGGATGATGTTTTGTAAATACATATTTGTATGTCTGTCAACACTTTTTTTTTGGAAAAAAAACTAAAAGTTTGTAATAATATTAATGATATTTTGCCTTTATTTTTTATTAATTTAGAGAAATCTTATTAATTGCGATGTCTTTTAACTACAATACATAGAAATATCTTTAGGCTGATGGGTTTGTTGTTATTTGGTGGTTTAAATAAAAAATAATATTATGTGCGAAATGATATCGTTTTTCAGGGAGTATATATATTTAAAGTACCTGTTCACTGATCATAGTGACTCAATACGTATTTCGCAGAACTGTAACACAATGATATCGCAATATCATAGACATTGATTAGATCAAACAAAACTAAGTTCATGTGACTCATCGAAACAAGCTACAAGAAGGATAAGAATGTACATATGAGAAGTTTTTAATATTTAAGGGTTTTCATATAAAAGATGTGTTTATCCAATAAGATCTAATTAGATCTAGTCAGATACGAAAATATACGGCCTTATCCTCGGTTTTAAATTAACAAAAATAAATACATACAAACAAAATATTTAAAAACAAAAAACGACGACTAGAATATGACTGAATGACGTTTTTTTTATAATTTATGGAATCTTTGGTATAATTAAATTCCGTCAGATCCAAATGTAGTAGGAATATGGGTTCGTTATAAATGAATACAAATAAATCAAATTTTATCCTATATCTATGAAAAATATGTTTTTCCAACTTTGTCATTGGGTTTTGCCTTTTGCTAAATTGTTTTCTTATAGGTATATCTTCGCAACTTAGCATAGTTTTAAGTTATTTAAACTTGTATACCAAAAGAAGATTTGTATTTTAGGTATCTGGCTCCAATATATAAATATGATTGATTAACGATTATTTATCAACATTAAATTCACGATATACTAGGTTATTGCTTTCTTGTAACGATGTATTTATAATCTTATATGTTGGTTTACCAAAATAGGACTCTCTCATTCGCAATTGATAATAATAAAATCTTATTCACATCGTAGCAATTTTGCATCAGCTACACATTAAGATGCCAATTCTGATGAGCAGCAGGTTCGAGAGCGACTCTATTCCTGGGTGTGATAATCAACTTTTAGCCAATGGGACAATTTTTCTTTTCATACTAATCGGGTTGTTGGCTCACAAGCTTTTTTTTGTGTTGCCGTTTGCTTGTTTGTTTGTTGGCTCTGCGACACTGTGGGAGTTTATTGTTTTAAGTAAATATTTACACTCCACTGACATGATTCGCTTGGTTCCACTTTAATTTATTTTCTTGCGCTTTCGTTTTTCCCGAGAAACTCCGGCGGTTTCAATGTCTCATTCCGTGACCGTCTGTGTGTGCGTGTATTTGTTTTGGTTGTTTTAGTTCAATTCACCACACTCCCTAATTTTTATTGTTTGCTATACATTTTCTGTTTACAACAGAGAACTTGGCATTTCTAAAGAAACATTAAACGACAACAACAACACAGCAGCAACCGCTTTCAGTGACAACCAAAGCAGAACACTATAGCACTTACACTAAATGCACCACAGTGAAATACACAAAGCACAGCAACAACAACGATAATAAGTATTGTAAACACAAACACACAAGTATACATAAACACATTCAGTGCATACGTCAAATACAGTACAGACTTGAAGTCGTCTAAATATTTTACGAAACATTCACTACTTCTTTATGGTGTGGTACGAGGGGGGTATATTATTAGAATTTTATTTTCTGTTATTTTAATCCTTTTTTTCATTCGTATTTGAAATTTTCTATTTTTTCTCCGATTTTCTGGGCATTTAAATCGAGGCCATCAGCCTCAATAAATTGTCATAAAACACTAGGCACACAACGTAGTTTCTCGTTTATTTCTCTTTCTTACTTTTTTTGTTATGGAAATGCACCTGTAGCTTTTATTTATTTTTTTTTCGTTTTTGGTGACCAGTTTTTCTTCTTGGATATTAAATTTGGTCTTTTTCTATGTATGTTTTCGAGCACAAAAACACAAAACGCTTAGCAAATGTTAGAGCTGAGCTCTATCAACACTCGTCGGAGTCGTTGGTTGTGTGGTTTGGGTTTGTTACGATGTTGACGTCGTCGGAGGTTTCAAGTCTTACTGGTCTTGTCTTTCTGCATAAATTAAAAACTACTTAACACACAATACAAGTTTACACACACACATATGCACAACATCCACAGCACACAAACACAATTTTACTAGTGGTGGATCACTTCGAAGCTGTTGCTCCTCTTTTGCTGGTGGCTGGCTTGGCTGATGTTAAGCTCGCCTAACAGAAATCTAATAGCCACAACAATACACACAACGCCACAGATTTATCCAAATAAAGAAAACATTACATTTACACAAACACACACATGCAGTCAAACTGGAATCGTGTATTGTAACCAAAAGTGACTCCCAAAAACCTGTTTGCTTTTTTTGTATTTTCTTCTCTATATTGTTTTCTTACTATACTTTTCTACACACATATAGATGAAGCATAAAGTGCATTTATAGCGTTTTTTATCATACACGGGTTTTTTATCTTCACACCAAACACACACACACACAAGCGAATAACACTGTTTTTCCTCGATTTTATGCTTGTTCTTTTATGTATACGATGATTTTTCTTTAATATTAAATTGTATTTCTTTTTATTCTGATTAAATAATTATTATTTCTGCAATATTGTGTTCGTCTTCTTTACACTCACCAAAATATATTAAAAACTAACTTGGTTTTCTTATAGTTTTAAACAAAATTCACAGAAAATTATAAAAAGTAAAAACACACAACATAAAATATTCCCAACTTCTGACTATTTACTACGCTGTATGTAGGCGGCCATTTGAGATACATAAAAACCAGTGATGGGAGAGCTGGTACCAGTTACATTTTCAGATTGTACCTGAAATCTCAATATAATTGTACTCAAAGCCATTTGCAAAGCAGCTGTAAACAAAACAGATGTGGTTGCTTAAAGTGAAATATTAAACTACGAAAACGCTAGGGAAATAGACAAAACGAAATGGTAACGTAAAACGTAATAAGAAAACTAAATAATTTTCTAATACCATCAAAAAGTGTTTATTAATTATCTGTACCAGAATTAGTACAATTGTAGCTCACTGTACATGTCCAACACTGGGACTGTTCCCGGACTGATGTTGGATGTAGCCATATTGAAAAAGCAAAACGACATAGCATTGCCACCTGGTTTCTAACAAAAAAGCTAAAATTTACCGAGAAAGGAAGTGGAAACAATGACACATTAAGGCGCGTTCAGACCATGGATACGTGGACGGATGTATCAAATCTGATCTATTTTGTCTACGAACAGTTGTCGACAACCAGATTTTTATTGCAATTCGTTATCGATAACTCTCGACAGATAAATACTTGTACGTTAAATAATGTAGCATTAATAAAATGTGATATTAAATAATATCGCTTGAAATTTGAGTGATTAGGCAATTAAAGCGAGAAATTCGAATCTAAAAACAATGCTGGAAGTCAAATCCCTACTTTAAAGAGAAAATGTCAATACTAATACACGTTATAAAATAAAAAAAAAAACAAAACAAACAATAAAAAAAACATTCTGATCTCGATACCCAATTTGTTGTATTGTTTCAATACATTAAACAAATTGTTATAAAAATATATTTTTCGATTAATAAATGCCAACATAACATATTTATTTAATAAACATGTAAAGGGGTTTCCATAGCTTTAAGCAGCCTTCAAGCTTATGTAGTTTATTTATTTATTTTTTTCTATAAAAAATATTAATACTATGTCTAGAAACATTTCTAAAACATGTTTATTCTTAAGGAGTAAAATAGCATTTTTTAAAGAAACCCCGTAAACGTAATAAATTTATGTTATACAAATTGTTTGACATTGAAAAATTTACGAACAATGCAAATGTTTTAGTACCTTAATATTTGTTCCCTACTAAAGGGTGCAATAACTTTTTTTATCATTTGAACTTACCGTAAGAAGTTAAATAAAATTAAAACAATTTTGTATTTCTGGACACGAAACTATGTATGTATATGAAGTGCCTTCCTAGTCCTTTTTCTATATAAAAAAGTCTTAGAACGAGAAAATATTTTTTGGAAGATAATGATATCGTTTTACAAAAGATTCAAATTATAATTTATGGTTTTTATACACTGAGAAAAGTAGATATATTTATTATTCCTCATAATTGTGGTTCACCTTTAAAGTTTCATTTAAAATTTATATTTTGATTTCAACTTTTAACTACTATATGATTGAATGCGATATATTGAATCTTTACAATTATTTGTATCTTTACAATTAAACGGAGGAACTAACGCCAGTGGACATCTACTATTTTTTTCCATTCGAATTTAACGGTTTCTTAATAACATTGACCAACACAGTGGTGTATCCGCTTTAATAAATGTGTACATATATTTTCAACCGTTAATTTACTGCTATTTTTGTTATCAGTTACTACGGTTGGTAATACAACTATGACATGGTACAAAAAAAAAACAATAAAATACCTATAGTGCAGTGTACACACAAAACAGAAGTGCAGTGGAATTCCATGGGCAGATATTGAAAAAGTCCAAAATGTTGAAATAAATCCAATTATATATTTCATAATATTGTTAATTACACTTTGAAAAGTTATTTTCGGATCGCAGCACAAACTATATTCCTCAAACAAAATGGCAAAGTGAGTACTTAAGTGGGTGGCAACAAAAAAAAAAAAACAAAACCCATTGATGCTTTCCGTACACCGCCACTCCCAATGTGCTTGGGAGATGTATAGTTGTTATTGATGATTTTCTTTAGTTTTTTTCTCTTGTTTTTTGTCTTGGTTTAATTAACTATATTTCTATTTATTTCAGATGATTTTACTTTGAACAATGCTTGTTTTTGATTCAGTTTATAGCGATTTTGTTGATTTCGTGGACAGTCTGGTGGAGAGCGATGCCAAGAGGTTGTCACTTTTAATTTTGTTTTATTGATTTTTATGTTGGAGTTTAAACATTAATTTACTTATAAGTGTATACATAAATGAAGTTTTAGCTCAGTAGCAGTAAGCGGTGGGATTTTATAGTAGATTTAATTAATCATTGCAGTCAGTATTTCTTAATTCCAAAAATCTCAATCTTTATTAAGTTATGATTTTGTTTAATAATGACATAGCGTTCATCACATCATCTTGTTTGTTGTGTGTTGGTTGCTTTTGTTTCAATTCTACCTTCATATATCTACTTGAAGACGCCACTATGTCTGTTAACCCCCCACCACCGGGGATATATGTAACTGATATTTTAGATAGAGCTTCTTACTCAAGCAGCGTGCCATATCAATCAGTAAACTATTATAATGTCAGTTGTTTAAACAAGTGACTATGTAAAGGCGGTGGCAGAAAGTGGGTGGGTGGATGGTGGTACTTAGTTGCTTGTTGTTGTCTTAGGTTGGTGTGTTGGCAATATTGGCATTATCGTTATTATCACTCAAAAGTTGAGCTAAGAACAACGTCAAGAATTTGCAAAGATAAGAGTAGCTTTTAGCGCAGTTGAAGACGTAGAACACACATACGCACAGGGAAATGTTTAAACACTGGAGAAAATTAGAAATAAAAACATGGCTTTCCATGGAATATGGACAAAAATATACACTTCAACGAAAACCCATTCAGGAAAGGTTTTATTGTAAATGCAACTTTAGTAAAATAATCCACTGACAAATTTATGTTGTTTTTATATTGCGCGTGCAGAGAAACGATGATTGTTTTCGTATACGATACGGAATGTATGAAAGAAGAAGCCGATGATCCTGTAAAAGCTGTTCTATACTTTCATCCAAGTTGGGTTTCGGACACTCAGAAGGTTGCTTTATGTGGGCAGCTAATGGGCTCATCATACTTCCTGAAGGATTGTTTCTTTAAGCCACGCATTATAGCCCTACAAAATGGCAAATTTGTCTTTAAAGAGTTTGGACGATTTATACTGGTAAGAATAATAACTAGCAGTAAATTCTTTCAATTGATTTAATATTTTTACTTTTCAGGCTGTGGGAACGGATCGCAATATATCTGATTATGTACTACAACATCGGGCAGATTTGTTGGCGTCATTAGTTAAATTCTATCATCGCGATTTACAGTTGATTTACGATCAGTTCCCATTGCAATCGCAGTATAAAAACTTATCGGAGAAATTATATCATATATTCGAAACATATCTTCCAATTCTACAATACAATGGAAATATTTTCCAAAATATACCCAGGCTTCGTATACCAAAAACGGCGAGTAACATATTTTTGGAAGCTATACAAACATTACAGTGCTGCCAACAAACCAAAGGCATTCTCGGTGGTGCTATATTATATCATAACAAGTACGTATAATAACTGGTGTAAAGCAAACTCTAGGTAACCTCTGTTCAAGATTTTCTCGTCTAACGTGCAAACTACTATACTTGTTATATTTAACACTTTATTTTTTTTTAACTTTTTATTAGAGTTGTTGCTTCCCAGCTAAGTGATGCTGTTACCAAACAAATAGTACTTACCGACCCCTTGCATATTAGAACCACGGCAGAGCAGTTAAATTCGGTCGAATTTCACATACCCAATGGAGTTCTGATGCTTGTTATATATATAGAATCAATGCAGTACCGCAAACTGCAGGCAGAAGCTCAAAGAGCGCAAAATTTGCAAACGACTCAGCTGGGACATGGGCCTCTGCCGTTTCAGTATAACAAGAGAAAAATGAAAAGAGACAAGTCGCTCATATTCACCCACATTCCTGAAGAAAATTCAACACATGCTGGCATCACGGAGCATGCAGATGAAGAAGGCGGGACCATTCAACCATCTGTATTGCCGCCTATTCGTCCTAAAGCTTTACTAAGTCGGCCCACTCATTTGCCATTGCGTGTTAAGAATTACTCAAACAAAGAATTGCCAGAATCTGGAATAGCGTCCATCAATTTCGATGAAACTGACTCATATCCAGAGTTCATAGGTCGTACGAGTGTGTGCTCCACTCCCATGGCGGAAAATAAGGTGCTGGCCGTCGGAAATATCATGTCGATTTGTGCAAATCCTGAAGACGAGAACAATTCTAACAAGCAAGTTCAAAATTCTACGGTACAGCAAATAAACCGTCGCAATTCGTTGAAAAAAGATTTCGAGAAATTCTTTCAGAACTTTATTACAAATCCGAATAAACTAGAAAGACGAAATTCTCTGACAGATATCCACGATTCTTTAAAGAAGTTTTCTAAAAAAATTTCCCTAAAACAGTTCTCCCAAAGCTTTAAGACGGATGTGAATCGTAATGGTGGCGCTGGTGGGGAGACGTCACCAGATTTTATTGAAAATGGTGATGATGACGACGACGGCAATTCGGATAATTCCGACGATAACAACAAAACCTCGAGAACTATTACAGATCCCACCAATCCCGTATTCAATTCCAATGGTCATCCTATATCGAGAAGTTTATTCCAGGAATTTTTAGAGAAGTATTACAAGTTATGGGGTGAGGCCAGCGAAGACGCCAGACAGGACGCCGAAATTGCACAGCTTATAGAAGAATTTAAAGAGTTTGACGATGAACTAAAAAAACTCAATGAATCACTTAAAAATCCATATTCCCACAAAAAGGATGCATCTACAGAGCCAGATGGCAATTTAAATTTAGAAGATACTAGTTCCACCAACATATCAAACGAGGTCAGAGCAAAAACTCCGTTGGACAAAAAATCCCTAAGTCTGCCGTTGAAATCAATCTCGGATAATACTCCATCGAGTGAACGTAACACAGCTATGGCTTCGTCGCGCAAGCAATTGGGTGGAGTTCCTTTAACACCACTAATGGCAAAATTGTCGGTATTAGCCTTAAATGAAGAGCGACCTACATGGGATGCTACGCCAGGCGCTAATATCGAGATCCAAACGCCTTTAAATACTACAAAATCAATCGGAAGACGCAACTCTTTGAGGTGCGAAGATGCCGTGGATGCACTGGCATGTATTTCTTCGAGTGCGGGTAACCATGATGGCCTCCAGCGGACCGAATTATATATTTGCGGCCAACAAAATATGACACTCCTGCTTGTAATGGAAGAAGGTTGCTCACAGCAATCGAAAATCGTCCAAAAAATGGTAGCTTAATAATAATAATTTAAATATATTGAACATTTGTATACAACTAAACTTTTTTCCAGTTCGACATTTGTGTGGCCAAGTTTCCCCATATGGAATCTCATTTGAATCAGACACTTAACATAAACGTAGAGGGTGACAAGCGTGACGGCAGCTATAGTTTTATGTGCATCGACTCCAAATGGGACGCCCTGCAAAGAAATGGACCCTGGAATCCCGTCGAAATCAACACTCTCGAATCGATGCATCGTGATATGCTGAAAAATGAAGAGGTAACCGATCTGATACTACGATCGTATGACTCCGTTTTTTACGGTTATAAATCGGGTCGAACCGAGATATTCTATAAAGAGCCGGCCAGGGAAGTTAATGGCATACCGCCACCATCAGATCCGATGGGAAATGTGGCAATGAGAGCTAAATTAAGATTAGAACGTGAACATTCCTATATTCTCTTCTAAGTATGTTGTATGACATTAAGTCGCCAAAAAATTTAAAATTTCATAGTAATGAGAACAAAAAAAAAAAGGGATACATACATATATAGTAAAAGAAAATGGAATTAAAAATTAGTCACTGCGCTTCAAATATAGTTGAAACCCCTGGGCTTTTCTCCATTTTCAGATTTTAACTAACAATAATACATTTTTAATCTTCACTTTTAGAATAAAGTTATATTTATTTTTTTTTTATAGTTAATGTTCTAAAACTCTTGATTTAGCTTGTAACTGTTTTTACACTAATTTCGCTATCGTCATTTTGTGTTTATTCATTTGTAGCGTTGATAATTTGCCATATTGTACACGAGTCAATAAATGTAGTTTTAATATAAAAAAAAAATTGTGCCAATTAAATGACATTTGAATGCCGTCAAATCATTGTACTTTAGGATAATGCAATTAAGATAGAAAACACAACATACAGTTATTTATCTTATCAAACAGAAACGCTTTGAAATTCACATTGAATAGTTACGTTTAGTTAAATTGGCAAAATTGTTGTTAATAATACCTGTGTTATTGTAAAACATTTGTTTAAATAAAAAATATTTACTGTATGTTTCACACTAAATTCACTAGACATCCGTTCATCGTTATTCACCCCGCCACTTACTTTTTTATTTATATTCATTGATTTTACTACATTTTCATACAAAAACTACATCTAGTAGATGTTATAAAGTAAATACTTTGAATATTTTATAACGAATGTGTTTTTTGACGTAATTGAAAAATAAAGAAGAAAAAATAAAAGAAAATATTTAAAAGTTAGCAAAAACTACATTATTTTAGCCAATTAAATTTATAGTTTGTTGGGCAGGTGCAAATGATTTGTCTTGGCCAATGTCAATCGAACTCCCCACTCACACAGGAAAATGTTGCTGAAGCGTATCATTTTAGATCTGTGTAAGTAAACAATTTTAAAACATTTGTTGTATCAATTTTGCTAAAGAAATTAACGCTTTGCGGAAAATAGGCACACAATGATAAACACAACGAGCATTTGCCAAAACTTGACTTGTTAAGCTTTTATCTAGATACTCATGAACGAGCGTAGAAACCACAATAAAAAAAGCTTTCATCAACATCTTCGCTCAGGCAAACGATCGTTTCCAAAAACACAATTGACGTCTGCTGAAACCAACAGAATGGTGGATGGTTCACGCCGCAATGTTTTCACATTTTCGAATTAGTCCAATATTTGATGTTACCGGTAAATGTGATCTTAGTACATGTAGGCCCCCAAAAAGAGGATCGTGAACACAACAGAGAAAAAATATAAAAACTATTCGGCTTCCTTTAAAAGTATATATCCGTGTATAAAATATCATATTCCAAGTCTAAAAAAAATGCTATAAAATGTGTGCCGCCGCCCGGGTTTTAAGTGCTGTCAGTGCTTTAATCATAACAATCTCTTTAGTTCAAAGGTGTGTGTTTATATTTTTAGTCGTAAGAAGATATAATTTCCGCAAACAAAAAATAACATAAACAAATTGGACACAATGAATTCTTCTCTTTTTATTTACGAATGATGCGTTCTTCAAAAGAAGCCGGCTAAAATCGTCGATACGCCATTCATTGCGTTTATGCTAAAGTTTACAAATTAAATAAATATCGGTCAGTGTTTAATAGTTCATTCGAAACTGAATGGTCAAGAAAAAGTACTGAGTGGAAAAATATGCACACATTTTTGTTTGTTTGAACTTTGAAAAATTTTTGCTGTAAATAACCTTCAAGGTTATAAGCAGCACTGAAAATCTTTCCCAATCCAATTAGGTAGACAAAATATGTTGTTGTTGAACACGAATGAAGAGTATTTAATACTAGCAAATACTAATCACTGATGTTATTAAAATATTATTACAAGAGATTTAAAACATAAAAAAAAATCATAATCAGTTCGCTTTTGAATATTAATTAAATTATTGTATATTTCAAAAATATGAATGTACTTGTTAGCTTAAAACTTAGTTGTGTACGTGAAGAGAAAATTACAAGTCATATTTTATACTATTGCCTAATAGAGTTTACTCAAGAAGATAATCATTTCTATTGCTTAATGTGAATTGGCTGTAATTCACTACGGCCGGAATACCGAATAATGACAAAGAGTAGGTGAGCAAGAAACATCGCACATGTTATTAGTAAAAAAATAAACTTAATTTACCTTTACACTCCGTGAATGAGGTATGGTATAGCTTCTCGCGTTGTTGTGAATTAACAGGCTTTCGATTTTAGATTCACAACAAACGGCACCTACTGGTTTATCGACGAATGCGAAAGTCACTGTTTGAGAAGCTTCTTACTGGACATGCCGGCAATGAAAGAAAAATGTAGATGACTGGAGCCGGGAATCTCCCGCATGGTAGTCGCTTGTTCTAACCACAATGAAAGGTCCGGTCCCAATGTTATTAGTAAAAAAGTCGATAAAAATACACTGAATGCCTAGCAACTTATAAAATTCAATAAATGATATTAGAAAAACAACAACAAAACAGTAAGCTTACAAATATATTGTTGCAAGTAAGTGATGTCTAGGATTATCGCATCAATAGCTCTTTAATCTGGTTCGTAAAAGACAAATTTTTATGCGTACATTTTAAATTGTATCAGACTGAAAGATATGAGATATAAAATCAGAATGCGATTAGAAAAAATAGCAACTGATAAAATTTGTAAAATTAAAAAACAAAATACCATCACAAATCAAAGTGGACGATTTATCGAGTAACAAAATAGTGTGTCGTTCTTTTTATCTGCCCACTCTGGCTCATATAATGATAATGTGCAACTATAAGACTGCAATTAATTTTGTTGCTTATTTTTTACCCTCCTGACAGACGTAAAGCATCAGTTATATTCAATTGTTGAACTCGAATCTATATTTAGATAAAAATATTGATTAATTGATCTTGAAGATGTTGGTGTGGCTTTTTAATTTTTTACTTAAACAAAAATGTGTTAATTTCCTTGTCACAAGTTATTTCTGTGGTTTATTTTTCACGACATAGACGTTGATGTTGTTTATTGTGTACGCGTTGAATATATATAAATGATTGAAATAACGAACCGGTGAAATGGAACAGAGCAAATGTGGAGCGATGCTGAATGAAAATAAAAGATTAGCCATTAGATTTTTGTTTGGTCCAAAATTGTATAAGAAACTCGAAAAAATGCAGATATCAGTTATCTTTCGATGTCAGTATGCCCTTATACACTGCTACACTACTATTAATAGTATAATACAATATATATATGTACTACTTGTGTATTTTAGTGTACTATCTGATGTGTGCAATGTGGTAACAGCTCGTTAATTAGATCTATAACGAAGTGGCGAAAACACAAATCTTGTCAAGAAAGTCGTTAAGATTAACATTATGAACTTGTGTACTTGTTCCGTATGTATTCCTCTTACTAGCATGTATATACACACATACGTGTTATTTGTTATTGCTGCTGCTGCTGCAAGATAAATTAGCACATACACGTACACTAGAGGTTAAAAATCACTTCAAATTTTGAGTTTTTAATTTGAATTTTATAGTCTCCATATGGTGTCTTTGTAGTTTTTGTCATGCCGAATATATACCGCACTACCATCAGCATAACTTCTCGTGTGTTGATTGGAAACAAGCCCCAGAAGCGACAGTGGGAAATTGCACAAAGTATGGAAGATATGGAGCATTACGATGCTATGGTGGAGTAAACAATTTACCCGCTTTAAAGTGAGTAGTAATACTTATATAGCTATATGTTTCGATTGAATAAAGCAACTGATCTTGCTCATTTTAACAGTGATCAAAAAGTCCGTAGATTGGAAGAGATTATATTCTGTGGCTGGCCGCAGCTTGTTTTTAATCCAATTGCAGATCTGCAAGCATTCCCTCGTATCAAATCATTGACTATAGAATACAGCGATATGATTGAAATCATATTCGACTTTCCCGAAATGTTCTACTTGCAGGTACAATGCCTAAAAATGACTATAAACAATATAAAGCAAAACTGATTAATTTTTAGACTATAAACATTTCGTGGACAAATTTATCTCACATTGGCCAAAGGACCTTTAAAAGGGTCCACACTTTAAAGATAGTTGATCTGAGATGGAACAAATTGGTGCAGCTTGACAGTCCACTTATACTACCACGGGTATTTGAACAACTGTACTTGGCTGGTATGGTCAATCTGCAGATAATTAATTATAGTAATTTCCTATAATGCTGTCTTTTATTAGGTAACCCTTGGAATTGTACCCGCAACTTTAAATGGTTATTGATTCCAGAGAAGGGCAACCTTATTGCCGACCGTGATGAACTGATGTGTACAGATCGCAAATATAAGGAGAGGCAGCTGTTGACTGTTATGCATTACAAAGTGGTAATTTTCTACGCGAGAGCTCTCCGATATCATTTGTTACAGTATCGGATTATTGTGTGTTCATTGTAGATATTGAAGGCTGCATGTCAGTCACACGACGACCTTAAGAATTGTTCCTGCTCTATGCACCACATCATACCTAAGACCCATATACCACTTTATACCGTTAATTGCTCACACTTGGGATTTGTTAGGTTACCCGCTTTTCTGCCCGAGAATACGACCACGTTCTTTGCCAACGATAATCAGGTAAATGTGTGTGATTATTGCTTCCAATTTGTATCCCGTTCGATTAACAATCACTTCAGATAACCGACATATCTCCGCTACGCAACAACATACATTACCGATACGTGGACGACGTCTACCTGGACAACAATCTCATCGAGAGTATTGACGTTTTGGAAGGAGGCTATTGGCTGGAGCATTTTCGTTTGCTGAGTTTAAAAAACAACATTCTGAAAAAGGTATCACGACAACAAATACAATATTTTATAAAAATGTTTTAATTACATATGTATGTCTGCTAAGTAGATTCCAGTCTATGCGTTAGACAATGCCCTCGACGATAATCCAAATGCGAATCTACTGCAGCTCAGTTTAAATCCTTGGCGTTGTACGTGTAAATTCGCCATGAGGTTCAGAGAAATAATTATCAAGTACAATTCGATTTTGCGAGATTCGTGGAATATTACTTGCACCTATAAGCAGGACGACGAAGAGAAGACATCCAAAATTATGGCTATAACTCGGGAGGATGTGTGCAAACCAAAAGATGAATCGAAAATACACGCATTAGATTGGGTTAATGGTGTGCTGGCCAGTTTGATATTATTTATATTGGGAAAATTGTGTTACGATTATTATTATTACAAAAACTATGGAAGAGTGCCGTGGATCGTTATGAAAATACCTTAAGTCTCAACGCGGTTGTGGTAGTATGTAAATTCCTTAAAAGTTTATATTAAGCTCTGTAAAGAATAATAGTTTTACCTTTTATTTTTCTAGAATCAGATTATGTGATATTAAAATGTACCAGGTATTTTATATGTATGTATGTTTGATAGGCATAAATATTTATAACTTTATTTAAGTAAATTTGTGGCTTTGTACATTAATTTTGGTTTTCTAAATATATATTTCACATCTGTAAAGCGTTGTTGGTAATCGTAGACTATAAGTCTAAAATATAGGAGAAAACTAACTGAAACGGGCAGTTTTCTGTTACAGTTTTATTCTTGAGCTTTATCTCAGATTGTGCTCTTCTAATGCGTTCAACATTAAAGCTGCTTTTAATTTCGATAACTGTTATGATTAGGTATTCCTGAGTTTATTCTGCAAGCTAACATCTTTGGGAGTTTTGCGTTTTGTGTTTCGGATAACAGGAAGTAACTTTTAATCTATATTCTCAATAGCTTTAATTTGATCTTTCTTCTCCTCCTCTATTTGATTTTCCTCACTTTCGGCCTCTTTACCATTTGTGTTACTGTTTTCTTCGGTCTCATCTGAAGTGTTGCCTAGTCGTACTTTTTTATTTGTTTCTTCTTGGATTTTACGTTCATATTCCCGTACGTCTTCTAGGGTCATACCGTACCATTCATCTATCCATGCGAATGCTTGGCGGTGGCCCAACAATAGGACATCGCGTATGGACCGTTGTATAAAATCTTCAACCTTTGTCTGTAGGCCCCAAACTTCGAACGATGCATCCACGAGTTTGTAGGAGCACATAATCGGTTTATCTGTTTCTCTCCAGCCTTCAATTAGAAGACCACGATCTGTGCGACGGCAACATAAAAAATAATTTCGTTGAAAGTGTTATACCTGGCGAGAAGTGCACTTACTTGTTTTGATCGATTTAAAAAATTTAGGGTCCTCTTCTTTTTTGTAATGCTTATTGTTGGGCAATTCGTCAAAGGCAATATCAACACTGTCTACAAGCCGCACATTTAGTTTTTCTTCAGCCAAATTTAAACACTTGAATGAAACAGGGAAAATCGCACAGTATTGACAACGGCATTACATTTTTATAGACACTAAACTTACATTTTCAGAGTTTCCATTATTGTCCTCATATTTAGTTTTTATAGAAACGTTCAATTTTGGTACAAAGGAACACTATAAAAATAATGTAACATGAATTGAAAAATTTAGTTTGTGAATAAACCTGTTGTATGCTTACTGTGTATTCTTTGTTCCAAAAAAACGAAAGGCGTTGCAAAAATAATAGAAAGAAGTATAAAAATAAAGTTTGTATTAATAATAATTCAATTCCATTTGTTGATACATAAAGTTAAATTTTTTGGACATATAATCATACTGTTTTTTGTTTTTTATATAAATATCGTAAGAAGCTTTAACACTATTATTTAATATAAATGCTCTTTCAAATACCTGCGACAGATCACAACCATTAAAACTCTAAATGTAATTAGAAATGTGAAAGCACCTACTATATTTTCGCTTAAACTATATCCAAACTAATTAGACAGGCAACAAGTACTCAAAACGCTGGTTGTATATACATATATAAATATACATAGGTATGTCTACAATGCACATGATACAGATTTTGATGTTAATCACAAAATATTAATAATAACAATGATATAGATACATATTTGTTTGCCGTGTAATTCAAGCACATGTTTGTTTTCTCACTCAATTTATATGTAGATGTATGTACATACTTCATTTGCATGTAACAAAACTGACAAATGTTTTGATAAACCTAGATGTAAATAAATAAAAAACAAAGAGGAACAGCCAATAGGAGGGGTACAAAACATTAAAATCATTTGGTCTTACACAAAATAATGTCTATCATTTGCGCTGTTGTTATAAGGGACTTTAACTATTATAACCCATCGGTTGCTATTCTAATATATCAATTGTTACCCATAATTGAACATTAGTTGGTTGAGTTGAAAGAGACACACAATTCATGAGTTTTTACATTATGAAATAAATAAATCTGTATGTTATCAAACCAATCATAAACTTACGCAGAAGTATTCCGAACACTTGTTAATATTGTACATAAAAAGCATTCTTAAACTATTTATATAAACGATGCCGGTAGCAGTGGCAGACAGGTGGTACAAGCGGACATTTAATGCATATGTTTATGAGTTAAGCCAATAAAAATTATGGCAATACAATTATCTGTTGCTGTGATGATAGCAGTCTATTTTTCAAAACATTTTATATTGATGCCTTTAACAAAATATATAGTTTATGTGTGTTGATTAAGAACGCGCTCACCTGTTTTGGTAAATGGAAAAAAATTCCATGATTTTTCTGTGACGTAAAACACTCTAGGGCAGATGGCTTGTATCCAATATGGCAAGCGGCTGAACGGCAAAAAAGGATAATTTAAAAAAATATTTATTTTAGAACGAGCAGTAAATCGCAATTAAACCATCTTTCTTGTAAAATAAATATATAAGTATATATTATATATAGTGATTTTGATTTTGAGAACTATCTATGGGTTTCGTTGATAAACTTTCTATTTAAAGGCTCACTTACTTTGTTATGTTCGATGCGGTTAGCAGACCTAACTTGAAAAAAAAATTAAACAAAATATTCGTTTAAGAAGGCATTGCATTTTTTAAGGTGTCATCATTTTATCGAACATTGGAGATAATACAGGAAATTAGTAGCCTGTTCAGCGAACTTTTACGTGTAGGCAAACGAACGATTGCTACCCAGACGATTGAGTTTTTATTTGTGTTTTCTTTTTCTTTTCGCTCGGGAGTAAAGTATGTATATTTTCAAACAGGCTTAAGGATGTGTTAGTTCGCTATTAGATTAGATGCATAAAAATTTATTTTCAATCGTCTTATTTAGCAATTAAGATAACTTTTACAATTCCGCTGAACGAAATTTTTTAAATACAAATTAGCAAGATATTTTTTGATTTTTTTTTTACAGATACCTATTAATAGTCGAATATACACTTGTGGCATATGCTACCAAGGTTTAAGTTGAGATTGTTTGGGCCATTGCTTACTTATGTGTGTGTATTAAATGTATTTTCAATATGAATATTTAACCGTTCAGTCTCAATATTCTGAAGAAAAATAAGTTAAGTGGGCCCTTTTTCGTGTGCAAAGAGCACAGACTACTATTTGCACCATGACCATAAAGTTTTAGTTTATGACCAAGATAATGGCAGTTCAATCTTTTTAAATATGGATTTCTCCCTGGAAAGTGCTATTCAGTTAAAACTGCAAACGGATAACAATTAACTGCCCTTTCGATTGCGTTACAAAAACAGTGTAACGCATTTAATTTTTTTATAGGAAATATAAAATAAAATGTTAGCATTTGCCTACAGAATACATACCTTGATAAATGTATACGCTTTTCTGTGAATTGTCCTTTGCCATAATCGGGATCTTCGCAAGCTTCATTTGTTACAATTTCGACACCCTCGCCGTCACCTGACTGTTCCAAGCTGTGTCGGGCAATCATATACAACTGTCCAATTTGATACTGTGCAGAAATAAGAAAACATATCCAATTCATTACAAATTATCTGCAAGAGTTGACCTTTAGTTCTCAAGAGACACAGCGGCACATGTTATGGCATTCGCATAGAGCACAAAACCAACCTCTTCGCACGTCAATGGCATGCAGATGCGATATTCTTTAGTTAGAACCATTTTGATAATACTTAAAATTTACAATAAGTTATGTTACGAAATAAACGAAAGTAAATATGTATTCCTATTTTGATTTACTGCCACTGGTGGGAAATGCACAATATCTGCGTATGTGCACAAGACCCGCAAACAAAACCGATATACCCACAAGGCAAGAAGAAAAAAATTACACTGAAATAGAACATCAGTAATAGAACAAACCTCGAAAAAAAAATTGAAAACAGCTGTTTAAGAGAGTTGCCAAGTTTATAATTTGAATGCTAACCAGAATAACAGGGACTAGGGTGACTAGTACAGTTACCAGTCGGTATCGGATTGGCAAATGCCAATAAAAAATTCTCACTGTTTACAGTTTTAATATTTTTTTTAACAATTTGTTTTTTTTTAAACAATAAAATACGTATTAAAATTTTTTGAATAAAAACATTTCTTATAAAATTCTAATATTTTGTGTATATATTGTATATATCCTTACCAGCCGGTATCGGATGGGCAAATGCCAATAAAAAATTCTCCCTGTTTACATATCTAATATTTTTTTAAACAATTAAAATTTTTTGAATAGGAACATTTCTTATACGATATTGATATTTTGTGTATATATAGATACAAGAATAAAATTTTATATTTTTTTATAAATTTTTTTTTTTTATTTATATTCAAAATTGTAATTTTAAGCCTTGTGGCCGATATAAATTAAATTACAATAATACAACTTATTTTAAAAATTTCTCTGACAAAAAACCTAATTTTTTTAATTAAGTTCTATTTCTTTTCAACTTATTCCACTTTCTTTTTTAAATATTTTTGTACACAATTTTATAATGTTTTCAATTTCAATGTTTTCCTCATGGCATTATAATAGACATTTTGTACGTGTGTGATTGGTGGAACAGTTTAAAATAAATTATTATTAAAATTATTATTATTACGTAGAAAATAAATTATGCCTACATACTAAAATAACCACCAATTTGCACCACTGAACTTACCACGCAACTTGGAAATATACTGTTACATTCCCCATAAATTGGTTTAAATTTTTCAAACATTTTCAGACGTTCATTCAAGTTTTCACTATCTTTATTTACGTAGCAAACGAACGTCATCCTCTTTTCCGATGCATCCTCTTTTCAATTAACAGCATCAAACATTTCCCAAAACATTTCCTCAAACTGAAAACGCCGTCGCTAGCATTTCCGTCTCTGTTTAGATTAGAGACCCAATAAGAAAATGAGCGGTGTTGCCATCCATAGAATGAAGTAGTGTTGCCAGAAAATTGTACCTCTCTCTGTATTGCGTTTTATTATTGACTATTCGTTGTTTCATCTTCTTAGCTTTAAGGAAGAATCTCGGAAAGTTTGTGTAAAAAAAAGACAGAAATTAATCAATAACTTATTGAAAAGAGGTATATTATTGTCTGGCGAAAGCTGTTGATTAGTATTTGTTGTTAAAATTATGAATTTAGCTAAAGACATTTAGTAAAATATGCAACTTTTGCAGTCGTATTGAGTTTGTGGCCTTTGTGTTGATTTTATGTATTCGTTTTTCTTTCTGTTGCAGTGTTTGTGTGTGTGTTGTTGTTTTTTCTTCTGTCCTCTTAAAGTGTAGAAGAACTGGTGTCAGAAATACAAAAAAAAGTGCTCTAATTCTTGTATAAATTCCTTTACAGTTACTGCAAACGTTTTAACGAACTCGAAACATTCCCTCCCGTTTAGCCGGTCTTGGCAATGCTAAGGATCCGATTGAAAATGGGTCCCCATCAACAACTGCAACGCAGTAAGGAGTGGACGTGCTGTTTTGGTCTGCACGTCCACACAGCTACCATAATGATTGGCCTTTGGCATTTGGTAAGTGAATATCATATAAATAGAATAATAAATATGTCTTTGGCAGAAAGGCAAAGTGCTGCTGGGTGGCTCGCATACCACAAATTGGAAGAAGGAGCGATATCTGTTGTCCTTCCTTTCCCACTTTCGTTACAGTTCGATATGTAATGTAGTGGTACGTGGCCTTGTTCAGGGTCATTATAGAGTTGTTGCTATTGTTATTGCTGTGGTGTACAATTTTTATTTTTGATTTTGCCATTTGTATTTGCAATCTATATATACAGACAGTGTCTTTCACTATTGTACACCTTCATATTTGCTGTAATTAATATTTCATAATTGTATTCTTTTTTTATAATTAAACTGATATCCTAACCAACAATTGGTTATCATTGTTCATATGCCAGATATCGGATTAAAAATTTTAAAAGTTTTGCAAGAGGGAATCAAATTCTGAAAGATTTTTTCGTTTTAACGCTTATCATTTTATTAAAATATAATCTTAAAGCTGATGTCTGACAACTTAATTTGGACGTCGACAAAATTGATGTAAACTCCAAAAAAAAAAATGAACAAAACATCTAAGACTATAGTTCCAGGAAATATTTCAATGTTTCTAATGTGTCCATCATTACATCACCTCTTGATTTTTAAAGGTTTCTAAAACATACAAAATTTTATTTGTACTAAATTTCACATAATACTTCCAAACTTATTAGCGTATTTAAAGCCTAGTTTGTTTTCCTTAACTACGTTTTAAAAATAAACGCAAAAATGTGCAATTGTACGATTTTAAATAACAGTAACTGTGCACACATATTTGTACTCATTATCATACGTACTTATGTGCATATTACAACAAATATGCAATATGCATAATATATGAATTCTTTGCTGCTTAATACTCGTAGTCAGGAGGCGTTCGTTTTGTTAACAAATCAAAGATTCGGTATTGGCTTTTCATACAGGTTTCCAAATATGTTTCATGTTTTTTTTTTTTAAATTTTTAACTAAAATGCTATATCATTGGCTTAAAAAGAGTTAACAAATTATGTTTACGCATTGTAAATTCTGCTGACAGTCTAGCAGAAATATTTTTGTTTACTTTAATATTAAATGTCTCTCAAATTGCATTAGTCATCAAATTTGATAAATATTTTTCAGAAACTAATGCGTCGGTAAATTGTTTAGTATTGCATTTCTAAATTTATTGTCAACTTCACGTATTTGGTAAACAAAGACGTAGTTGGTTGCAATGCAAAACCACATTAGCTTGTCATATTGTTAATACAATAATATATTTTTTTAAAAAGTGCAGGAATCTCCTATTTCGAATGCAGAACATTCCCACATAATATTTATCAGAAGCATTTTTAAGGAAATCTGGCACGTGTAGATGCCTATTTTGTTTGAATTGAAGATGTTAATTGAAAATTATCCGCTTTTATTTGAATTATATATTTTTATATCAACTACATATTTGTATTAAAAATTGTAATAAATAATAGCAATTTGTGAATGATATCAAAATTAGTTTGGCCTGCAAATCTATACCATTATATTATTATATTTTTCCCTTAGCTGTTTACTTATTGCAATATGTTAATAAAAATATAAAATATATAAAACAAATTTACCAGAAACTACACTGATGTTGAAATATGAATTTAAATTTTACTATGTTATTTTTTTAAAAACACAAATAATTTGTAAAAAGTTAGCGAAAAGTTTGTTACAAACAACTGTAACAGCGGCAACATATTGTTTACTATCAGTGCAAATTCGCTTTTGCTAAAGTTATCAATTTTGCGAATACATTTCCAATTTAAAAAAAAAACTTCTCTTTAAGTTCATAAACCCCCATCGAAGATAACATTAACATTTTTTCTTTACATTTTGCGCAAACAGTTTTTAAATATATTGGCATTGAGCTTACTGGCTGTTATAATGCGTAATCCGCACATGATGGAGGAACTGGAAAATAGTTACGACTATAATGTGGACATGAACGCTCCGGCTTTGCCAACACCGCTGAGTAAAGTAGATCCTCCATATGCTTACCGTGATCATTCTCTTAACTATCGGAAACAATATCGTAAGAGCAAAAAATTTCGGGAAAAGAATTCAGTAAATTGACTTGATTTAATTTTTTCAGAGAGCTATGACATGGGTGGTTTGGTATGCACCTGTATGATAGCTATAACAATGATGATGATTTATGGTGCCATCAAAGGAAAACCTTCGCACTTGTTACCATTTTTCTGTTTACAGTTGTTTGACTTTGCTATAACCACGTGAGTAATCGGGGTTTCATGTATGTATGTATGTAGAATGTATGTAAATATAAATTTTGTATATTTTTTAAGCTTAACTGCAGCTGGCTACCTTTGTTATTTGCAAGCTATTCATCGTCTAATTGATGAGTCGCATCGTTTGCCATGGCGCGAGAAACTGCTGGAATTGTCGCCCGAGGAGTTGGTTATTGTTGTGCTGATTGTTTTCGTGTGCATCGTCTTCTTGAAGGCGTATGCAATTGGTATCGTGTGGCGTTGTTACAAATATTTAACATTGAGACAACAAAGTATGCGCACCCTACTTCCCTTGGGCATATCAGACATTGCTGGCAACAATTTGGGCGCAGAAGAACGTGCATATTCCACCTTGTTACCCAACTATGACGAAGCAGTGGCTCAGTATATGAAACAAGCCCCACCACCCTCATACCAAGTAGCTATGTCCAATTACCAGACACAGGATGAACAGAATAACACTCCCAATGGAAATGCAACCGCAGAAGAGGATAACAACAATGACTCTTCGAACAACAATAATACGGTGCACATCAATAATAACACACCACCCATGAGGCGCAATGAGAATGCTGCAACGGCTGGAATAGACGACATGGGCGCTGCAGGAGGCTCTGATGGCACGGAAAATGTAACACCACCACCTTCGTACAATGATGTTATTATTGAGCCAGTATCGCCTTCTCATAACAATGAAGAAATGCCTGTTGGTACCAACGGTATGGCTAAAAGTACACACTCTTTAAATTCTTCTACTAATACTGGTCAAGCAAACAACGGCGAGAGCCATGCCTAAGTTTCATCGGAGGATTGAAGAAGAAAAATACTGTTGTTTTTTTCCAAGCAATTTTTTCTTTTAAGGTTGTGGTTGCGACGACAAAAGAGAGTTCATTTAATCTAATAAGAATCTGCGTATGTTGAGTAGCTAAATTAAGAATGTGTGAATTCTCTTTCGGCAAAACATGTCCCTATTTCGTTCTACTAAATCAATCAATAGCTTACAATTAAAAAAAGTTTATTTGTGCTGTAAACACACAAGATAAAAAATAAGTCTATTCCTAAAAAAGAATTGCTTTACCAGAAACAACACAACATTTTTGTAAAACGGAAAAACTAAATAACCTAAAATGAGCGCAAAATCGCCAATTATCTTTCCCATATTTTTTTTTTGTTAATTTTTACCATAATATCTTAAAATGTTATGGGACATTTTTTATATGCAATTTAATGCAACACTTTGTTTAAATTTTTATCTATACTATATATGCAAAACACACAAGATATATAAACATACAAGTATGAGCATATTTGAATGTATGCAACATATGTTCATATATGTTTTGTATTATGTTAACAATTTTTAATATATACTGAGAACATCCACAAAAAAATGCAACAAAAATATATTTATTAATCAAAATGTAGTTGAAATTTTGAGCAGAACATCTTTAAACCTTATGATTATTTTGTAGTTTGAATCCCGTTTATATTGTTGCATCAAAAGTTTTTCAGAATCACTTGGTTTTGCTTGTTCCCCTTTCCCTTGTCACCCTAATTTCTATTTGATCTTACAATGAATTGTAGCCCATGAAAGTTTAAATCATTTGCAACAATATATAATGTGAATTATTTTTTATTATTCTTTGAGTTTGTTTTATTCCTTTTTATAAATATTTATATATCATTAACAAATAAGACTTTTTATGAATGAAGAATATTAAAAATATTATTATGAATATATAACTACTCTGCATAATGAACTACACCACAGCAACAGATATAATATGATGCAAAAAGAAGAACATCTAATAAACATATTCGAATATTATAGTTTATAATTACAAGAAAAATTGTATTAAATATGAAAAGAAAAATAAGATACCACAAATCAAAGTGAATTGAAATGCTGATGTAAGGCTTCAAATTCGAATTTTTATTTGTGGCTTTAAAAATAAACAATTGGAAGTTATCAATTTTTTATGTGGACGATAATGGGTGGGTGGTATAGTTTGTTGTATCGTAACCTACACAAGCAACAGTGTAATTATGATTTTTATATTTCAACATATCTAAAAATTGAGTAATTAGATCCTTAAAAGTGACTTTGGAGGTTAGTTTCATTAGGTTACTTATTTGAACATAGCTTTGTCAGATCACTATGAGATCGCAATAACATATATTTTTTGTCTTGTAATATAATGCAATCACAGGAATTGCATTGGTAATAGTTTCGTAGAATTCTACGAAAATAGTGGGTCCTTTTACGATGGAAAAGATACATACACTACCACGATGGAGTAGGGAACGAACAGCACTGATTAAAGTTGTTTTTACTATTAGTATTGTCATTAATTAAATCTAACCTATAGAAAAAGCTAGTGATGCTAATGTTATACTAATGTGTAATGCCTTTTACGTACTTTTTTACAGCATAAAACTTTACTGGTTTTTTAAAAATATTTTCAACATTGAGTGGAAAGTGAGAGAAATGAATAGAGTAACATTAAGTAGTTTGTATTTTCACAGTTATCTGTAAGAAAATACAACAAATCCCGACAAAATACAACACAACTACTCTATCCACAACCACAGAATAATATTAATCAGAAGTCTATAAAATGGATGGAGAGGGAAAACAGATTGAGTGTTCCAAGTGCGCTTTGAGTATTCCAAGTGCGCGTTTAGTACCATTAGCATACACGAGTCCCCCTGCAGGCAGTTTTTGTCTGTCAAAAAAGGGCTTCTGTTTATAATATTATTCTGTGCCACAACCGTTTAAGCAAGAGCTTGAAAGGTTGTTGACTTTGCTAAATATTTAGGCGCCATCTGTTCACATGTTGCAAGGTTAAAAACAGGGGTTTCTATGTTTAACAAACAACCAAGTCGAAAACAAAATTGCTGATTTTCTTAAACTTTTTAGAACAAATAGTAGGAAATGTATAAGATTTAAGCACAAATGCCTTTTTTTTTTAGAAAAATTTTCCCTTTAAGCTAACTGTCCTACCCTCTGAACAATTTGACTTTGGTTTAAGTTCAACACCACAGAATATTTTTATTCATTTCGCTAAACTAGAAACATTTGTTAGAAAAGCAAGCGGATTTTAAATAATGGCTATCCATGGACACAACATTTCTTTAGACATTTCCTCACATTAACTCGTACAATACATATAAAATAAAAATCTTTATTATTTGTAATAATATGGGCTCAGTGAAAATATACATAGGCTATTGTTTTGAAGTTTCTGTCTTCCGATTGAACGTGTGCTAAATAAGTTTAATAAAAAGTATATCCCATTGATGCTGATTGTGTGTTTACGGTCGCTTAAAGGTACAAAGTAAGTTTTTTTTCTGCACTCAAATCCACATCCGAATTCTTGGAGATTTGTTTACAAAATGTGAACACTTGTCCTGTCCATTGCATTTCTCTTAAATCATGTATTGTATCATTTTCGTTTGAGTACTTGATGATAATTAACTGATGAATCCATGGGCTTGTAATAGAATGTAAACTCAGTTTTTCGTTCGTAAAAATTTACATTTAATACAATACATTTTAATGCAGGATGAAATTAAAAATTACGATAAAATTAAAGTCATTACAACCATGACATAATATTGGGTTGTGTGTCGCTGTCATTCTTAGTGTGAAAGCTGTTCCCATTTCTTGAAGTACTACGGCCAATACGTACCGCGGGGACATTTGATGAAACTGAACAACCATTAAATACCACAACATACATACCTATAACCATATTACAAGGCTGGCATTGCACTCCCATCTCCTGCTTTAGTGCTGCCAGTATTCCCATCGCTGTGTGTGGCGGTATCTGAGCAAGTACAAAATTTGTACACTAAGGTAAAGTGCCGGTTACGTGATCGGAAATTAAATATGTGTTTTCTTGCTAGTGTTCACTTTTGTTCTTAGCTTGCAGTGCATTCAAGACAGAAAAGTGGCAAAAGAAAAAATGTAAACAACTTCAAAATATTAATATTAAATTTATAGAATGAACGGAAACCAACGAAGAAATAGAAATCGACGAGCAAAAACAAGAATAAGGGCAAACTGTCGCTATTCCATGTAAGAAGTAAAGTGAACGTTAACACAAATTGCCTTCGACAAACATTAGCAGGGGTTAAGGAAATAAATAGGTGTTGTCGTCATCTAGAAGTTAACAACAACAATTTGATGTTAAATAAAAAGTTGCAAAATTATTATTATGATTATTAGAAATGAGCCATCGAATACAGTGATCAGTAGCCAAACGATTTTAGATTTCTTAGATTTCTTAGATTTCTTCTAAGGACATACTTACTCCCATTGGTTATCGTCGAAATGTATTGTAAACCTGTGTGAGTGTGTGTGCGCGCATTAATATACGAGTTGTTTTTATCGTCATCAAATTGTGCACTAAACGAATTTTATTACTTAGAAATGCATGAAATAAAAAAATAAGCATAACATGTAGAAAGAGGGATATGATGAGCATCAAAAGGAAAACTCAATTTATCTGCATTTTAGAGTTCACTTATGTCGGAAATCACAGCATTACACTTACGACAACAATTCAGACATAAGATGAGCTCATTAAACTGACAACATCATTAACATTTATAACATTAAAAACTGCAGCAGAAGCGGCATCATCTATGTACATCAATTGTAACGAAAACAGCGGCATCTTGAGCTGGAACTGTTGCAGATTTTTTTGCCTTTCTTACATTGGTCATAATCATGTTGGTATCCTAAAAAAGCCAACTAGTATATCATTCTGTACCAACATTTGGGATACATGCCATGACATGACAAAGAGTATGTGATAATATGAAAAGAGTTTACAAACTGCTTCAATATTCCGTTCACTTTTTCACTTTATGAAATGAAAAAGTTTCAGTTTGTCGTGCGTTTAAAAACTAAATTGATAAGATATTGCTAATGACGTTAATACGGCAAGAAATGAATATGCACTTTTTGAGATCAGTTTGGCTTATTCGCATATTATATGATTTTCGCCTTTATTTGCAAAATATCTTTACTCTTTTTGGAAAACAATTTAACCTTTAGTTGTTGCCGGTAGTCGAAACTAAAACGGGAGAGGTTTTTTATAGGCCACTCAACAACCTAAGGAGACACTGGTCTGTATTGAATAGCACCGTCTGTAGTCTGAGACTGTTTGAGATTCATTTTAACTCTTTATGTTGTTTATACTCTGTTCGTCATACAACCGTTAACTTAATCCATTGTCAGAATTTGCAGGGACCTATCACAAGGGGCCTTTAAAATAATGTTGCGTTATGTTTGTATAATTTTCACTTTCACTTCACTAATTTTATTATTTGAAACCAGTGAAAGTAATTTAATATAAAATTTACGTAGTTATTAAATACAACAATGTGACTATAAGCGAGTGCGAATAAATGCCTATAATTATATATAGTTATATAAATTAACGTATTATTTTCGCGAATATTATTGTTACAATCGAATTTTTGTGAACCTGATAATAACATGGAATAGATGGTACCGAGGTGGGCGTGGTTTTTCGCCTTGCGATATCTGTGTTAGTGCTCTGATGTATTAAAGTTTTATATGTGGAACATTTTTATATTTGTGATTGGCGGTCAATATAGCATACGTTCTCCCATTCACCAAGGCCATACATTGGTAAGGAAGTGCTGCCATTCTATCGTCATTCCGCTGCTGGATAATATTTTGGTAGCTATTTAAACACAATTGCAACCGACTAGCGTTAACTACAAGGAACTATGTAGAGCTATAACAAACGCGAGTTTAAGTCGTCTACGTCAGCTCCCCGCACTCTGTTTTGTCCCTGGAATGAAAAAGAACAGCTTGCCTGCAGTAATGATATCGTTTGTTGCTTCCGTTTACAGTTCAACATTTTAAATTCAAATGTAGTGCTATGCAGTGTATGCTGATGGTTGTGACGATGATGATGACGATGGTGTTAGTGATGGTAGCAGTGATATCACTATCAACGCTTTTAAAATACGTTGTTAAATGAGCTGAAAATGTATTCAAACATCATCCGAAAAAACGAGTAAAGGGTCCTTACTCGCGCAGCACACTATGTGCACAGACGGAAATAACATAAACTGTATTAAGACATGATAAATGTTGAAAATTCTTCCGAAATGTCAAGTTGCAGTTGGTTCTGTTTTGTCGTCTTGCTTTTTTTTCACTTGCATAGCTGACAGAGGTGGTGGAAACGAAATCAAAATACACATTACAGCACATGTTACAGGGAGATAAGAATAAGCAGCAGCAGAACTCATGTCAGAGTACAGTACAGTACTGACTTCTTGCTGCTTATTTAAATGTAACGGATATTCAAGTAGCATTAAGGACATTTTTATAAATTCGTTTAGCATTGTAATATTTAAAACTTGAACTTTGACTTTGGCATATGAATGTATTTGATGTACAATGGAGTTGCTGTTAGTCCTATTAAACATTTCTACATATACATATTATATTTTAAATTTTTTAATTAATAATAATGAAATATGCGTGTTTCATTGTATTTTTAAGATATTAATTACATTACGGTAATTCAATGTTATAACTTGGAAAACTGAAATCACGAGCATTTATATAATTTAAGTTATGATTTTTTCATTAGCGCAAATGCTCATGCACACATATATATAGTTATATGTATATGTGCACGCATACATACATGCGTACATCATTATTGCAAAAGGACATTATTAATGATATTCACTCCTTTCATAAATACCAATAACAAAAAATATAATTATTTAATTATGAAATGCGTATATATATGTATAGATGTTAAAGAGTGCCAACAGTCACAGATAGATACGTATATATGGATGTATGTACATATGTATGTATCGTACGTATGATGAACGCATACAGCATAAACGTAGTTGTGTAAATTTGTATTCACCATATTTGCTTGTTTTCAATAAAGATGACGATGAGATTTCCATTTTCATAAAATCATACATGAAAAGGCAATAAATTTTAATTGAGATTAATGAGCTTTTTTCTGTAAATGTTAAATAAATAAAATAAAATTACTTTTATTAAATGAATGAAATTTGAATTACCGACCAAAAGGGGTTCAAATATGTAGTTTTTAAACCTCAGATAAGTTACGTTAGATCTTAAAAAGTTAATTTTGTGATAATCACATTATCCTAATTAATTTAATTGAGCAACAGCAGCACTTAGTATATACCACTGCTAGTCTCTGATATTTAGAGTTCCTTATATATATACCTAAAAATGTTGCCTCATGTTCGGAAGTTGGACATATGATACTAGAAAACTTCCATGGACATTTCATACAAAATTTTTAATTACTTTAAAAAGAAATATAAAAATTAATTTTTGTCTATCGCTTTTCAATGAATTTATATAATTGTAATATGGATTTTTTAACAACTCGTTATATATCATTTGTTCCCAACAAAAACGTAATTTTTTTTGACAAAACTTTTTTATTGAATTTAAATTTAATAGACGAAGTAGAATTTTAATTAAATATAATTAAACTGAATATTTTTTTTTTTAAAAAGCCTCACTTTTATTCTTTAAAGTTGTTAAATGCATTTATAAATAAGTCTTAAAAAAAATTTGCACAAGTTTCGTTCTAAAAGAAGAAAAAATATTTGATCAATAACATAAAAAATCACAAATGATGATCCTTGCGACTACTACGAGTAATTATTATCATTTTGTGTTGGAATTTAAAAGTGTGGTTAACTAGAAATGCTTAACTGTTAATAATTTATAATTTTTAAGGATCTGTCCCTTATAAAGAAATACATTTTTTTTATAGTTTACATTTTTATTTATTGAATAAACTACAAATTATAGCATCCATTTTGAAACAAAAAATATGCATTTAATAAATTTAATATATGATTTAATGTATAAAAGTCCGTAATGAATTTAATGTATACAATTGGATAACGTTTGTAATTGGTTTTTGTTTTACCAACTCGTTTTCATTCATCGCATGTGTATAATATACGTAAGTCTGTCAATTTTATCGTTTTACATTTAATTCCAATTTATTAACTGTTTAAACGTTAACATAAACGAACAACAACAACAAATCAGACAACAACTCTTTGACATTCCGTTACGTTGTCCATTTAACAATTTAAGTTATTTTTTATTTAATATTGTTAAAAGAAGTTAAAAGTTAAAAAAATAACATAAGTTGAAGGCTCAACAAGTGTGTAAAGTTTCAGGAAGAAGGATTTAAGGATTAATGTGGACAAAGAGTAAGAGTAACTGCATTTCCTGAAATATATATAAAAAAGTGCTATAGCTATTGTGCTTCTTGGAATTATACTTAATAATTTTACTATAGGAGTTTTTTTTTTGATAAATTTCAACCTTTGTAGTCATTATCCTTAGGGACAATTTATTACCAAAACAGAATGTTGGAGACGTCGAAATCCTACTAACCCATGCTACAGAAATCACTACAAACTGAATGACCTGTTTGTGTAAGATTACAGCTGTTGTGAAAATAAAGACTTTACCATATGTTCGCTATTAACTGCATGGTGGCGTATTGACGACAACAAGCAACATAATGACAAAGTTTATGTTGTTACTCTGTTGGGACTCTACGAAGATCTTACTGTGTCGTTGCGCTTGTTCCCTTTTCAGACCCGTTGCATTTAAGTGTTGTTAAGATTTCTCCCAACAATTAGTTTTGTTAAAGCAGCTGTTTTTATTTAGGTCCTTCTTGTCTTCGTCGACTGCTTCTCTCTCGCTCTCTCTATTTTTTTTGTATGTTTTAGTTTGCGTGGCGGTTGCTGTTGTTGTTTGCAACTATTTTAACTGCACTTTTGCGTCGTTGTGTTGTCATACGTATAGTACAATTGCCATCGTCCTTGATGTCCTTGAGAGCAAACGGGAGGAAAAGAACAAGAAAACATTCTAGGAATCTTCGTTGTTAGCTGTTAGCAACACTTGATGTTGCTCCTACTACGGCTCCCCACTTCGTACGGTGTTCGTAGGAACTTAACTTCCTCTTTAGTTTCTGTAGTTTTTTTTTGCATTTTCTTTTACTTTACTTTCGCTACTTTTTGTTTCATTTGTATGTTGTAATTAACCAATTAAAATGACTGAGCAAATACTTTGGCTTCAACAAAAGCAAAAGATCTCAAACTTGTTCTAGTTTTTTCTCCTTTCCTTGTTCTATATAAGAGACTGAGCTGAGCGTATTTAAGCATTTACCACTTTTTTTATTCTTGTTGTTAACAAACAAGTAATTATCCTTGTTTTGTTTCTAATACCCAACATTGTATTATGTTGGTTGTGTGTTGTGTTAAGACTTTGTTGTATTTTTTATAGCTAAACTAAAGGAGAAATCTTTACAAGAGCGAGAGAGAGAAAGATAGAGAGGGACAGAGGCGGAGTTGTTTTTAGGTGAAGCTGTATGTGGAAAGAGGGTCAAGTGTACAGAGAAGGATAACTCAATTATGATCTTTGTGATACTCTTAATTAATATTCAAAATTCTTATGCTTTAAAAATATATACAAAAACATACAACTATGAAAAAGTTATTTATATAAATTGATTCTGAATTGTATTGTGCGTTTCATTTACATCATTCAATAGTTTACACGATCATCATTTCTACGCCCTTAGCATACATAATTATTATTTCTCTTAGTATTTGGTATATTGCTTAGTATTGTTTGTTTAGTATTCGCTTTAATGAAACTTGTTGTCTGCTTAAGGAAAAAAAAACCTAAACTGATAATGAATTGCTAAAATAGTCACGTGCCACATTTTGATGTAGTTTAACTCGTATACACCATGACACTATAATTTATTTGGTTTTTTTCTGTTATGTGTTATTATTTTATCTACGGTAATTACATCTTAACTTTTCCATAAAGCTCCGTTGTTTCCACCACACAAAAAATTGTAGTAACCACAAAACGCTTATCGTTGTAGCAATTCTGTCTGTTTTTTGATAATAACTAAAACTTTTCATAGTAAAAAGGGACAGGGTGAGAGAAAGTTAGAGAACAATAAATTGCTAATGGTACTCACTCTACTCTAGGCAATGCTTTCTAGTCAAGTTCATAAGTATTACAATTAAATAGTCATTGGTTTACATTTCGCCACTGAATGAATTGTACATGTGTTTCTGTTCTTGCGATTAAGAGTTACAAAAATTTATTTAAACAAAAAACTAAAATATGTGTCCTATTCAGCTAGGGACATACATCGTATACCAACTACCAAATAAGTTTTTAATTCTTTTAGAGAAAAGATTCCCGGAGGTGATATGTTTACATGTGCAAACAATTACCCGTTACCTTCTTTTAATACGACGTTTGAGGTGCTTGAAAATGTTTGATAATGTATCTGATTATTCTAAAGTGGGAAAAGCCAGATTACTCAACTTATAAAATGTTCAGAAGATTAATATTATTTCGCTGAAGGTAATACATATACGACATATAGAATGACAACTATTTAACATTTTATTTATTAAACTCCTTCAGAAAGTGATAGAGAGATTGAGAAACAAAACAATAAAAAATTGTTCGAGTACAATTTACTTTTGCATTCTATAATTGTTGCTGTGACCATCACCGATGTAGACAAAAAAAAGTTTTCTGATCGAAATTGCATAAGGGCGACGTAACAGCAACTTTATATGTTGCTTTTGCACAAGAAATCACAAACGTAATCCGAAATCTAACATTTCAAAGTTTTACGGTGTATTTCCCCTTAAAGATGTTGCAAGGTTTTGTACGCTTTGGCTCTCTCTCACTCCCCTGCTTCCTCATACTCATTTCGATTGCAAGTGTTTTTCTGTGATGCTTATGAAAATGTATGATTTGGCAAAAGTTGTTGCCGTGTAATGATTGTTAACCCAAAAGCGTTGTTAGGGTATAATGGTCTATTGGCTGTCCTTTGTTTGAAGTGTCTATCGAAAGGGTATAGTGTACAGTGTTCAAGTGTAAGAGTAAGTGCGCCAAAGTTTTACAACGATGCTGTGTGTGTGTGTGTGTGTCGTTGTGTCTGCTCAATTGTGTGTAGCACAGCTCAATTGAACGTTGTCGCTAATATGGTTAGAGCACAAAAGAAAACACGAGTTTGCTATTCAATCTTTCTTTCGCTTCTTTTTTGTTGTTGTTGTTCAGTTGACGTTAGTCCTGTTGTCATTGCCTCCCTCAGGTACTTGAGTGGTTTACGCCTTAAGCTTCTCGCAGAAACGAATACACGACGACGCTCACTGAACTCTGACCGTGTGTGAGCTTGTTTGCGTTTAAAGTGCCACAAAATAGAAGAGTTACAGCAAATAAAAGTAAACTTGGCGTAAACTTGAAATAGTTTGTCAATATGTTTAAATAAAGTGAATGACAGGCATTTAAATCGAGGAGCAGCAAAAAGTCTACTAGCAAACATTGATAAAACTTGTACGAAAATGTATCGAAAAACGATGGCGTACTTGGTGTTTTAAAAAAAAAACAAGATAATTGTGTTGCCTTTTGAGTCGAGTTAGATGTTGGCCTTAGTCATGACTTCAACGAAGTAGAAAGCAAGTGTAGTTTATGTTACTACCACTTTAACAGATACATTTCTTTGATTTCTTTGTTTAGTTTCGTCTATCGTCCACAAAGCTACTTAAGGTAGCTTTGAAGTTTTTGCTCGTTTAATGCAATTTATTAAGCTTATAGAAAATGAGAAACAAGATAAATACATTTAATTATTCATTATCTGTAGAATAAGAAACGATGGTAAAACTTTTTCAAAACATATAAATAGCTTGGAAAAGTGACTAGGACTGAGAATTTCTTAGTAGATGTGATGGTGTGAGAGAGGTAGAGAGAAGGGGATGTAAAAGTTAATATATTTTAAAAGTTTATTTTTCTAGGAGCATAAACCAGTTAAGACATAACTTTAAATTGTTAAGTTGGAAAACTTAATTGGCATGCCTGGCTTCAGGAGCTAGTGGCCTCTGAAAAATGTGAATTTTGTGTATTTATTTATATTCTATCATTGATGCACCCTAAATCAACAATGAACAATGCATAACAGATTTATTGTTTGTTCATACGCTATAGTTCTCCTAAGTTAAAAGGTGGGTATAACTATGCGGTACCACTATTTTGTCGGCTCATACGCGACATTTTATAAAAGGTGCAATTGGTTTTTGTTTTATTTCGAAGGTTAGACAAAAGTTAAAAGAAGGTTTAGTCATTTGGTAAAATTCCACGACAACCATTAACAATGAAACAATATTATTATGTGTTGTTTGTTGCAGCAAACGATCTAGAGAAAGTTTTGAAATTATAACTAGACATTAAGTCTATATAAGTCGGTATTATGCAAATTATGGTTGTCGCTGCGCCGACCAAATCAGTTTTGTGTATTTTTTAGAATTTTTTTGTTATTGCAATTTTAAAAGCTCTTGTCATTTATCGACCCTAAAATGCCTTTCGCGATATCTTGATTGGTTTGAAATTTATCAAGATCAGTAAAGTGTAGATTATATGAGAAAAGTTCCAAAATAAATCAGTTTTTTCAGCTCTCCTGAAAAGTAATTGAAAAACACATGACTGTTTTGGTCGGCGCAGCGACGATATGAGACTTTAGAGTTGTAAAGTGACATTGTGCCACCCTCGTATCATCATTAAGCGACTTTTGTATGTTATCATTTTATCATTTTACTTTTATAAGCAACGCTTAACTTGTACTTCCCTTCCCTACGATTTACTTTTACAAACCTACGATATGAAAAAGCTTTGCAACTTTACAGCAAACTATAGAAGCTATCCCACTAACAATCTCATAACATTTGCTAATGGAACGACAAAGAACAACAAATACACTATAAAGTTGCATGTTTTTATTAGCTGGAGGTGGTGCTCGTCGAGAACGATGCTTTCGATACAAAAACTATTGAAATCAGAGCGGCAGCACAAACACAATGAAAAACGATACATTGTAATTAAAATCCGTGTGTACAAATACAATGTTGAATAAACGAGCTCATGTACATATGTAAATATGTCTTTATTTACCTCTGCATGTATTGTGTATTTGTGTGTATGTATGTATGCACACTTAGTATGAGGCAAAATAATTAAAGAGTTCTTTGTTTGATTTTCTAATCCAAAAAGGAACAAAAATAATTGCATAGCACCACGAATTTGAGCTTAGAAAAGCGATAAACGAAACGTTTCATTAGAAATATTATAACTTATTGAGGAAACAGATTGAAAATATGCAAATGTTAGATATCGTTGTGATGTAAACTATAGGAAGTTGGGTTGGTGCCAGGTGTTGAAGACAAGACACAGTCATAAATTATAGCTTGTAATGGATTTAAGTACAATGTGCCTTATTCATTTGCAGTTGACAGATACTCCTCAGTTTCCTGTGAAGTTTTGTTATAGTGTACATCGATTAAATCAAACTTTTGTTATATATCTCTACAAAACTGGAGTATATTTTGGGCACTTTAAATATTTTCCCATTAATTTTTTGGCATAAATACTCTCTAGTCCTAACAATCTTAGCTATTTCTTTCATTTTTTGTAGTGAGCATCAATTACATCGCCCTTTTTTGTGTTACTTAAAAATAATTCGGTCCAATTCTTCATATATTTATTCATACTTTATTATTATATACAGTCATTAAATCGCAAAATTCACAAACTCAATTCCACTCTGCTAACCCTATTGACGTTCTCATATTCCCTAACTTTTTGTCCCTTCTCCAAACCGATTTTTGATGCAAATCCACCTCCGATTTAACATGTAAATAATTTGTAACTGCGTGTCAATTATACGTTTTCGGTTGACTAAACCACAGTCATATTATCGAATAGTTAAATACAGCGAATTGCAGCTGCGGCAGCGACGGCACACATGCAATACTTTTTTTTGTTGGCATTGTTTTGGCCATTAACATAAAGACCGCTAACAAAACCACCAACTTGTTGTACTCGCCATTACAGCGGCCACTGCAGCAGGCTCAGATAGATCCCTTTTAAGTGTTGACCGCAGTTATTTTCTATTATAATGCAAATTTCGCTTTAATTTGTACGAGTACATCTATAAATGCACACATGCATGAGAAGATATTGCTACTACAACATAACAGCATTTGTTGGCCGTAATATTGTGTGGCCAAAAAGGACACATGCACCCAAACACATGCCTAGGCGCACGGATATCCGCAAACAAACACTTGCAGTGTATTAACAGACACATACACGCACACACACTCACACATCAATGGACATTCGTACATTCATTTGTTCGTATGCGTGGATATGTGTACGAGCCTATCATACAAATTACTCACATAAATCCCTGTGTAAAAGAGATATGGCATTGCTGTGCTCTGCTCTGCCTAGTGTTTGTGTGTGTGCGTGTGTGCGTTGTATTCGAGGAAGAGAGATGATTTGTTGCCAAATGTAATTAACTAATTTTGTGGCTAAATGTATGGACTACACGGAGATCTCAGACGAATATAAATCAAATGGATACTTGCATTCCAATTACGCTTGAATTAACGAAATTTAAGGTTGAGCATAAGTTGCAATGAACAATATGTAGAAAAGTTGTAACCGCATTAAATTACAATATTATTGTGATAAACAGCAAATAAAAAAAGATTCAGATGAACGAAATTTGTGCAACTGTTAAATTGTATGCAGATGTGTTTTTGTCAAAAATAATGGGAAATATATTTAGATGTAAAATTTGGATTCAACACGCATATAGTAAATCATTGCACTGTCAATATCTTTGTCAAACGTTTCTATCAATATCGTCAAGAATTTTTCAAATCGTTTATCTATGACGGCTTTAATGAAATGCTGCTTTACCAATTCGCTTTAGTTTTTTCCGCCCTACTTCTTGTCACTTGTTGTCTTGCTTTAGGATATGCAAAAAGCTTTTCGATGTACTTTGTAGTTTCACTAGTTATATCCCCACATCTGTCTTTGTTTGCAAACCCACTTATGAACGTGTGAGTGAGTGACTGAGTGAGTGAGGGGATGTGCAACTATCGTAACCATCAAGTGTTAGCATTGGCAGAATGTAACCAAGAATCTGGTTATAAATGGATTTGTTTTAAATGCTCAATGATACAAAGCCAATCGAGGGCTTTTCTCTCGCTTTGCTGAGAGCGAAAAAACGAAATCCTTTTGGGTAATGCTTTCATACACTTGAATTTGACTACTGGCAAAGGCGTCAAGTGAATGAATGCATTTACTTTAATGGAAACGCAATGGCAAACAGGAGGGCCAACAGTCAGTTAACCTCAAACTCAATTTAAGTTATCTAAACTAACTAGTTTTTATGATAGCTAAAAGAAAGATTCCTTACACACAACTAAACAAATCGCTCACTTTTGTACGTAAAAGAGCTTTAAAAACTTTCAACATATTTGTCGGTTAAAAAATGTAAAAAAAAATTAAGCAAAAAATACAAAAATAGCAAAAACCATCATCTGAAGATGCTTGTTAAAATAGAATTGTAAAAGTTTACGTTTTAAGGTTGAAGTGGATACTTGATATTTTATCAATAGCAATAATAGTTTCTAGGAAAACTTAAAGAATTCCAGTTAACTTCGGTTGCCGTATGCACCGGGTAGAGTCAAAAGAAATTGTTCCCATTAACCTTTGAGGTGAATCAAACAAGTAAGTGTTGTGAATGTTTTACAAAAACAAAAGAAAATTCAACAAATTTAAAAGTATAAATTTTAGTCTGTTCTTAACTAGAAGAGATTTCTTCGGACGCTACCAGTCTTGCATCTGCTTTAGGTGCTAGCAAATATGGGATCGATGGGTAGTGTCTTTAGTGGGTTAATAAATAACAACTAACGTTTTCCTTGTGTTCCAAAACATGATAGCAATAGAAAAAGAATTTTATTCGCAATTAAGTGGCATTCGAAACTATTCAAATATATTGATAAAGATGCTTGAATTTTGCTATATTGCACAGTAGGAGACTAAGAGAAATAAGAATATACAAAGGAATATGATTTACTCAATACTACTAAAGACATTGTTACAGTTACATTGCTATTAAACGAATAAACCCTCTATTAGAGTTGTTAACCTTGTCGTTGATGATATTGAACAGAAAGTATTTTCTGTGAAACTTAACTTGTTTATGAGTGTTAAAATGGCGAGATTAAATACTACTGCATCATAGTTTTTGAACTTGTCTAAACTTCTGGTATTGGTATTACCAACTGCAATACTACATTGCATTTGTCACAAGAAACACACTGTTTACTTCGTCTTGGTTACATATATAGTTTACTAATATATCATTTTGTGTTAGTGTATCAAATGATACATCAAATTGGCTAAACGATCAGAAAAGTGTTTTATTGTTGATATTTATGGTCAAATTCAGTATCACGCACTAGGATGACGCCTTTCGAACTAACTAATATAGTTCAAACAAGAAACATAGCTTCGGTTAAACCATTACCTAACAAAACACAAATGCTTTACAGAAACTTTCCACCAAGACCTACATATGCAAAATAATTGTTGAAATAGCACTCATAGAAAGTCCCAACTCACAGTTTGCAAATTTAGTTATTACATCGCTTTTACTTTGCTGATACTACTAGCATAATTTTAGTATCATTTCTGCCACAATGTAACTAGACCAAGTCTAAATAAGTAAGTCAAAGTCATCAATGTTCATTTCTTGAGCTGGACATGATTAATGGGTTCCCTCATTTCGATCATTTGTTTGCTTTGATTTCCTCGTTCTCGTTTAAAATCGATATAGCGTTTTTCTTTTATTTCCAATACCTGCCCGTGTATATTTAACTGCCGTTTAAATGTTATTTAACGTTCACTTTATTGGAACTCGCAATAACGTTTTCACGTTATTCGCAAGGATTCCCTGCATGTGGCACATGAACGCGAGCGGTTAGAGCTTATGCCCTATAAATATCACATTCCGTTAAATATAATGGTGTATAAATATATAGTTATTTATACATTAGGCTGCACGTTATTTTTTGTGTGGTGAGTGGAAACCATGTGAGGAGATGTTTTGTGTTCTGTTTTTACTTCGTTCGTTGTTGTTTGGCAATTGAACTCAATGATGATGCCAGCGTATCGAAATGTGTTTTAAATTATTTCCATCTTGAAATCTGCGTATTAATGCCTACCCTAGTGGGTTCCCTGCAGATGTACATTATATGTGTATTGCAATAGCAGTATATCAATCATTTCAATGTGTGCAATTTTTCACTTCAAACTGTTTTTAATATTTGTACTGCTCATAGTGTTATCTACGAGGGTGGTTTAATGAGTGCTGCAGTAATGCTTAAGAGTGTGAAAGAATAGAGGAAAAACATAAAACTGCGAATTATATAATACAAATAATAAAAATATACAAAAAAAGTGTTTCTCGAAGTTTTTTTTTATCTTGCAATAATAAAGCTTGAAAGTTTTCTCTTGTTTAGTACAACTTGATTCACCAGCATCTTTTTAGCTACTATTGAATTTTCAATTATTTCAAGTCTTTATACTAGTAGTGTAGTGTCTAGTGAACATTAGCATTAGGCAATTAAATTTACCTCCAATTTTTTTATGATATTTTAGTAAATCTAACAATTGTTCGATTTCATTTCTAAAGACCTTTCTACAATTTTCAATATTCACCGCGGCCTTTCCGTTCCCTGATTACTTATATATTTAAATTTATGACGGCACTTTATGTTTATGATATACACTTATACTCATATGAAGCACATATGTGTGCATGCATCACATGAATTATTTTATGCCATATTTGTTTATTTGTTATGACTTTATTGGTACATATTCTGTTGACTGGGTGTTAAAGGGGTATAAAAAGCATGAGGGCATAACTTTAAAATGGTAGAAAATATTTTTTTACCTGCCCTTTTTTGCGATAAAGTAATAAAAAAATGAAATATAGAATTGACTAGCAGATTGTCTGGAGAAAAATTGAATTTAAAGAAATTTACTATTAGTATAACACAGTACAACACATGATTTGGGGACTCAATTCTGAGAACTGCATGTGAAAGTAGCCCCAAAAAGAAGAAGTTCTACATCATTCGTTTTGTCAAGTTACATGCCATAATAATTTAATATCGATTTCAAATTAGTAAGTATTGTATAGGGGAATTTGTCACGTTTTAGGCTCGTTTGTTTGGCTTAACATAAATACTGTATGGTGGCGTATGATTATCATAAGTAATATTCCACGTATATCATACGCCACGGTAGTAGAACAGTTTTATTGTAAATGCTACAAATTAAACCCAGTTCAAAATCATTTGATGAATGGAAAATTTAAACTGTTGCTTATGTAGAAAAACGTTCTCGAGTTATGTCTAACAAAAGAGTCTAAAACGTGACAAATTCCCCTATACGATACTTACTATTTTCAAATTATTATGACATGTAACTTGACAAAACGAATGATGCAGAACTTCTTCTTTTTGGGGCTACTTTCATGAAACCCCTTTTAAACGTTTTCTTTGTGTAATACTACTGCATGAAGAATAAAGAAAGACTTTAGCCAAATTTGGCCATAAATTGTGCAAACAATTATGAAGGTAGAAAGCTTAAAACTTTAACACATTTTGATAAAAATCATAATTTAAAAATAAATAAGAATATATCAATGAATCAATTAAGGGATTGTTGTCAACCGGCTTATTTTATACCATAGGAATAACCTTTTTTCTCGAAATATCTTCATAACTCCGACATCTCTGCGTACAGAATAAATTTTTTAGTTTAATGAAACTTATCGTTTATGTTACTTTGCCCTTAGGCATTTTCAATGTTTGCCCTTTTTCAAAAAATCCCGTAACTCTATTTAATACAAATAAATAATGTGTAATTGACATCCTTCTCAAAAATGCCCACGTGTCCTTTCCACTTGGGGTCTTTGTTTCAAATGGGAGTGTTAAGTTGTTGTTCGTACATTAAAAATGTCGTTTTAATGTCACCACTTGTCTTAAGTGCGAGTACTTACGTTTGTGTGTGTATATGTGTGTGTAATTATAATTATTATTATGATGTTGTCTCTACTACTTCTACTATTTGTGTTTATTTTCTTTGAGAGTTGGAGTGTGTGTATGTGTGTGTGCGAGTTGCATTATGTTTACAAGATGTAACCGACCACCATCATCGTCTCTCCGTGCACCCTTACCCCTAACACTGTAGTACGAGTACATCGTTAAATTGTATTTATGTTTGCCGACAATGAGAAGCAGCCGTAGAAAATATTGCAATGTAGCAACAGTTCACATATACGCACGCAAAGTTTTTGTAGGAGATTGGTCCAGTAGGAAGAAGCAGCAGTAGCACCATAGCTTTTTTTCAGTTACTTTCCTTTGCAAGATTTCGTTATTGTCAACAACAAGTTATTTTACACATAAGTTAACGAGATACAGTGGGAAAGGGTGTGTATAGATTGAATATAAAATATATACAGCTGATGATGTACCAGAATGCAACAATTCGCCACAAAGGGATCTGATGATGAACTCGTCATGGAGTTCCTAGTGAGTGACAATGAATTGTCATTAATATTGACAATAAAAAAACATTTCTGATCGTTTAGCTAAATTTAAGAAAACTTAATAAAAACTAATTACATGAAAATTGTACTCAATTAAAAAAATTAATGTTTTCTGACAGTTTTTTAATAATTAGAAAAAATAAAAACTTAGCCCACTTTAAATGCATACTGAGTTTAAGAAGTTTTGGAATTATATTGCTTTATTAGTATTTTTGTAAATATGTAACTCAAAAAGTAACTCATTGTAGAAGATAAATTCCGTATCAGGAAAATTTAAAACTGTTGAGTTATGTTCGCTTTTAAATTAGATTTACATACTACCCCAACATATTTCAATCCACTCCGTTAGCAACGTTTATATATTAAACAGCTTTAAATATTTACAACTATTCAGTATTTAAATGCAGAAATCTGTTCTATTGTATTTTCCAATTTTTCCAATGATGAAACAATCAAAAATGTATATAAGTTGTTCATTAAAATGGCCATTGCGTGCGCCACATGCTCCACTGTGCCAGATTTTATGTTCATTTTAACAGTGTGAGAATATTTGTGACACTCATACGTACATCCTCTATATCTGTGCACTGCTTTCATAATGACAGTAAAGTGTGTTTGTTGTGTTATGGAAGTATGTAACTAACGCATCATTATCTAGATTTTCATTGCTCACTCGTAGTTCCCTCCACACCCTCCCCACCACACACCGAAGGCATAAAGAAACCATGTAACATAATACTCACGAAAAAAAAATCTTAAATCAAAACGTATTAAAAAGCGGAAAAGAATAAAAAAAATGTTTCTAAAAAAAATTAAACTCTAAATACTCTTGCAGAAGATGTTCGTGCTGTTGCTTGTTTTTATTTCGAGAGATTTTCTTTTAATAAAAACTTAGACTATGCATAATCCTGCGCTTATCTTTTGTTTTGTATAATAAAACATTATCAAGAGACTGTGAATTGTTTTAGTTTTTCTTTTGAAGCGCTTCTTGTAATTTCGTAATGCGATAAAGTTCTTAATAATGTGCAAGAGTTTGTTTTTTGTGGAATTAAAGCTGTATAAATTTGATTATTAGGTTAATTACCACTTACCACTATGAAAATGTTGAAAGAAAACGGATGGAAATGAAATGCGGTTTTCGTAAGGGCTCTTGAAGGTTTTAAAGGTTTGATGATGTCGCATGTAGCAAAAGTTAGTCAGACACTAATAGCAATTACTTTAATGCTATTAAAAATTTACCGTATCTCAACATATGTATAGATCTACAAAATGAAGTTTGAATGTTTCTATAGGCTACACATTAGACTGGAAGATGCAAATGTACTGGTGGTGAAGAATCTCTCTGCAATTATTATAATCTTATTATTATTGGTATATAACCACAAAATATGTTCTTCTCACAACTACAAAATGTGTAAAGTCCACTGGTTTATTTTTAACCGTTACCGATTTCTGTTTCATATTATTACTTGTTTTTTTTTTTCTTTATTATATTAGATTTAATGTTATTATCCAATTAAGCGCTCCTGTAGTTTGCTTGCTTGTTCTCTGTCCACCAGCTTATTGGTGTTTTCCTCCTTTCCTCTTATATCAAGACAGACCAACAGATACGTTGGTCCGTTTTCATTTTGTGACTACACAAGGTGTTTGATTCAACACAGCGAGAATGAATGCCGCTAGAGCCGTTACGTGCCCAACGATATCAGCGTCCTTTGTTGGACATTAACAATTGACTGTGACTGAGCACAGGTGGTGGCTTCCTTATGTGAGATTTCCACTTTTTGCCATTTGTTCGTATGAAAAAATGTTATTACAACATTTAAGTAAAAGTTATCGCATTTTTTTATTAGTTTAGTTTTGTTTGCATTTAGCCCTAAGCATTTTATCTTAAATGTGGATTTTTATTGCGAGTGTCCATTTGAACATTTTCCACAATCTAAATTGTAGGGGAGGATATGGCAAGCAGTTAAATAAAAAAAAGAGAAAACGTTTCAGGAGCTGTTACATCTGTTGTTTATAGTAAGCGCAATAGAAGTTTCAGGGAAACTTATGGAAAGGTGTGAAATGAGTCGTCTAGGATTTTGCAATGGGTAAAATAATAATAGTGGTATTCAGAGTTTGGTGCGTTTGAGATTGCAACTGTTTGGTAGTGCAATTACTCTTCAATGCTAGAGGCAAATTAGAGAACAACTGATATACAGAATTATTGGTTGTGCAAATTTGGGTGTTCTCTTTTTAATTTTTGTTTAGTGTTGTCGGCTTCATATATTGAATTTAGTTTGACGATTGTAAATTATTGCTTACAAATGTCAGCTGTTTGAGTATCAGTAATGTAAACGCGTTACAAATAGCAAAAAAAGCTATACAGTATTAGTGTTGCGCAAATGCAATGATGTGACAATTGTAATTCTGTATACTTTGTTTTTGGATTGCAAACAAAAGCTAGAATATTTTAAATACATCAAACACTGAATACCGCTAATTTGTATATTTTATAGCTGAAAGAACGATAGATAAGATTAGTGTTAGTTAAATGCTTAATATGTACACTGTCGGTTGACCATTAGGCTTATTGTTTGAAACATAATGTGTATATGTTAATGTTTGAAAATATTATAATAGTAATATTATATTATTATACATATTATGTAGTTTTATTATAGAAAAGTGAATAGTGTCTGATCACAAAACATAATTAAATATATTTTACCTTGTCATTTTAGCTGCAGGCTTAAAGCTTCGTCTGTTTTCATGAAAATGAAAACATATTCTCATTCCTTGTTTGGTGGCTTCACTTGCCATCATAGCCATTATGAAATGCATTTCTACTTAAAAACAATGGCAGGGCACTTAAAGCTAATGTTTGTACTTTAGTTGTGTCATACATAGTATGGCAACCCAGTGCCAGTTGTGAAGGCAAACGATGGTTCAGTTAAGCTTTTGGTTTAAACTTTGAAGTTCAGTTGCCATGTTAGGAATACACTAAATATGTATGTATAAATCGTAGTGAAAAGTTAAATATGTAACAAAGCGAAACGGTTTATTAAAGATTCCGAACTTCAACTTTTTAAGAAATTTTGGCCATACACTTGTTAGTTAACAGTTAGCTTGACTACTCGCACTTCTGTCGTACGCAACGAGTTGACTGTCGCTTAAATAAAGGTACCTGGCTGTTGTCTTACAATAAATAACAATTGTTAGTATTTCGTGCCAAATTGTTTGGTGGGTTATGTAGCGATCTTTCGTTTGCGTGTATTCCCTTTAGCTTACTGAGTGTTTGTTGCAGTGATGGCACTAGAAGAGAAATGCTCGTTTAAATTAAAAATGAAAATTATATATGATTATATATATCTGCCAAAAACTGCGCTGTAGTTCTTGCCACAACTAAGCGTAGTGTTCCAGTTTTTACTCACAAACGTCAGTGCGGAGGATGAAGCGGCTCTGACGACGTTTTATTAAAGTGCTAAAAGTGGAAATATAAATTGGATGTGTATGTGTGTGTGGGTGTAAAAGTTATTGTTTTCAGTATAAACCAAAATGTGAGTATGAAAAAATGATAATCAACAATTTAAACGATAAAAAGAACTGCAATTGAAAGTCAGAGAGAGAATTTAACCACGAAGTGTATTTAAAAGTGTCTTTTTAACTAATTTTACTTAAGATTTCTCAGGTAATAAAGTAAAAATCGCTACAGTTCTACGTAATTAATATATCGCTACTACGTTATAAACATATCTCTTTTGAGTAGATATGTTAATTTTAAATAATAATTTACAAGTATCATTATATTATTGCCATCATGGCATCATTGATTACAATCATCATAATAATTTTGTTGAATTGCTCTTATACGGGTACAGACATAAATATGCATAAATTGTCACCTCATTAACGCAAACGCTTAATCGATTTTCATAAATCATTTTAATATTTGCCGTTAATTGCAACGCAAAGTTTGTTATAGCAAATGAAATTCAATAAACATTTACGCACTTTCTGTCGCCAATGGAGGCGTAGAGGCTTGTATATCACAATTAACATATAGCTAGTAACTTTATGATTAATGCGACAACCCAAGGAAGTGTTGATACTGATGGCCAAAGGAGGTTGTTATAAAATCTGGCACCACCAAATGTCACATGAAAATGTAGCAAATTTAAATCACAATAATACGACATGACAAAATTCAACCCATAATTTTTATCTAAAGGCCTAATTGAAGGCCTTTCTTATGGTCACAACAAGTTACTCTGTTTTAAATTTGTTACACATTAAGCGCAATCGTCCAGTCTGTCATTACTACTAAATATTATAACAATATAGATAGACATTTAAAAGCTAACGACGCTCATTAAAGAAAACTGTCGCCAACAGTTGAGTTACCAGTGGATAGTTACAGTTACAACCGCAAATACAAAATATCTAAATGTTAACGCCATTTGCAAGGAAAGCCCATTTAACAAAATAACGAAGCACAAGGAACAAGCGAATGACAACAATAATGCAACAGCATAGCAAACATCGTTGTCGGGCTACAACAAGGCCAACGACAACGACAACATAACATCATCAACATTAAACAGCAACATGATGGTGATTGTCAAATCTACCCTCCCCCTTGCTCTGTGCAATCACATGTAAACACAAATGTGTTCTTGGCTGTACAAACGCTGACGATTTTTTTTTAATGTCGCTCGTTAAGTTGAAAACAATACAATACAGTGGTTTTAAGTACTTTTTTTTTTACAAATTAATGTAGCTTGAGTACTGCCTTGTATTAAAATATTTGATTTTTTTTTAGTTTTTTATTATATTTTACTGCTATTTATTATATATTTTTATTTTTCTATTAAAAACTTCATTTATTAGTACCACATAGTTTATAAATTTTTATGTGGCTAGAGTCAAATTTTTATGTTGTTGTAATTTGGCAATTGCAATATGTTGTTGTAGTCTTTCAGACGATTTGATAATTTCACAAACCGATGCATAGAATTACATAAAGAATAACTAACACTTAAAGCACTCGCTTTTTCCCTGTTACGAAATCGTTATAAAAACATGAATAAAACTGTGGGTTGATACAAACTTTCAATGGCTTTCACTTGAAAATACATTAATAGTAGAGTGGAAACAAATATGATCGTAAAGTTCTTGTTTTTTTTTATTTTGCAATTGTACTTAACAATAACAAAAACAACACAAATAACAATCTAAACAAAAAGAAATACTGAGCATAAATGTTTCACTTACATTTGAATTGTTGAAAAATGGCAACGAAATCATCCAATTTTGATTTCAAGCCAAAAACCTATGATTGTGGTGGTGGTGGTGAAAGTTGTAGCCGTTGCCATATTTTGGTACTGAATTGCTGGGCCATGTCGTCGGCACAACAATGCAGGAATTTATGTTGTTAGAAGTCAACACACACTCTCATACATACACCCTCATACTTCTGCGCTTCCCAGAGGTAACATTTGCAAGGCAAGAAAACAGCAGGCCTTTTGATCACCAATATACCTTCCATATACATTTGCAGAGAAAGCTTATTTTAAGAGGCATTCATGCTTCTTTTCCGAGACCATTTGGCATCTTCCATCCTTTTTATTTTCTTCTAAAATATCCAATTCACACCTTTACTAACTTCGTTTTGGAGGGCCCTTAGATTGCCCTTAAATTTTTCAAATAGTCTCTCACATGTGTATCATCTACCAAAGAAGGCCTATTGCCAGGCCTTGTTTATCTTGCATTTTACCGCTAGATTGCATAGTACCGTGCTTTTGAGCGCAAAATGTATGTTGGTTCGTCGTTGGAACATATGTAAGTGCTTTCGCCTGCAATTTGTGTGTTGTGTTCATTTACAACATTGCATAATTTCGCAGCAAGAATAACAACAGCAACAGTAGCAAGCAGCTGTAGCTGCAGCATCATCTAACAACAACTGCATTAATGCTGCACAAATGCCACATAACACTTAACGCAGACATTTGCACCGCATATGTGTGAGTAGTACTCGTTGCCATTCAGCACTAATCACGGTCCTTTGCCCGATTTTGTAAATCCATAAGTGCAAGGCATCACTTTAAAGTTTTGGCATTATTTTGAAAAGATTTCAGTTATAGCGATTAAGTGGTATCGATTGGGATATTTTCAAAACCAGTTATGTAACCGTTCACTTGCTACACGTACTGGGATGAGATGAAGATAAGTATGCAAAAGGAGACAATAATTCTTGATGAAGCTACTTTGTGAGCTAACTTAGCAGAAAATTGTATTGGTGTTACTAACTAAAGAGTTTAAAAATAACGTACGAGTATTGTTGTAATAAAACTATTACAACAATATTGTCGTATTAAACATTCCTCTCATTTACAGCTACAAACCGCAATGTTAGCACAAATTTTAAGAATTTATATAGAAATATTAACTTTTTTAGCGTTTGTAGTAAAAAAGTCATATATGTTATTGATATATTTCAAGTGATATCATAGCCATTCCAGCTAAAGATTGATGGTCGCAATAATTTAATGAAACAATACGAACATAAAATTTGTCCTAAAGACAAGATGTCGTTTTTATTTCAAGTAATCAATGTCAATTATTTTCAATAAACTTCTTCATCTTCTGCAATCGTTATTAAATAAATGCTGTCAACAACTTTTAACGTAGCTGTCGTAGTTTATATCGAGTGTACATCTATAGAAAATTTTGATAATAACTACATATGACTTGGCAAAATGTCGAACGATGTAACGATAACATGAATGGGATAACGTGATAGTACACCGAAAGTAATATTTCTTTTTTTAGCTTTTATTTATTTGCAGAACATTGTCTCGAAAGTAGAAAAGGTTACTTGAATAACAACATTTTCACTGCATATAAATTCTTAGGAATTACATAGCAACCGAGACTTGTATTCATTGTCGTTGAAGTCTAATATCACAGTGCAACATCAAATCTGGGGTGTTTGAAATTACAAGTCAGGGTGAAGGTACTATTCAGTATAGTAAAACCCTCCAAGAGTTTTGCGTTCCCAGGTCGATGACCTTTTATATTTGTGCTTATCTTGATGTTTGTTTGCTAAGGTTTTCAGCTATAACGCAAGAACAATTGATGATTTCTCATTTAATTCTTCAGCAGAATTGTAGCTAAGGCTTAAATAAATAATTTATAATAATATATCCGTGTAAAAAATCAAGTAGGACTAATTTTATCGAATGAACGTGTCTAAAAATTATCATTAATAAATAAATTTTCCCCAATAATTCCAATTTTCTGGCCATATTTAGGCTGTTTCATATGTGAAAGGTAGAAAACTGGTGATTGCTGTTGATATTGAATGGCGAACCTTACCCAAGTACTGTACTGTACATACATATCGCTCATTTGGTGTAAGACTATCATAACTCAAAAAACGTGATTTTTGAGTTAATGATGTAGAGTTGCTCGTATGTTGTGTAAAAAATTCATATTAATATCTTTTATACACTCCCCTTAAGAGCTATTTGAATTACTCTATTTCGTACAAGTTGGGTGTAAATTAAAAACTTTAAACGTGTTTATCTCGAAATCGATTTTTTTGAGTTGTGACGGTCTTGCCCCAAATGAGCGATATGTATGTAGAGAGTTTGCATATAATAATCGCTACACATGTATGTATGAGTAATATTAATTTGATGCAAATTTTATATTAATCATGGCTTAAGAACACAATGCAACTGCCGATTTATGAGGTGAGAATTAGTAAAACCCCCAAAGCATTTGGCGTTCTCTACAGTTCTGCTGAATAATGAAATGAGAAACCATCAACGGTTCTTGACTTAAAGCTGCAGTACTACTTGAAGTACTTTTTTATAATAAATTTTAATTTTTGTTACAACCAATGTACTTTTTGGTAAAATAAAAGTACTTTTGGTACAATAAATTGTAGTTTTTTATACAATAAATTATACTTTTGGTACAATAAATTGTACTTTTTGATACAATAAATTGTGCATTTTGGTACAATAAACTGTACTTTTGGTACAATAAAAGTACTTTTTGGTACAATAAATTGTGCTTTTTGGTACAGTAAATATACTTATTGGTACAATGCATTGTACTCTTTGGAACAATGAATTGTACTTTTGGTACAATAAAAGTACTTTTTGGTACTATAAATTATAATTTTGGTACTATAAATTGTACTTTTTGATACAACAAATGTACTTTTTGGTACAATTAAAGTACTTTTTGGTACAATAAATTGTAGTTTTAAATACAATAAATTATACTTATTGTACAATAAATTGTACTTTTTGATACAATAAATTGTGCTTTTTGGTACAATAAATGTACTTATGGTACACTACATTGTAGTTTATGGTGCAACAAATTGTACTTTTTGGTACAATATATTGTACTCCTTTTTGGTACAATATAAGTACTTTTTAGCACTATAAATGTACTTTTTAGTACAATAAATTTCCCCTTCTGGTAAAATAAATGAACAACAAATGTACTATTTGGTGCAATAAATTATAAATTTTCGTACACTGAATGTACTTCTTGGTAAATGTACTTTTTATTACAATAGCTTGTACTTTTTGGTACAATAAATGTATTTTAGGTACAATAAAATAAGTTTTTGGTACAATAAATCTTCTTTTAGGTACAATAAATTGTACTCTTTGGTACAATAAAATTCTTTTTAGTACAATAAATGTGCTTTTTGGTACAATGTACTTTTTGGTACAATAAATTTTCCTTTCTGAAAAAACAAAAACAAAACAATATTCGGTTATCACGGTTTGCTCTATTAATCAGTTATTTAGGTTCACAATAAAGATTTCACATTTCCCTGTGTTCCGTCTCCTAGTTTTATGTAGCCTTGTTTCCGTTTCAATACTTTTGACTTTATTCGCATAAAAAATTTGAGCAATAAGTTTTGTTGTTTCGTATAATTTTCATCGAGCTTTCCGTTCTCTGTGTGCAACCCTCTACGTCTGTAACATATTAATAAGAAATATGATTATAAATATTTTAACAAAAACTATTGCAATAAATTTGCCCTACTATAATTTAGTTTGATATGTATGTATATTTCGAATTTATTTGAAAATCTGAATCATGAAGTGCAAAATATCCTTAAATTAGCTCTGAAACATTGACAAATCAAATCAAATATTAATTAAATATTTGCCATCTTGTTCTCATTCTAACCATTAACAAAATCATGCTATGCTGTTTTCCTGTATGACAACTGAAAACGTTGACTTTTTTTTTAGCTCCCAACAATTTAAGTTTTTCTTTGTTCCTTCCTCGTGACAACACAATGGTAATCTCGATAAATGTTTGGCAATAATTTCACAAATGTCACGGTGACGAAATACAGATGAGCGGCGATAAAAAGTACAATGTCCCAGCCACTGAAGTATTTCGCCAGCGACATCATCACCAGGACCAACATCAACACCATCACCATCACTATTACCAACCGTCGTATGTACGACATTCTAAAAAATCACTGACAATTTCTTGCATTGGTATGTTAACTACGAATGTGTTAGTGTGTCTGTGACTGTACGCCTGTCGCCGCCGCTATTGGCTTGGAACGGAGTCTAATTGGGTCTGATATCTGTTTCGAATGTATGTGCTAGATATTAAAGTGCTTGAATGTGTGATAAGTGCTAAATAAATCATTTGACAGCTTTTGTGTTTTTAGAAATTTGTTTTTTTTCCTTTTGTTTTTAGTATAACGATTTGAATTGATGTGATTTGTAACAGAGTAATCGATGATACATTTTTTAACTGTCAGATTTTTTGCTGTTTTGTGTTGGCGGTTATTTTATTAGCAACATTTTGCTGGAAGGGCAATAGAGAAAGGAATGACATTTAAGTGACGTAATTCAAATGTAATGATGCCACTTCACTTTAATATATATTGGTGTTTCAATAAGGTGATTTAAATATAATCCTTACCGCGTGTAAAGTTTCAGCTATCAGTGACATATTATGTACACATGTATGCAATATTAATATGTATTCGTTTGACATTTGATGTCTATCACTTTAGATGCCCATATGAGTTAATAATTAAAATTATGTGACCACCCTAATGTGCATTCTTATGTATTTTAAATTAATTTATGACACCACAAACTATGCCCGTAATTATACATTTTAACAGCTAAAATGCCAAAGCGATGCTTACTACGCATACATACATACAACACGGTCAGTTGCAGTTAATTGGTTGAAGAAAGAGTTATAATCGTGCTATTGTTACGGTTGCCATCCTTACTTATCTAATTAAGTTGCAAAGTGTGAAACGGCGTCACCAAAATTTTAAAATCCCCCATTATACACATACATACACACTCAAATGCATATAGGTCTCTACGCTGCACAGTATTATGGGATAATGTACATATTGATTATATATTTTCGTCACAAAATGAATCTCAAATCCCACAATGTGCGAAAGCTGTGGCCGAATATTAGCACTGTGTCAAAATTTATGTTGCTGGCAGTGTGGGGTCGAATATGTCTCGAAAGGTCATCATTGTCAGCAACAAGCACACTTATACAAACACACTTCACACACACAAACTGTCACACAGGCATACATTTGTGAAAATGTCATTAGGTGTCACATTTAATGTCATTTACAATAAATGACAATCAAACTGTCACAAGTGTGTGCAAATTGTATCAGCAAAAAACTTAATAAGATGACTTCTATGCGACTGTGGGTGAGTGAGACGGGAGGCCAGGGCATAGCGAACGTCTGCATGTCGTATTATTGGCGAAAATAAAGAATAGAAAGCCACGAAGAAATAAGCGGAACTCAACGATGAAACTCTGCTTTGAACAAGAAATCTTTATTAACTTTGAGCATTGAAGCATAAGTTACGGGCTATGGTTTTCATCTGCTTTCTTGGCAATTCAATTATGCCTTCCTGCCGTTTTGTTTTTGGTTTTCTGTTTAACTGACCAGCACTGAGTAATTTCCTTGTTTTTGTTCGCTCCATTCAATATTTTTGATTGCATTTCTTTGGCCTTTTCCTCTCCACTCTTCTGAACGCTGACTTCTATTACTGTTCGTGTTGTTTTTTTTTTTTGATTTTTTGCTGGTCAAAAGTGTTCATTCTAAATAAGAAATGTATACGGCGAAGACACAAAGCCAAAAACAATAACCAAGAACGAGACTATAAACTGCAAATATGAAGTTAAAGGAAGAGAGTAAGTTATCAGTTGGCACACTGATAATAATTCAATTTCCGTATATAAAACTTTCAACAATAAAACGTAGAGCGCCGACCAAGGAAACCGCACCACCAACACACTGCCAGCAGCAGGCATAAACACACACACACACTAACAGCAACGGCGGGAGTAGGTCTTCCTCTCTGCCAGCATCAAAAATGCAAGAGATGAAAGTGGAGAAAAAACCAAAATCGCAAAACAATGTCATGACAAGAGCGACGTTGCAGAAAATTCAATTTTGATTTGTTTTCACAGACCGAAAACAATCGCATAAGAAGATTTCGAGTGTTCATTCAATTGTACTATTCCATGCCCCATCCACCGCTCCACTGCATGCAACGTCTGCACTACCATCATCGCCTTCAGGTGGCTGTTTGTGTGTTGCCTCGTTGATATTTGTTAAGGAATAAGTACATGTGGATGTCACGGACCCCAGCAGTTATGATGAGTTTTGTACACGCTTATTTATGATGCCAAAAAGAAGGTGACATTTGTATTTTTAACGAATGTGACAGAAATACTCAATTAAACTTTCTTAAATAGCAAAGGAGAGATGGTTCTGGCAAGTGTCAGCAGAATGTTTGCAAATGTCACAATAATAAACTCGAAGAATTGTGGAAGAAAGAGTGCTCATAATGTATGTGCTCACTTGGGTTGCAGGGGAATGTTGGTGGCAAGAAACATATTTTGAGGGGCATGTTCTAAGAAAATATCATTTTTGTTCTTTTAAGAAAAACATCGTATGACTTAACCTCAATTTTTAATGTTTGTGGGATTTTATAGATATCCTTGCGACCTTTCAAAAATCGATTTATGTAATATTACCGAAATTTTTCTGAGAGTCATCATGATATTTTTTATTTTCACTTATACATCGTACATAGAAAAGAATCCCTAGCGCCTCTTCAATTTAGTATACCCAATAAAGTCTCATTTTACCCCACCTGTAGGAATTATTTCACACTACAGTCCATGATTTTGGGACTCAATCCTGAGAACTCCATGTGAAAGTAGCTCCAAAATTAAGAAGTTCTGCATCATACCTTTTTTCAAGTTACATGCCATAATAATTAAATATCGATTTGAACTTAGTAAGTATCGTATAGCGGCATTTGTCACGTTTTAGGCTGTTTTGTTTGACATAACATACTATATGGAGGTGTATGGTTATCATAAGTTATATTCCACATAAATCATACGCCACGGAGTACAACAGTTTAATTGTAACTGCTACAAAATAAACCCAGTTCAAAATCAAATGCTGCACTGTGTTATCGAAGACCTTGGTTTATATTTCATGATTCATCAGACTACGGTACTCTCTGTCCTCGACCACTTGAGGGGTAAAAAGTGTTTCAATGTTAAATAAAATTTGGCTATTGCTTTCAAATACAACTTTCGTTTAAATGGAAAAAAATAGCCAAATTTCTATAAATTTATCTGATAACAAGCGTTTGACAATAAATAATAATTTCTATTCAATTCATTAGCCAAATTGCAACATTTTTAAAAAAAATTGCTAAAATACGTTTAGTAGTTTTTGAGTTAACGCGTAACATACTAAATCCATATATCATTTCTTTCGAAATGCTAATAACAAAAGTCAAAGTAGATAAACCTATCTAAGAATTATATAATAAATTAAAATTAAAAGATAAAAATAAACAGTACCTTCAATATGCCTGCACTTCTAACAAACGTTTTCTACCGTAATTATTATTATTATTTTCTTGCCGTAATTATTTCCAAAAATATACAAATCTACGAAAATATATTTCAGCAAATTTATGAAATTTCTTCATAGTTCTTAAGTTATAGTTATAGCTTTATCAATTTCCATTATCGTTATTTTTAGGGAACTCAAAAACAACAGACATTTGAACGCTGTGTTGCCCTCGCAGACATGTCACACCAAAACTTTAATAACCTATAGCTCGTTTTCACGCTTTACCCATTTGGAAGACAACCAAAAACTTCAATCACATCTTGATATAGATAGACAAACGTTGGAATTGTCGAAGCAAACTATGTTTGCAGCACAGCAAAAGGGAACACACACACAAAACTTTAGCAAAAGACGTGATATTGCACTTAGATAAGAACAACTGAAACTTATTTAACGACCTCTTGGTTGCTCGCACTGAAGGAGCGAAGGGCGGACGGGGTGAGAAATGAGATTACATAAAATTGAAACAATTTTTGAATTTTAATGTAACTGCCAGTACTTTATCTTTGAGCAATTGACATTTTTGGAAATTAAAGCATACATATTTTCATGCAGCTCTCGGTGTATTGTCGGTAAACAATAGATAGCGCACAAATATTGATTTATTATTTCGAGAGGAGTTTTTCATAAATATTTTTTATTATTTCACAACATTTGTTGAGTCAATAAATCATTTAGTTTGGACGCTTCAATGTAAACAGTTGCACTCACCCCCCAGCTTCAGAACTGTTTAAGCAAATTCGTACAAACACAGGACATGGTAGATCTCACAAATTTGTTTTGTAGTCCAACAACATAAATTTTAATATCACTTTGTTGCTAAAACGTTTGTAACCCGGCCGGCCCTGCTACTGCCTCTAGTTGCTTCGGTTCATCTGTGCTGTGAGTACCTTTCGGCTACACAATTTTATTCAATTACAAGTAAATAAAACTTTTTGCCATTGGTTGCTATAAATTTTACGAGAATTCCAGAAAAAGGGTGCTCCACTCCGTTCCAACCACTACAACCGGCAGCCACAACATGCCGCACTAACCCGAAACCGCAGGAACATATACAAGAGAGCTGACAGCAACTCGGGACACGTTGGATTAAGGCAAAGGCACACGGAGGAACAATACCAGAGGATTGGCTGAATGCATGAATGAATCGGCCCCCATTCACGAGGCAGAGTTGAGTTGAGTCAAGTCATTGAAGTAATGTGGTTTTGATAAAGAAGTGATTTATAGAAGGTAATTAAATCTATAAATTCCCAACAATGGGAATTACTTTTTGTAGTGGCACTATGTACTACATACCTACTAATGAGGGAGAAAGATGGAATGAACTCGAAATAATAATTAGGAGGAAATTTAATTAATGTTCTGTTTTGGGCTTCGAGTGTGATTTACGTCGTTATATACAAATGGATCAAAGGGGGCTTTGATAATAGCCCCGTGAATCGTGTGAGAGGACTTTGGGGAAGACATTTTCGACTACATCTCAAGGAATGCGAGGGAAGGGTGATGTTTAGTAAATAAATCTCAGTTACACTCAGCAAAATAATTGTATACAAAGGTGTTTAACAAGGACATGTAATTATAAGTAAAGTGTAATTATTTTAAGTAGCCCCAAAAAGAAACAGTTCAGCATCACTCGTTTTGCCAAGTTACATGCCATAATAATTTAATATCGATTTGAAGTTAGTAAGTATCGTATAGAGGAATTTGTCACGTTTTTGGCTCTTTTGTTTGACATAACATAAATACTATATGGTGGCGTATGATTATTATAAGTAATATTCCACGTAAATCATACGTCACGAAGTACAACAGTTTTATTGTAACTGCTACAAAATAATCCCAGTTCAAAAACAATTGATGTTGCTTATGTAGGGAAACGTTAAAGGAATTGTAATTCTTAATTGTTTAAAGTTTGTTGCAGCTAAATCGGACTGGTGTTTCTCGAGTTATAGACACAGCGTTCATGGTCGCTTGTGTTGTATATCGTTGTTAATGCAGGGAAGTCTTATCTAAAGGCATGGTCACATTGTTGGGCACTATTCCACACCCTGCTAGAGTGTGAAAATATTATGTATAACTTCTTGGTAAGAAAATAACTTTAAATATTTGGCAACAATATAAGCTGTGCACCAATATAAGCTAATATAAAAACTAATGAAAAGGTGAACTAAAAATTAATTTAATATTATTATATTAAATTTACGTTAAAGTGTATCAAATGATACATCAAATTCGGCTTACGATCAGAAAAGTGTTTTTTTTTATTGTTTGATATTTTTGGTCAAATTCAGTGTGTCACGCACTAGGATGACGCGTTTCGAACTCCATGACGAGTTCATCTTCAGACCCCTTTGTGACGATGTTCGAAACGCGTCATCCTAGTGCGTGACACACTGAATTTGAAGAAAAATATCAAACAATAAAAAAAACACTTTTCTGATCGTAAGCCGAATTTGATGTATAATTTGATACACTTTAACGTAAATGTAATATATAAAACACGATTGACTTAAACTAACAAACAAACAGTTAATATTATTATATTATTTTCCAAAATGGCGTTCAACAATGGCTTATAAATGTATAACATTTTATACATAATTTTTAATACCTAAAATTATGTTGCGATTTTACTTTTTTTTTGGTACTTCAGCTATGTACAAAAAACCACAGCCTGAATCATAAATTTCCCATAGTTTTTAGGACAGTGGATAAACGTAATATAGTTGCACAGGTTATTTTAAGGCAGCTACACAAAAACCTTTTTGTCTTTGCCACACAAATAATAACGATACTATTTGCATAATAGTATTTTCCTTAATTTGTTTGGTTGCAGCATCAACACTCAATGTGTATTCGCCATTATGTTGCTTTTATAGTTTTTACCAATTAATTAATTATCTGTTTTAATTACAGTATTTCAGTATATTTTGAAATATAGCACACAAAAAAGTTACTTATGTTTTACATATTTACTCCCAGGAGACAATGTAAATTCTTTTTCAAAACAATTGCTTAGTTTTCGACCATTAACTTATATGTACTTCAATCTCCTTGTTTAGTTTGTTGTTGCTAGGACAGTTTTCAATTAAATTCACTATGGCATAAAGTCAAAGGACTCGATTTTATTAATTCCGCCAACTAGAGACCAGTTCGCCATGTTTTATTGACGCCAATTGGAGGAATTATCAATTTTTAACTTTTGCATGTGCTCGTTCGTTCATGCATTCAGTCATTTGTCCCTGTGTTGATTCCCCCCATCCCTTATGTGACTAGAGCGCGACATGGCCCGGTCCTTAGCCAAACAGCCACACAAACACAGATGGACTTTATTTTTAGATTTAATTGAAGCGAGGGCGGACGAGTGTTGTTCCATGGTGATGTCTAGTAACTATGTACGTATGTGTGCACTCGGGCCAGGGCGTTGATGTCTCCCAATATGTAGATGATGATAAATTGTTTGGTATGTGAAATGACATTGCTCTTTTCACAAAGGATTTGCTGGAATAGAAAATTGACAATATAGCGTCTATCCTCTATATCACACAGACACATACGCACCAAGTTGACTTTTCAAAAGCCGTTACGAGGTTATGTGTGCATGTGTTCGTGTGTTACTCAATGCAGTTCTTCTATCTATAAAGCATAAACATACTCACACACACACACAACAAACAATGTAAATGCCAATGTGTTGGTGTGAGCACGTGTCCATACTCTTCTGTGGTTGCAAATATGTCACAAAGTTCTTGTTCTTTCTCAGTTGGTGGCTAAACATAGCTGCAGCTGCTGCTGCTGCCCCTGCTTTTGGCTCGTCCAGTTGGCGGTGTTCTATGACCACTGCCGCAACAACCGTACTGGGTTATGAAAAACCACGCTCAGACAAGCCCTGGTACGATGACGAATGTCGCGAAATGTCTGAGGAAATGGATGCTGCATACAAGGCAAAACTGCAGCCAATGGCGACGCGTGCGGTGACGGAGCGTTATAAAGAGAAAAGGAGGGAGATGAAACGCCTGTTCAGACGGAAAAAGCGTCTGTGGAAGAAAAGAGAGAGCCAGGATATCGAAAACTACAGGGATAGAGGTGAGGCCCGAAAGTTCTACCAAAAGGTTAAAAGTAAAGGTTTTGGAACAGGGATCCCCACCTGTAAGGACAGAGACGGAAATCTGGTCACGGACACTCAGAGTGTGCTGCAAATATGGAGGGAACACTTTCAATCTCTTCTCGTTCCCGAAGGCAGCATAAGTGACGGAATCGCACCAATCATCGACGATGGAGTAGATTGTCCACCACCGAGCCAAAACGAGATCAGCACGGCAATTGCCCGGCTTAAAAATAATAAAGCTGCGGGAGCCGATGGACTGCCGGCAGAGCTTTTTAAAGCCGGCGGCGATGACCTGGTAACATGCATGCACCAGCTCATAAACACGATTTGGCTCAGGGAATGCATGCCCGATGATTGGAATCTGAGTGTCTTATGTCCCGTGCTTAAGAAAGGCGATCCTAGTGTGTGTACCAACTATCGCGGGATTAGCCTTTTACCCATCGCATACAAGGTCCTGTCTAGTGTGTTATGTGAAAGACTAAAGCCCCTCCTGGCGAACCTGATTGGACCTTATCAGTGTGGCTTTAGACCTGGTAAATCCACCACCGACCAGATATTCACGCTACGACAAATCCTGGAGAAGACCCAAGAAATGCAGATCGATACCTACCATCTGTTCATCGATTACAAAGCTGCATTTGACAGTCCGATACGACAGAAATTGTTGGATGCTATGGCTGAGTTTGGTATCCCCGCAAAACTAATTCGACTCTGTGGGATGACACTGACTGACACGAAGTCTTCAGTGAAAATTGGCAAAAATCTGTCAGAGCCATTTTCTACCAAGCGAGGCTTTAGACAAGGCGATAGTCTGTCCTGCGATCTCTTTAACATCGTAATGGAGATGATCATGCGGAAAGCAGCAGTAAACAGGAATGGCACCATATTTAACAAAAGCCACATGTTGCTCGCGTATGCTGATGATATCGATATTATTGGACGTGGATTGCGAGATGTTACTGCGGCTTTTTCGAGCATTGAAAAGCAGTCGGCTGAAGTGGGTCTGGTGATAAACGAGGACAAAACCAAGTTATTTGTTTCAACGAACAAAGAGTCCACTCGTCTGGGACGCTGCGTGAACGTTGACAACTATAATTTTGAAGTGGTAGATGATTTTGTCTACCTTGGCTCCGCCATAAACAAAAATAATAATGTCAGCCTCGAAATCAAAAGACGAGTATTGATCGCAAACCGCTGCTACTATGCGCTAAGCAAGCGATTTAACGACAAAGCGCTCTCTCGAAAAACAAAGATCCAGCTCTACCAGACTCTGATCCTACCTGTCTTGCTCTACAGCGCAGAATCGTGGGTAATGACACAAGCGGATCAATCTATTCTGGGAGTCTTCGAGAGAAAAATACTCCGCAAAATATTTGGACCCATCATCGTGAACGGCGAGTACCGTCGTCGAATGAATCATGAGCTGTATGAGCTGTACAACGACATCGACGTGGTCAAGCGCGTTCAAATAGACCGAATGCGCTGGCTTGGACACGTTGTACGAATGGACGACAACGCTCCGGCTCGAAAAGTCTTCGGCAATAAACTCGATGGGCGGCGCAGGAGGGGGCGACCAAAACTCCGATGGATAGACCAGGTGACGGAAATGTTAAATAAGCTTGGTATGACGAACTATCTACGGTGCGCAAAAGACCGAAGCGCTTGGAATGGTTTTCTACGTGCGGCTACTGATAGATGAATTTCTGTTGTTGCTGCCAGTAAAGAAGAAGAAGAAGTTGGCGGTGTTCGATCTTTCTAACGGTGGGAGGTTGTCCGCGTTCTGAAGCATTTGAAATGGATTTAAAATTGAAGTCTGTGAAAAGCAAACTACTTTCAACCGGACGATATGTAATTTATGTACTCATTTTACATATAAAGTACGTATCGCTTTGCAGTTGATATCTTTGCAATCATTGTAAAATTGAATAAATTTAATTGAAGATAGAAGTCGAATAGCAGCATGCTGTGAATATAACTTTGAATTGCGATTGAAATTGAATTTGATATGGGTAATGTCAAAAACAAACATGCGTACATGGAAGATACTACATTCATATTAGGTGACATTATCCTAACACTTTTTTATGCAATATAATAGAAAGTTTAAAGACTATTCGCTCAAGTATTAAAAAAAAGTTCTTAACATTACCGACTTAAATTCAAATTTAATCCTTTATATGAATATTCCCTATATACATATTTTGTTGACAATTCAAATTAAACCTAAAAAAAAGTAGCAAGACAAAAAAATCTCATCAAATATTTAATTTCGAATGAAAACGAACTCCGTTTATGCGGCAAATAATATTTCTATTGGGTTGTGTTATTTCTATTTCTCCCATTTCATAACTCAATCGTATGTACTTTCTTTTAATTAAGTATTTCCTCAATAAAATAAATTACAAAACTACTCTTTAAGTACATTAAAACTACAAAAACAACATGCAAATATCTGAATATTTTTTTGTAAGATTTCTCTATACATCTTTGGTTGGGAAACTCATGAAAGGGAAATCTAAAAGAACTTGCTGACAAAGGTCAATGTTTTAACACTCTAATTCGTTGTCTTGTAGTCCCCTTCTATGCATCTTGCATCAATGAAAGCTATATAAATTTGTGCGTGTATGTATGCCACGTGTAACAATTGCAGCACAAACACTCTCCTACTAGTCATTGTAATCCTTAAGATAGCTTTCGAAATACTCTCATCTGTTAAAAGAAGCAGAACTTGTTTTCAGGCTATGTACTACAATTCTTAAACTATCGAACAACATTGTGTATGTGTGCCCTTGTATTTACATAAAAGTTTGCTTGTATTATTGCACATATTGTAACTTGCAACAATTGCTAGTGCAAGAAACCCTTAACAAATGGGACATTTTCAGTTACACAGCTGACGATTGTATTGACAGTGCAACATTCTCTATGCAATGGATTTAAGTGATTACATTCGAAATTAAATTAGAGCTGAGAAGTCTTACTGATTGTGCAATAGATAGAGAAATCGTAGAATATCGACGTAAATGATTTGCATGGCTTTAGTCGTAATTTCGTTAGGCAGTTGAATTATTATCCCCATGTGCAGCAAATGTTATGTTTATTCGATACATAAGGTGGCTATCAATTTTCTGCTACGGTACCTGTAGTCAATGAAACACATTTATAGTTAAATTCCAACTGGGATAAAATGAGAAATATATTTTATGTTATGTAACTTTTCCTCGTTGCGATTGATATAAGTTTAAATTATAATAGCTGTGTTAAAAGCAGTTATTGGGCTGGGAATGAATTTCAGATGTTCTCTGCTAGATTTGGCAGTTGGTAGTTGGTTTTCTAAGGCCTCCGAACCTCTTTTTTTTCCACATTTCGAGAGGGAACAAAAGATATTTATTCACCAAGGTAAAACATCATAGTGTGCTTGGGTTCCATCCGCGCATTTCTGACAAACGACCTGCAAATGTATATCCCATTAAACCTTTTGCCAGCAAACCAATTCCAGCGATAAACCAACACTTATAGAGTCGATTAGATTTAACCCCTTTAAAAGTTCAGTCTTATTCATTTAAACTTCAAAGTTTTAGATTACCCACCAGACTTCTCAGTCTTACTTTTGTGACATTCCATCATTTTAGTTATTCTGAAGTTTGGCAACTAGCAGGCATGTCATCATTGTGTACATAGCACCTCTCATATAACGCTGCAAAGGTGTTAAAGTGCACCCAGTTGGAGTGTATAATAACGTGTATTTTACACACTTAAATACTCGCACATATGTACGTGAATTTACAGCTTGAAGTTACACATCATGCCAATGACACCTTAAAATAGCAAAGTGTACACGACAGAACAGTGCTGGCAATGCGCTAGTGCAGGTGGGGATATACGAATATACACACATATACTCTGATATGCATGTAATTTAACACCACGCAAAAGTGCTTATGTTTCCTCTTATCGTGTTACTTTTTTTGTTCAACTGAATATTTGTGTATGTGTGCGATGTACATATGTATCTATAAACCAATGTAAATAAATATAAGTAATGGTGTGTGTGTGTTTGTGTGCTGCTGCAGTTATTGTATTAAGTACGTACAGTACACAATTCCCTTATGTGATCTATGTCAATCACATAAGAACGAGCAGTCAAGCACACACTTTTGACACAGCAACAATCACAACAATTGCACACGACAATTGTGTAACCAATTCATATGCAACGTTCAGCAAACAAACACAAAAATCTTTGCATACTTTGTGACAAAAGTTAAAACGCTCATACGTACATAGTTCCACTGCAACAAACACAGGCGCTTAGGGCCCCCGCCTTATTATCTAAGAAATGTATCTCTTAGGCTACAAATGCGAAAGTCATAATAAGTCGTGGCCTTTATGGAAGAGCAACTAAACAAACAGCAAGCAAGCAGCATATTAATAGCAATGTTAATGCTATGTTTATCTCAGTCATTTGTGTTGATATTGTATTATAACACAAAGTCGAGCAAATATTTACCCATATCTTTATGCCATAGTTAAAGCCGAGGATTGTCGACGTACATACATATATACGTATCTTCAAAAGCTAAGCACAGTGTCGTGCTAGTGCATTGTGAGGGAGTTTAGGCAAAACATGAGATGGACAATAAAAACAACAAGAGTATACTAGATTCTCATTTATACGGGCGAGTGTATACTACCTTTTTTCGAAACTTTAAGTGGCAAATTTATTTCCGTCAGTATATGTTCTATTTTTAAAGATCATTAATATAAGCCAAGTAGCCAATCTTATGCTTTGTTGTTTGGCTAATTTAATATAAGTTTAATGATAAATTTAAGAAAATCAAACTAATATTCAAAAAAAGACTAATTGATCAATGATGCTTATTGTTCAGAAAAGAAGAACAGAAAATTAAAATTTTAAATAAAAAATCTGAAAATTTCTATTGGAATTCAATAAACATTAAAAAGTTTCAGAAATTCCAGTTGTTTTTTGAGTATAAATAAATTTCTTCTCTTCGAACCGAATAACATTATTGTCTTTCTTATGGATATCTTATTAAACAAGTAGAAAGTTTGATTAAATTACACCGTGCTACAGTTATTTGGTACTTAGGAAGTGTATTTTTATATACATGCACTGATTTCTCTGATTGCGCGATCGGCCAACGAGTGACATTATGCTAAGGATTGATTCAGTCGTCAAAGAGACGATGTGTAATCTTAGTATACTGGAAATATTTTTAATGTTTAAAAAAGCATGGGAGAGTGATTTTGTTTTGAAACAAAAAATTACATTTTTCCTAACGTATATTACTCACACACAGGTAAATGTATTAGTATGGGTGCGTGCATGCCTGCTTTCTATCGCTGTAACCGTCTTAGATTCTTTTTTTTCTAAAACCGTTCAAAAATCAATAATTGGTTAGAACTGACTTACAGTTCAAGATTTTGAGGAAGTTATCAAACAGATGCATGTTGTACTCGACAAGACCTATACCTTGCACCAGGTCACTCCCCTAGTTTCCTCAATATTCTGTACATTGTGTACTGGCATTGTTATCGAAAACTTTATTTTTAAATTTTTTCGCTATCATAGTTTTGGTCATTATTTCACATCGTTATACTGTGCGTATGTATGTATGCACAATGTGCACATATACCACTAATTCATATTCGAAATTTACGGTTATGTGATGCATTATTAATACAAACATTAGTTTATCCATCATTCAAACGTTTAACTGAATTCAGCCAATTAGCAAACATTCTAAAGCAGCTTTCCTATTGTCAAAGCAAACATGACAGACGCACAAACGCACACATATCCTTGTGATACACATAACATAATCATAATATCGAGCGTGTATAAGTGGGCGGCGCACACACCACACATACCACAATAACTAAAGCATATCCATGGCAATTCCTGTACGATTGTAGCCAAACATTTGACGATTGTCAAAATGGGCGGCGGGGAGAAGGGGCATAAATAAGACTCCCACATAATTCAGTTTATAAGTGTGCGGTAAGGAATATAATCAGGATATTATAATTTACGAAAGTGGCTTTTACTTTTGACTTTTTATGTTACTAAAAACTATTGTGAGGAGAATAACTTTTGAACATAACTTAAATTTTTTAAGGAATTTGAAAAAGTGTACTTGCTTTTTATTTAAATTTTAAGGATTAAAACGTATTGCAATTACAGCGAAGTTGTTTTATAACAAGCAAATGGTCGGTTAGTGTAGCCTATATCATAATTTCGCTGAGACCGCACAAAGTTTCACACGCAACATTATCGCATACAAAATTAAGGTCATGTAAATGACGGAGGTAGATATCGAAATCCATGGCATTTTTTATTGGTTGAATACAAATGTTTATGTTAATTGTTTATATTTTTTTTTAATAATTAATATATTCTCAATCTCATACAGTGTTCTTTGTTAGTGTTAGTCTATCGTATTGATTAGTTGTCATTATTGTGTTAGTGTATCAAATGATACATCAAATTTGCTAAACGATCAGAAAGGTGTTTTTATTGTTGATTTTAATGGTCAATTCAGTGTCACGCACTAGGATGACGCGTTTCGAACTCCATGACGAGTTCATTTACAGACCCCTCGAAACGTCATGGAGTTTGAAACGCGTCATCCTAGCGCGTGACACTGAATTGACCATTAACATCAACAATAAAAAACATTTTTTTAATCTTTCTTAACTGTCATTATCTCATTGCTAACTATATACTTTTTATTGGCGCTCTTTCAGAAATTGTTTAATTTTTTTTTATATGGTATTTATAAACTTTTCTCTTTATTCTATCACCTCTATGTTAAATGTTGATCTGCTCTTCTATATTGTTATAGCCAAGTGATGTCAAAAAAATACACAATTTCCAAATAAATATTAAATTTTTGTAAAGTTACATTTTATATAATTTAAATTAAATATTTCAAAATTTTTGGATTATTATTGTTATTATTAAATTATTGCTGTTTCAGTGATTCGCCGTGGATTTATGCTACTTATGTAGGTTTACATTGTGCTCAGTTAGTCTGTTGTTCAAAATGTGCAATTGCTGCATTTGATGCTTACACACATATACATAGATGCAGTGGCAGATGCTACCCAACTAGAAAAGCAAGCAAGAAAAGAAGAAATCTCAAATTATATCGAGCCCTAACCGCCAAAAAAACGTAAGCGACAAAATTATCGATTTTCGTTTTTTGCAGAAAATCGATTCAGAAGCATAATCCCAATCGCCTGTAAAAATTTCATAGCTGTAAAATTTACCGTTTCGAATTAAAAGTCATTGAAAGGTTCACGTAACACCTGCACTGAGTCGCTTACTTTTTTTTGGCTGTCAGGCTCGATATATTCTACTTAGACAGAATTACCAACTTCAACGTATCATCAAACAGAATTGGGCATAGAGTCTGAATGTTTTTAATATCAGTTCTCCTCTATCAACTCACTTTGCAATAGGTATAGTAAGAATATCGTGGGTATACAGGAAAAACTTACCAAGTCCATTTTTTTGTGAAACGGCCTTAATGATGCAAAAGCGTTCCAATAGTCTTAGTCTATGCTTCTTCTTCTTATCTTATGTCTGTTTAATATAGTTTTGTAGTTATTGTATCATCAATAGCTCAGAAACATAAAAAGTGGACTTGATCAGTCTTTTCTGTATACCGAGACAGTTTTTGGATTGTCTAATACTCAGTGTTTGTAACATTCTACAATAGTTTACCGATTAAGCTCTACACCTTTTACAAATCCCTTCCGTTTAGTCTTTGCCCATCAACACTCAACTCAAATGTGATGTCTCTTGGAAAATCTCAACGCGCTATAAACTTTACTTATGTTGATTTTGAATAACTATTCCTCTTCGGGTTTGTCAGTAGTTCGCTGGGTTGCCCATAACATTGCGATTGTTGTGTTCGTTGGTTGTTTTTGCTGCAACATATTTTAGAAATTCATGTTCCACATGAACAGTTAATTTTTTATGCAATTTCATATGCGGCACACAAATGTAGATACAAGTGATACACACACACACAGAGACACACATCCACACGCATTTGTTGCAAAATGTTTCAATGAATAGTTTAATTTGTACACGGTCGAGATTCTATCAACTTAACAGCCGTACCCTAAATAGTTTTCGTATAAACTGAAATCACTTTTCACATTAATAATTTGCAACTAAAATACAAAAGCAATTTATGGCGGGCAGATGTATTTTGAGGTGTCACTGGCATATGAATCATCATCATAATATTTGGCCATCCATGATGGCAATCGAATTTAGAAACATTGTAATTTTAGTGCTGTCGTTATATAAATGTTAAATAAATTCCAAAAAATTGTTGACATATTTATGAATGCTCATGCACTTACCATGTATATATATATACTCGTGTATGTATGTATGGGTGCATGTGCATTTTCAGCATGTCCATAAACCATCTTTGTGTCGAGGATATTCGAATTTATGCTGCTATTAAATCCATTCTCTCACTCTGGCATAACTCTTGCGTAGTTTATGCCGCTGCGGACCAACGAACAAACGATGGACCCCACCATAGAAAATAACGTAAAAACTTAAAAGCAACACAGACAAAACAAAATGAAATAAATCGTAGAGTATCAACCAAAAAACAACAAAAAGAGCAATATCAGAAGCAGAAAGCGGGGGCTAGGGGATATACGACGACAAGTGCGCGCGTGTATGCATGTGTGAGGAGGCCAGTGCTCAGAAATGGCGTCAAGTGGTCGCCAATGACATTCTTTTTGTCTGTTTTGTGGGGGAAGGGGGGAGATTTGGTTGTTTTTCGGTGTTGGGCAAATTGAAAAACTGCAACTGGAAAACGGTAAGTGGCATTGAGTCAACAACAGTACCGGCACCAGCATCAGTTCCATCTGCGGCAGATGGAGGAGCAACAAAAAAAAGCCAATGGACAAACGAACTGAGCTAAAGCGTTTTACCGGGATTTGTGGCAATTTATAATCTCACGGGTGTAAGTGGCTAACTATCGGTCAGTGGTTAAGCGAAAAAACACTTTAGACAATGGGGCGAACAATAAAGCAAAATTCATTAAAACAACGAACGATGCAATACGAGGGCCGGAACAATGAAATAATTGAGCAAATGAATAAATAAATAAAGATTTTATTAAGTCGAATAATTGGAGGATAATAAAATTATATAGTTTTTTTCACAAACCAAAATGTATTTTTCCCAATTTCCATGGATTTAATGCCATTTATACAAATTAGTTAAACAAATCGTTTTAATATGTTCATAAACACATACATGTATATATTCAGGATTCATACACCCACGACGAGTTTGTGAAAGCATAATGATGTAGAAAAGTTTAAACTTTTCCCCTTATTAACTGGGAAAATGCCACAAGCGTATGGTATAGTATGCTTGTGTGGGTGTGTGATGGTGTTATTTATATTCTAGAAGTTGCCTTGACTCACAACCACATATTCATACACTCACACACACACACAGACACAATGATAAACTTTTGTATCATTAACATATTCACATGGTTCCCGTGAAGGTGTTTGTGGTCTTTCCGTTTCCAACTTTCGGGGCGAATAGGAAAAACTTTGCAGCAACAAAAAAATATGAAAATTTATGACTTATTTTTAATTAAGCAAATGAGAGGCGGTCATAAATGGGAATGGCGATGATGTAGGAAATAAAAGCCAGAGCATGGAAATTTTTTAAAAATGTATTCAGTGTTTACTATACGCAAATTAAAAGTAAAATTTATATAAATAAATTTTAATAAAAGACATTTTAAATACAATTGCAAATGAAAGCAAACGATGCAGCCGCTTCAAATAACTTGATTATGGTGCATCCTTCTTGCCCTCCTGGAGGGAAAAGAGTGCATATGTGGCAAAATTCTCCCTGTATTTCGCACTTACAAACGGGCTGGTTGGCAATTTATGTGCTGTAAAAGTGTAAACTCTTAACACAACAATTTATAGTTGGCTGCCAAAACAGAAAACAAAACAAAAAAGAAGTAGAGCCTGTAACCATAGAACAGTACTAAAAGCGGACAGTTAAGTGCACACAACTACTATAAATGGCAACAGGGCCAATTGTGCGAGAGTTATTCCACCCCTTCTATGTGAGCCAGTGGGGATTGGCTCACATGTGTCTAGTGGTACCCTGTGTATCAGTCTTCTCACGTTTAAATGCCAACAACACTATTTATTTTGTTTAAAACTTTTCACACCTTTCTGCTATAGTTTGTTTTATTATTTATTTTATGCGCCCTGCTTCTCAAAGTGTGTTCATGTTATTCTATTTTATTTTATTCTGTTAAAGTTCAACACGTACTCTATTACCCACATCACGCGTGTGCGCTTAAACATATTGAAAAGTTAACATAGCATAAAGCTTTTCATCAAATCCACTCACAGCCACATGCTCACCTATATGCACCATGCTGCCAGCCATGTGTCTGGCACTAGGACTATGAATGCTGCAATGCACACACACATACACACGCATATGCATTTCCTCTCTCGTGCACACACACGATGAACTCGACACACAGGTGTGACATTAGTGCAACAATTTCCTTTTTTAATTTTTTTATTATTTCACTCCAGATCCCGACTGACGCGTTGCTTATAAGGCGCTGCTGCTGCTTCGTAAGGAGCAGGGGGATATGAGGGCAGCAGGCTAAAGTGAATTGAGAGAAGTTTATTAAATAAATTTGTCATATGCAAATTGAATATACATGGTGCGAATACATGAGCAACACAACTTTATCACAAACTGTGAGCAAACGTACGAACGAATAGGAAAAAGTCAACTTTTTCCTAATAAAATCTACGTAATTTGCCAAATGGAGAAGTTTAGCCTTTCAGAGCGAGCGACCCCATCCTGAAAGAGGAACTGTACGAAAAGTGTTTGGTTAAATCAATTGAAAATAAAAACAACAACACAACACGTGAATAGCATAATGAAGTGACATTTGCAAAGTATTTGTTAGTTATTATATAACGCATTCCGTATTACGAATATTGTGTTTTATTCTAACTTTTATTTCATTGGCGACATGTCATAAAAATTGCTCTGCTACAGACAGTTGTCTACAGTAGGTAACGCAGCAAAAAGTCACGTTTGAATTATAAAATGAAAAAGTTTGCAGACGTACATATGTATGTATGTATTTTGTGGCAGATTAACTGCTCAACCAAAAAGAAAAAAAAAGCAAATCATTTAACAAATTTTTACAACAAGAAAATTAACCATATTGGTATGTTATGAAATGAGAATTGTTCAGAATGCCTTAGCATGGATGTAGAAATAGCCTATGATTGGTTATATTACACAGAAAAAACATTAATGGTCTATAGTAAATTCTACAAAAATGGAATCAAATCAATTAAATATGTTGTGAATATGATAAAATCACCATGTAATCTACAAAATCAGTATTTGAAGTTGCAAAAGCCATTGTTGGCTCAATTTCAATTAAATAACGTTTCATACATAATTTTTTTTTTGTGTTTTCACTAACACAGTGCAACATTTTTAAGCTCATTGATTTGGGACTCAATTCTGAGAACTGCACGTGATAGTAGCCCAATAATGAAGAAGTTCTGCATCATTCGCTTTGTCAAGTTACATGCCATAATAATTTAATATCGTTAGTAAGTATCGTATAGGGAAATTTGTCACGTCATACGCTCTTTTGTTTGGCATAGCTCGAGAACCACTAGTCCGATTTAGCTGAAACAAATTGAAAAAAATTAAGATTTACAATTTAATTTGTTCATATAACGTTTCCCTACATAAGCCACAGTTTCACTCTTCCATTCATCAATTGCTTTTGGGTTTTGGGTTTATTTTGTTGTACAATATGATTTTGTGGCGTATGATTTACGTGGAATATTACTTATGATAGTCATACGCCACCATATAACAAAAGATTGATATTAAATTATTATGGCATGTAACTTGACAAAACGAATGATGCAGAACTTCTTCTTTTTGGGGCTATTTTCACATGCAGTTCTCAGAATTGTCTCCCAAAATCATGTGCTGTACTGTGTAAGGGTTTTTTTTAAATACAATCTTGCACATAAAATTGCAACATTTAATATAAAAAAAATTTGCGTGAGTATGATACATGAAGATCTTATATTATCATACTCACAAATTTCAGTTCCAAATAAGGTTTATGCAACCATTCGATAATAGTTCTTCCTGGATTGTAATACGATATTTTGTTATAATACATATTTATTATAACATATGTTGGCATGTAGCAGGTTATATATTATATACATCTGCTAGATATTATATAAAAACTTAATTTCCCTTTACACCACATGAATGAGGTATGGGATAGCTTCTCGCGTTGTTGGGAATTAACACGCTTTCTATTTTTAGATTCACAACTAACGGCATCTACTTGTTTATCGACGAATGCAAACGTCACTGTTTGAGAAGCTCTTACTAGACACGCCGATTGACTCGACACTAATACTGCGAAGTTGCTGTCGACAACATTCGAGGGGAGCCGACAATGAAAGAATTTATTTTTTTTTAATATGATCTCCCGCATGGTAGTCGCGTGTTATAACCACTATGTATATAATGATTTGTACTTGTGCTTTTTCTACCACATTTGTATATAATGAATAAAGTTTGTTATCCTCCCTATAATATTTAACATTTGAGTTATATCTCCGTTCTCTTACCACTACAGCTAAGAGAATACATCATCATCATCAGCTTGTGTGTTGAAATGACACATTCTTTGCATCATTTTTATAATCCTAGTAAAGTTAAGCAGTAAATATCAAGAAGTTACTCCTGAACACTTAACAAATAACTCTTATCAGTGTGCGCTTTTAAGCTTGTGTGTGCGTGTGCGTGCAGCACACCTAGAAGTTCCTGTTCCGGTTCCTGGGGTCTACATACTGACAATCAACCATTCCATATACCAACATTGTTATAATGCCGTCTTACTATCTCGAAGTTTTCATTGTGTGCCATGAGTGTGACACTATTGCGTTGGAGAGAGGGAGGGAAGACTTAAAATAAACAACATCTTGTCTTAAACACTGAGACATGATGATGAATTGTTGCCAGGGCAGACCTGGAACATTCTACAGTCTTACGACAAAGATATTTATGGTAGAGCGGAAGAACATAATTAAAATGTGTCATACTTTAAAGGATTTTAACAGGAACTAACGAAAGCATCACACCTCAGCTAACAGACAGTCATACATACATATATGATGGTAGTACAATGGGGTTAACTGTAACAGGATCCTTATTTATAATAACAGACCGTTCAAGGATGTTCTGGTTTGATGTCGTCAGTGTGCACAAACATGAAATATAATTTCAATTATAATAATGTAAGCTTGTCTTCCTCTCGATTCATTAGAGACATGATATGCGTGAACATATCCGCTGTAGTCGTGAATAGTTCATTGTTAATGTGTTGGTAGACATTTACAAATATTTTGTGGTAATACTTACAGTTTGTAGATAACCCTTTAAAATAATAGCATATATATTGAAAATAGTAAATGCGGTTGTTAAGACAAATATGGGTGGGCCATTTAAAATTTTGAATTTGAATCGGCAACAAAAAAAGTACAGTTGATTTTTTAAAATTTCTTGTTTTATTGGAATGGTTGAACTTTGTCATTTAATAATGGCACATAATATCATTCAAGACTGGCTCATCAGTACCTTAACCGATCAACCCAGTACATTTTCAATTATTTCGGGTCGAATATCTTCAATGGCAACTTCGATTTCATGTTTCAATGCTATAATTGTTTTTGGATGCATTGCGTAAAAATTATCCGTAATGGCTCCCCACAGAAAATAATCCAAAGGGCTCAAATCACAGTCATAAAAATCGCTAGTTGAAATTTTAAATGGCCCACCCTTTACTACTGGAACTATTTTAATTAATTTTTTATTTCTTTTAAATCGGTTACTTAATTTTTTATTTTCAAGCGCTTATTAGCAACCTTTAAGTTACTAAGTTTTATTATTTTTTTTTAAGTCGAGTACTACCGCCGGGTTGTCGTCAAATTTAATTGGCTCAATGTCGATTGTTAGCTTTTCTGTTAAATACACATCCAAATCGTTCCTTAATTTGATTGGTTTTCCATATGTTTTCAATTAAGTAAATTGCAACAAAATTCGCAAGGACACGAATAAAGTAATATAATTAAATATTTACTAGAGGATTCTAAGAAGTAAATAGTCATAAATTCAGTCCATGTTTTCTTTTCTTATCTTCTTCTTCTTACTGCTATAATATGCTTATAAATGTGTTCATGTGTACAAAAGTGTGTATCTAAATTTGCATTCATGCCTGAATGTTCAAACTGTTCCAACATACACTCGCACTCACATGTACACACATTGTTGTGTATGAGTACATGTACTGTACAAGTGTATATGCGTGTGTATGCCTGTGTGTAGGTAGCATGAAAACATTCACTGACAAATTGATTCAATGAAGCAATATGCTTCACTCACGCTCCACAGTCGAAGAGAAATTAGCATGACTCTTCAAACCCATACTCATACATTTAAATATGTGCATAAATATATTCATGTGTATGTGTGTAAGAGCAGACAAACAAAATGAATGCTGCACATGACAGTCTATAAGGCTGTGTGTACAACAGTATGTACACGTATGTGCTGATCGATTTACGTGGGGACTAACTAATGAAATGTTGTTTTACACAGTACAACACATGATTTTGGGACTCAATTCTGAGAACTGCACGTGAATATAGCCAAAAATAAGAAGTTCTGCATCATTCGCTTTGTCAAGTTACATGCCATAATAATTTAATATCTATTTGAAGTTAGTAAGTATGGTATAGGGAAATTTGTCACGTTTGTATCCTTTTTGTTATATTGTTATATGGTGGCGTATGATTATCATATGTAATATTCCACATAAATCATACGCTACTGAGTACAACAGTTTTATTATAACTTCTACAAAATAAACTCAGTTCAAAATCATTTGAAGAATGGAAAGTGAAACTGTTGCTTTTGTAGGAAAACGTTATACGAACAGGTTTTTTTATTTGTTTCAGCTATATCGGACTAGTTATGCCAAACCAAATAGCATAAAACGTGACAAATTCCCCTATACGATACTTACTAACTTCAAATCGATAATTAATTATTATGGCATGTAACTCGACAAAGCGAATGATACATTACTTCTTCTTTTTGGGGCTACTTTCACGTGCAGTTCTCACAATCGAGTCCCAAATCAATGAGCTATTGTACTGTGTTTTTTTGTCTCTGAGCCTCTGTACTGCCAATGTACATATACTCGCCTCGATGCGGCTTTCGGTTGTCAAAGTTTTGTATGGCAGTTTGGAAAGCAGTGAGGCACTACACAAAATAAATTGCCTGTTGTTGTCGCAATGCCAAATTTGCTGTACTGGTAATTCTACCTTATTAATACATCTTGGGTCAAAACATACCGCTACCCGCACACACTCGTGCATGGGTATACCCAAGTACAAGAGAATTTGAGCGCAAGTTGCTACAAGTGTTGTGTGCCATTTCTATTCCTATTCCATACAGTATGGAAATATTAAAGGAGTACCGTAAGCACTTATGGTACCCGTAGTGCTTAGAAGAGTTGACGAATGTAAGAGCGATCAAAAACGATGATCCATGATGATGTTGATCTTAGCTAAAAAAACTATAATTAAGTTGAGTCTAGTATGCTTCTGACTTCGTGAGCATCGAGTGTATTTTGTTTTGAGGTATACATAACAATCATAATTGTATGAGAGAAAAAAGTAAGGGTGGGTAGAGGTATAGTTCGTTATAAATAGAGTGCAAACATATCTGTAAGAGTTTGTAAGCATTCTCTGTGTGTTAGGTATGGATCCACGCAAGTATACAAATCATGAATCGTATAATAAACCGACTAAAATCTCTTTGACCACTTTATTTCTTATATTTTCACTTCATTGCTACATATAAGATCACAATATATAGGTAGTATTTACTCTTTTGCTGCACCCTTCGTTGGTGCCATCCTAGGTATGCATTGACAACATGAGCAATTTCTGGTAAGAAACAGTTCACGTTTGTTACTTTTCTGCATTGCTGGCATTGAAGGTTTCTGTTGCTGTGGACGCTTTCTCTCCCTCTCCTCCGATTTACTCATCCACCTCTGATAACTTTCTCAAGTCGTTCGAACACGTAAAAAAGACATGCACATGCATGCATTGTGTGACTGCAAAGGATGTGCAACAAAAAAATGTCAAACAGAATAGCTCAGAGGTCGCATATGCTTTTAAATTCTTATTTCAATACATTTGCACAAATTCAACACAAAAATGTCATCCTCTGGCTCTTGTGTGCGTGTTTACGCAGTCCAATGGGTTGTGTTGAGGAGAGGGCAAGGAGGCATTTCAATGAAATGTAATTAATTTGTATTATAATAAAGTGACTTTAATAATAATGCGCATGATTTATGTCGTCGAGGCTTTGTGTTCTTATAACCCATTTCTTGGAGCTTTTCTGTCTGTTGCCATGGTTGATTTTCTTATTTGTTAATGTTGTTGTTGCTGTTATTGTAGTGATTGTCTCGTCAAACGAAAAGTATTTTGTTGCATAAGATTACATTTCATGTTCAGCATTTTGTGAGTTGCGCCTTGAGGCTGTAATAACAATCAACCCACTTGAATTCTCTTAAAACAAGTTGTTGCTGATGAAATGGGAAGGTATTCCTAGAAAAGTTAGCTAAAGTTATTAAATATTAATAGTTATATGTTGGCAGGTATTCATAGTAGAAACGCAACGTTTTTAAAAACTCTACCAGTTGCAAATGTAAATAGATCTTTAACGCTCAACTTATATCGCTCTCTCATTGCCATTTTTCATTTGCTTATCTTTACCTGTCAGTGAGTGATCTTCCCCCTGTCCCCTTTGCTGAGTTTGCTGTTTCGCAGCCATTGCACATGCAACAGAATGTAGAGCCAGCAACCATTTGTAATGTTTTTCCATCGTTTCGTGCAACATTAATCTTCCACATGTTAAATGCATTTGTGTTCCAGTTTTTCGTTTCCGTTCGCAGGGTGCGGGTGTTGTATGCAAAACTATTCTTTGGCATTTGTGCAAATTCTTTATGGTCTCTCTCTCTCTTCATAGGATTTCTTTAATTTTCCTTCTACGCAAAGAAATTTAATTTCCTCTTCGACAATGTTGAACAAGTAAATTGACCACAAGTTGTCTTAAAGGAAATATCTAATGGTTGCATGGCAAAGCAAGAGCAATAACGTTTGTATATCTATATTCTTTTCTAATGGGTCTTTGGAGCCGGACAGATAAAAAATATGCAATGGCATTTAAAAGGATAAAGCGAGGACTATAGGAAAGTGATGGAAAATGACTGAAATGTATTGCGGTATGATGTAGATTTTTTGTTTTGGTTTTAGAATAAGGAATAAAGAATAAAGTAAATACTTTAGAAGATCAAATGGAATCAACAGGCATGTGTTATATTCAAACGCTTCTAGCGTAAAGTTAAACTAGACTACGAGAGAGAGTGAGAGGGAGAGTTACGATTTTTGCAGATATTTTTATTAGTACACCTACTGCTAAATGTACCAACAACAAGGTGGTGTCATCAGCTACAACAACTTTACAGCAACAAGAACAACACGCAAATTTTTTTGTAGTATATGACTATGACTGTCATATTTGGCTGATTTGGTTGTGAAGTTTTTTGCCCGCGAAGCATAAATAGGTAAAAAAATAAAAAGAAATTAATTTTCCTGTTGCAGTATTGGTTAACAATATTCACACAGTTATTAAAAACAATAAATTTCACAATTTTTCATTAAAAATTTGTTACCGAACATGCAAACGACATGTAAACAAAACAACCAGTTTGACATTTTCGACTGATGAATAACTGAAAATAAGTTTTCTGTTGGCCTGAGTGTAGTTTTGAATTTGAATAAGTCATAATTTAGAGAACAATACTGTTATCGCCTCCAAAGACAATGTAAATACCTAATACAGCAAAACTCATAATATATCTATGTATGTTAATTTGTCACGCTCTCTCTAACCATTAATCTTCCTTTGACAGACTACTTGAGCATTTTTCTTGCCATTGCGAGACGTCTGCTTTATGTTGCTGTCGGAGGCCTATGCAATATGGTTTCCTTTTTAATGGTTAATTAAAATTTCATAAAACTCCCGAGTTACTATGCTAATTTATGCCTCAAGTTCTTGCTGTTGTTTGCTTTATATGGCAACCGTAACCGTAACCGTTTCATTTTCATTTACAGCAGACATACACAAATTACAAATTACAAAAGTCGTCACCGTCACATCGGCTTCCCACCCATTTCAACTTAAGTTCCCAACCTATTTCATAATGAGATCTCAAATGTATCTTATTATTTCCAAACTATTGTATGGTGATCATTAATTAAGCTTCGTTTTGCGATCGGACACTTACACAATACAACATTTTTCAGCTCATTGATTTGGGACTCAATTCTAAGAACTACTCGTGAAAGCAGTTCCAAAAAGAAGAAGTTCTGTATCATTCGTTTTGGCAAGTTACATGCCATAATAATGTAGTATCGAAGTTAGTAAGTATCGCATAGGGGAATTTGTCACGTTTTAGGCTCATTTGTTTGTTATAACTCAAGAATCGCTAGTCCGATTTAGCTGAAACAAATTGAAAATACTTAAGAATTACAATTCCTTTAATCTGTTCATATAACGTTTCCGTACATAAGCAACAGTTTCACTTTTCCATTAATTAAATGATTTTGAACTGGGTTTATTTTGTAGCAGTTACAATAAAACTGTTGTACTCCGTGGCGTATGATTTACGTGAAATATTAGTTATGATGATCATACGCCAGCATATAGTATTTATGTTATGTCAAACAAAAGAGCTTGAAACGTGACAAATTTCCCTATACGATACTTACTAACTTCAAATCGATATTAAATTATTATGGCATGTAAATTGACAAAACGAATGATGCAGAACTTCTTATTTTTGGGGCTACTTTCACGTGCATTTCTCAGAATTGAGTCCCAAAATCATGTGTTGTACTGTGTTAGTTTAGAATGTAACTGCACATTAAATTGTTAATGTGAATATCGAAAACTTTAATTTCCTTTCATTTGTTAGATTTTTTGAATCCTGTTTAGGTTTTGATAGTTTGAAAGTATAGTATTAAAAAAGTTTGTATAGTATTAAAACTCCCTTTACCTACTCGTAGGTAAATTTGTACATTATGCACTACTATTTTAGCAATAATAGTTTATCTTTTTTTCACTGCAATATCGAATCTTTTTTGTATTAGGTTCTTTGTATACAAGTGGATTTCTTTGCGGCGATGTTTTTCATTCCACTAATCGAACCACGATTAATTTCTCTAGTGTAATTTTTGTTTTGCCCAGAAATAAACATGTTGGACCTGATGACTGTGTAAAAAGTAACATACATTTCTGAAATATTTTCATAGCAAAAAGTTAATTGAAATTGTAGTTTTCTAGCATATTTCTCTTATCTTTTCACACACACGCACACGCACACATCAATAAAGAAAAATGCAGCATATCCTCACAAGAAAATTCTTCAAATTTCAAATGTTATGCTTTCTTTTTTCAATTCTATTACGTTTAATTAAATTCCTTTTTCATGAGTTAGCAAAAGATGAAAGAAGCCGAAGAAACAGAGCAGCGAGTGTATATAGGTGATGTGAGAATCAAAGGCAACTGCACAGTTTGTGGTTAAGTGGGTCTTAAATGCCAATGCATGCATTAGGGGAACAGGTGGTAGGAAAAATGGTTGGCTTGCGTACAAAATCAATAGTCTAATAATGGAAGATGACACATGAATTCGCTACACTACGTAAAAATTGGTTAAAGTACTATATTTAAACATAAGTTTGGAACAGAAATAAATATTCTAGAGCACTAAGTTGCTAGCTTCAAAAACATTTTTGCTTAAACTTATACCAAATATCATCGCCATGTTTTTGATATAAATTGGTATTAACTAGAATTTATTCACATTTATACAATATACCATTGCCTTAATTTTCATATCATAATAAATTAGTATTGTTTCTCTACTCTTGTAAAATTTTCAATAAAATTTCTCTAAATATCTTCGCCATATGTTCGATATCTTAATATGTACGTATATTAGACCACTGCTAAAATGTATCTCTAATCATAGAATCCTATCGCTTTTAATTATTTTGTTTTAGTAGTTTTTTTACGATTTCTCTGCCATTACTTTCTCTCCACAACTGTGTTAGTGATTTTTGTGTGTGTACATTCTTGTTCAATGCTGTACACGTGTATGCGTGTGTGTGTGCAATGATACAAATTGTTTGCACGTATATGTGGCCGTAGAATTAGTCAAACGTAAAAATCACTTTAAATTAAAATGAATTTTCTGTTTGTAACGTTTTGATGCTGTTTGTTGGTTTTATCCTATGTAAGTTTTACCTCTAAAAGCTACACGGGCATAAAGTATTCTTAATTCGATCATGTGTATGATACAATTGTTAAGGCACAAATGCTACTATTAAAAAATATATCGCACATATGGTGCGAGACCGGCATAACTTAAAAAATTCGATTCCGAGATGAACGCATTTGCCATTTTTAATTTCCTCCCAACTTGTACGGAATAGAGGAATTCAGATAGCTCTCAAGTGGAGAGTATAAAAGATATTAATATGAATTTTTTACACAAGTATGTTAAAGCCAATCATCCTACATCGGTAACTAAAAAAAATCATGTTTTTTGATTTATGCCGGTCTTGCACCAAATGAGCGATATGTTATATGTACTGTTCTTCATCGTACAGCATTTATTGGTACACACAGGGCGTATGAGTTATGTGTCAGACATACGTAGCTCGTACGCCCTCATGTATATTAGGGTACTTTCTCTTGTATGCATGTACATATATTTAGATATGTGCAATATATGTACCTATGCTATTTTATTTAGGGCACATCCGGTTCGAACTCTATGTGCAATATATTTAGATGACGACTACGAGCTGTTATTCTATCTGCGTTTTGTAATTCATTTAACGTAAAAACGCTTTCAGATTTAGAAAGGTAAAGTAAATATACCCAAACAAACAGCACCATAAGTAATGTAAAAAAAAGTAAATCAATTTCAGTGAATTCTATAAATGATTAAAATCACAATTGGATGAGTGGAATTAACACAAAAAAACTTGTATTTAATTAAATTTTTTAGTGTGCATATAAGTACTAAACTAAGCTAGTTGTACTGTGTTAATTCAATTTAAAGGGTAAAACTTAAACGTCTTTGTATAAAACTAGTAAAAGCTTTCAAATTCGTACATTTCGAAAAGATACTGATAAGATCCTTCCTCTGAAGGCACATACCGTTCTAGGTCTAGGGAGGTGGCACAACCCTGCTAGTATTGACCACCCACGCTTTATTTATTTTACCACTTTTTACAATTTTGTTACGCAACTAACCTTTGCCTCGTGTCGCTTTAAAAAGTCAATTCAGTTCTTCAAAAATATTATATCAAATCGATAGAATCTCATTGGTTATTTCACATACTCTCATGGCTTTCTACTCCCTTAACTTTCTACAATATTCACCTGTCATTAAGGGAAAACTTTGAGTTCTTCATTTACAACATTATTGCTACATACACTATTCCCCTGTAGCATTCCCATTCTACGAACAAACGTAAATATATATCAAATTCCCTCTCACTCTCTCACGCGCACACACACGTACCCGTACATGTTTATTTGCTTGTTTGTGTCTATGAGTTATGAGCAAAATTTTGTTTGATAAAGATCCATAAGAAGAACTAATGAAAAACTTTGGCAATAACAAAAGAAATTCTATGATATATTGAGTGTTGGTAATATGTTTATAGCATAAGAAAAACAACTGCCAAAAGTCAAAGTTTTCATTTGCTGCCGATATAATTTAAGAAAATTATTCAATGGCATTACAAATTTTCAGCCATGCACTTGGACACAAGAAGATGTTTTGTGAATGTTTATATATTCCTCTCTCTCTCTCTCTCTCTCTCCGTGGAAACCTTTAAAAATGTAACAAACTTTAATAAGACGATAAACGCGCTGTGCGATTATCTTAAACGCCTTTAATTACGTGCAATTGCTCATGGCACAAGTGTTTAGAAATTTAATTTTGTTTAAAACTATGATCAGGAATTCACCTCGTTTCGTTAAGACATAACCCGAGAAAAATGCTGCAGCACCCCAAGAATTTGCCTTGTTGCTACACGCTTGGGTTTGTTGTTGCCGTTCGACTATATGAGTGCAGCTGTTGTGTTCCTTGGAAAGAATTTTCATATTTCAACGCATACCCAGGAATTTATTGCAACACAATGAAGCAGCAAAAGTTTTTACACCAGCAAAACATACACAAACGTACGTACCCAGGATGCAGCATCGACACAGGCAACCCCAAATAAGCATTACACCATGTCGTGCTGCAACAAGCGCTTCAGTAGCTGAAGTAAATAAGAAAATGTGAACTGATTAAAGAATGAAAACGACCGCAATACACTCTACGCTGTGTTACATAATGAAATGGTTGTACAGTTGAATAATCGAATAGTTAAGACATAGACTTTATATGTATATTGTTGCATGTTTGGCTATTATGTATATGGAATGACTTAATGATTAACGTATCGTCTAAGCTTAATAAAATCTTGCGATAACTAAGGTACGTCCATGAAATTTGTTGATTTACAATCAAGCAACATACTGGACACATAAAGGACAAAACAATACAACATATGAATTTAGGACTCAATTCTGAAAACTGTACATGAAAGTAGCCCCAAAAAGATGAAGTTCTGCATCATTCGTTTTGTCAAGCTACATGTTATATTAATTTAATATCGATTTGAAGTTAGTAAGTATTGTATAGGGGAATTTGTAACATTTTAGGCTCTTTTGGCGTATGATTCTCATAAGTAATATTCCACGTAAATCATACGCCACGGAGTACAACAGTTTTATTGTAACTGCTAAAAAATAAACCCAGTTCAAAATCATTTGATGAATGGAAAAGTGAAACTGTTGCCTATGTAGGAAAACTTTATGTGAACAGATTAAAGGAATTATCATTCTTATTTTTTTTTAAATTTGTTTCAACTAAATCGGACTACATAGTGGTTCTCGAGTTATATCAAACAAAAGAGCCTAAAACGTGACAAATTCCCCTATACAATATAAACTCTTTATTATTAATAGTAATTATTTTATATTAATAGTTTAATATCGCCATAGCGTTTTAATTCTATAATTGATTATTATATGTATAACACCGTTCCTGCTCTGTGTATTTCAATGATGCAACGATTAGTGCCAACACTGTAATTGTAACGGTTCAATGTTGCCAGCAGCTAGCAACGATTTGCAAAACACAGACTGTATTACTAACATTACAATTTATTGCTATTATTATTTACAAACGCTAAGAAACCGAGTAACAAAACAAATACAACAACAGCAACAACAACAGCCATTCAGTTTATAGAAGCTGCAAGAGAAATGACAGCATATTAAAATTAACAAGAATTTATGGTTTTTCATATTTTCAATTCATATTTTTTATTTCGATGTTGTTAAATTGTACAACAACAACAAGTGTATTGTGCGACGACCCTTGTGTGTGTCTGTGCTTGTTGTGAACTTTATGCAAAAGGCTTCACTATTACGTGAATCCTTTAAATGCGCACAATTCTTCTCTTGTCGGCTTACACAAGCACATGCGACTCTTTCGCTTACTGAGCTGTATACGAAGAAGACCTTCCTTTGCATTGGCCAAGTTAATAGGTGAACGCATTCGTCCATTCGGCCATACATTCGCTTATTCGTTATTAAATCCCCGGACACAGAAGAGATTTCAGAGGCAATTGTAGTCGGTGGCTTTATGCGACTTTCGCTGCTGCAACTGCAAGAAGCTTTGTTGGCTGAATTGCATTTTATTCGCATGGAGAATAATCTTCATTTACGACATTGGACTACGGGTATTGGTGGGATGACTGGTGCTGCCGGTGGTAATGATCGGCGTATTCATTAAACCAAATGTTATTAACTTTTTCCTTTTGTAATACATATTTATAAGGCATCTCGTGTGGCAGGCGCAAGTGAATGCAGATATTTTCGAAATACTACAAGTAATATATATCGCATCCTTTGGAATAATTTTTTATTCAAATTTTCCGTAAATTTCTGCTACAGCGATGATGTTAAAGCTGCACCAACCAATGAATTCCAATTATTAACCAAAAGGGTTATTTTATACGATTGCTAATGAAATTTAAATTGTTTTCCAGGTTAAAGGGAAGGCATTTAAGAAATGGAAGGAAATAAAACTTAGAGGTTTTAAATGTTAAAACCTGAGTCGCAAATCAATACTCACAGTGGTTATCTTAAGAAACACAAACACCTCTAGACACCTCTATCAATCTACAATCTGATCAAGTTCCTATTTCCTATAGATATAAATCTATTCAAAGGATACCTGGCAACATTTCTACAGTTTAAAATTTATTCATCGCTGCTTTGCACCATCATTAGTTTGTCACATTTGTAAACTATTACAAGTAGTTTGGACTCTTCTTGCCTCGCTGGAGCGTAATAATTAATTGTGTTTTACATTTCATTTCACTTTGTAGTGAAATCCTTGTGCTCTGACTTCCTGTCAACCACACTTAATTAAGTTACACACAAAAGAAGCTTACGAAAGCAACTTTCCGTTTTTGCTTCTCTTCTCTGCTCTCTTCGTCAGCTCCTTTGCCTGCCTGCTTGCTTTGCTGGATGTCGAGCACGAGGGCGAGTAAGATGTTGACGACAACGATGACGTTGGGGCGATGATGACAACATATGGTTATAAATTGTTGCAGTTGCATATAGCGGTAACGTCATTATCGTCAGCACATCATCATCAGCAACAGCAGCAGCAGCAGAATAATGAGCTCATTCAAAGTCTGAACTTTTTATTTTTTGGTGGCTCTAGAGTTTTCTATCAAAAATAAAGCTGATGTTTTTACGAGAACTAATTAGTCTTCATTTTTCAGAGAACCAGCCAACCAAACAAGTTTGTTCAAAATGTATTTTGTTTTTGTAGTTGAATTTCGTTTTTCAGGCCATCAAAGACAAAAAGCCACAAAAACCATTAAAATGACAAAGGAGCTCACTACAAATAGACAAACAATCAAACGAATAAAACAAAAGCGTTGGAAAAAAGGAAACTATAAAAATAACAACAACAACAGCATCAAAGGCAAGTGTATCGCACATAGGAAATATGAGAGCAGCACAACAGCAAAACGAGGGCTGCTGTTGATGCTGAAGGATATTGTTGCAGCTTATGTGGGGCAACAACAACATTGATTTGTGTTTTTTTTTTTGCTTTGTTGTTGTTGCCTTACAATAAATGAAAGTAATTGTGTTGACTTTATCTCAAACTATTAGGGACGTTGTCGATTAATTAGAAAAATGTCGAAAATTGTATTTACCTATACGCTGAACTCTAAAGTTGACTGGGCTTTTACTCTACACACATACATACATAAATGTTGGTGTCACAACAGGGGGAGGTGGGCGCTCGGGCGGTAGTACAGCGAGGTGCCTTATCATAATAATTTATTACTATTTCAAGGAGTGTACGTGTCCTGAGTGGTTATAGTATTATTTTTTTAAGAAATTTTTCATTTTTATGGCTTCACATTAGTATGAGTTATGATGTTCAATTTAGTGCAAAGAATTTTATTTTATATTTTACCGTCTTAATGCCATGGATGTTTTATGCACTTTTTTATGCGTTCTTTAAACAATTTCTGTTAATTTATTAATGATAATGTGGAAAGAATATTTCTATTTAGTTGAAAGGTAATTATAAAGTTTGCGGCTTAGGATTGTGAGGCTCGAATTGTGAAAAGGAGAAAAGTTAAGCAACAACATGTATGTTATTGTGTTCAACATAATGAGGTAATACTATGGAACTAACAGCATAGAAGAAGAAGCCCTAAAATTAGTAATTCTATTTCGACAATTCGCCACTCTTTAAATCATTACAATTTTGAATAGCTGACACCAATGATGACATAGTCCTTAAAGAAACACACCAATGACATTCAAAATCTTTAACATTATGTTAAAAGATACACAATACACAACTCTTTGAGAGATATCACATTTCTATTTAACGATTTCAATTACAATAAGCCTTTGATTTATTTTTGTTCATTATGGGACACAACTTTCATCTACTTTCCTAGAATGTTATTTTTAATGAGCGACACTATGACAGCATAATAGAGAACGACAAAAACAATGTTGTTACTAATTATAAATACGCAGAACTAAAGCCATTTTTAGTTCTAGGTGTACACAAAAGCGGACAACGTTTGTAATGAGATCATGTTCCGCATACAGCTTATAAATAAAAGTCATCGTATAGTCGGTCTTTTTGTTGTACGTATCTGTTAGTGATGTGTGACTGTAAAATTTTCAAAATATTTTATATTGTTTGACATTTCACTGGAAATTTTACCGAGAAGAATGTTAACTATACAATGTGATGTATATGTATGTGTGGCTGTGTGTGTGTCAATATGCACATAAAAACTTAAAAGCCGTGAACTTTACATTTACATACTTTACAAGTGGAACAACACAAGCGACTGATGGCATAGACACAACAATACACACACACAAACATATGCGTATATGTGTATAACTGTTCAAAGTAATTTATGCTTAGAAAGTGACTATCAATGAATGCAGTGGGTATATACGACAACGAACACACATACACATGTGTACGTACGAATCAGCTTGAATTGCAACATTTTTCATGTGAATATGATACTCACACAAATCCACATACTTTTGCACTTATATACTTAGGCGTATACAGATACGTCTAGTCAGACATCTTCTTCGATATACACATGTGTCAAAAACTGTAAAAAAACACAAAGATCGTAAATGATGCCTTACTAGCGCAATATTTCATGTAAATAATGATTGATCTTAAGTAAATTTTGATAATTACCACTGAAACACTTTAGCTATTTTAGATGCCTGATGTCATATTTTTGAGCAAGTATCAGAAACTGCTGAACCTTTTAGGCATTCTCACAGTCCACATAATACAAATATTATTTATTTGTCTTAAATTGCAAATGACTTTTCACTAACTTCGCTATCCGAGGGTCATCTGTAAATGTGTGCGATTGTATGTGCATCTGTATTTGCAGTTTGCAACTTGTGATAATATAACTCTTTGCAGCCTTTTATTCATTTATGATGCGCATACAGTTACAGTACGATGTGGCACTTTCATTTACTCACAAACTCACACTCACTCGTGCAGAGTTAGATACAACGAAACTATTCAACCATTCAAATGCATCGGTACATGCAATAGTACACACACGCACACACACACACTCAAATGTACATTCGAACTCATAGTTATTGTCTTTTGTTTTAAAGCAAAGCAATAAAACAATTTGTCAAACAGAGAAAATATTTATATGCATACACACAAAGCATTCACACTTGTGGACACAAACACTTTCGCATAGATAAATCTGGATATGATAGACGGTAAGAGTCATGGCCAAACAGTGGCACGCTTACTGAGACGCATCCATGGATAATGAAATATATTTAATATTATAATTCCTGATTCTTAATAACACTCGAAGCCAATAGCGTAAACTTCAACAAAAAAAAACATTATTTAAAATTATGGAACACAACCAAAAATAGGTCAGCCACTCCTGTAAAGAAAGGAAGCTCCCATGTATTTCTGAATTTCAATAGAAGCTGCATATAATAGGTATACAAAATAGCAAAGCTTTTGGTCCATAGAAATATGGCTATAATGATTGAACTTTACAGTTGTAGTTCTGGGATATGTATATTTTATTCTCCGTGTAAAGGACTGTGTTTTCATCAGAGCCTACAAATGCAAATGCAGTGACAGTTCGAAGGTATCACCAAGTGATGTAAAATAATTTGCGTAGGAGTAAGAACAATTTCGCAATGATATTTATAAAGATTTGACCTTAAACAGTGTCATAAACTTATTGCCTTTGTCGGCGACTTAGCTATTTGAAGCACACCTTGATGTAACTACCACACAAAGAAACATATATGGTTGTATAGGGGTTCGACCCCGATCATAGTCGGTAAAGTATTAAAAACAAAGTATAGAATGGCGAGAACATAGCCATATGGTGACTGTTAAGAACAGTGGACTGTGATAGAGGTCAAATAAATGAAAAGGGCAGATTATGTGGAATTAAGTCGTTTTCGATCATCTGTAACTAAGAAGATTTCTTATAAAATTGGTCCATTGGCAGAAAATGTGTTTGGAAAGCGATCCATGGGATCCAGTAGGCCTGCAAGCCGCATAGCAATTTTCTTTTCCGTTATCATTGTAGGAAATTCCTGAAAGATCTACAAAAGAACGTTCAAAAAGGATTTAAAATATGCAAAATAAATTGTCCATGAGGCAGAATTTTTAACAATAATTTCTTATGTAATCACAGTAAAATCTCAAACCATGTTTAAGATTTCAAACTATGTTATATATCTAAAACTCTGATCGCATTCCCTAGAATACAAATTCAAGACCTTAAAAAAATTATGAAAAATCGTCTTCCCTACGTAATTCTTTCCGTAATATTTAGTAAGTTGCATTGGGCACCATTCAGAAAAGGCACGAACAAACACCCAAACAAGATTTAACTAGTCATTTATTGCCTTGGGACCTTAGTGCCTTTGATTGTAGCTTTATTGAAAGGGACATTATTAAGAGTCTAAATTATTTTGCCCGTTGCAACTTTCGAAACCAAAAGTATTTAGAATGAATGTATATTAAACTCTTAAGTTGAAAGCAGAAATCCCTGCTAATGGAATCACCCAGAAGAAATATATCTAGCAACAATGTGTATTTAAAATAACTCAACAAAAAAGGTTTAGTAGTTTAAGCATTACATTATCACAACTGGATCTATGTTAGGACCAAAATGAGCTATGCTAAAGGCGGCTGACAAATAAACCTAATTAACCATTACATACAAAATCTATATAACTTATTTCACAAAAGTCTACATAGCACAATACAACATTTTTTAGCTCATTGATTTGGGACTCACGTGAGAGTATCCCCAAAAAGAAGAAGTTCTGCATCATTCGTTTTGTCAAGTTACATGCCATACATAGTAAGTATCGTATAAAGGAATTTGTCACGTTTTAGGCTCTTTTGTTTGACATAACTCGAGAACCACTAGTCCGATTTAGCTGAAACAAATTTAAAAAAATTAAGAATTACAATTCCTTTAATCTGTTGATATAACGTTTTCCTACATAAGCAACCGTTTCACTTCTACACTCATCAAATGATTTTGAACAGGGTTTATTTTGTAGCAGTAACAATAAAACTGTTGTACTCCGTAGCGTATGATCTACGTGGAATATTACTTATGATGATCATACGCCACCATATAACAATATAACAAAAGAGCCTAAATCGTTACAAATTCCCCTATACGATACTTACTAACTTCAAATTTAAATTAATATGGCATGTAACTTGACAAAACGAATGATGCAAGACTTCCTACTATATCATCATTCTACGGTAACAGTGAGCGACAATATATATCTCGCTCATCTCATGGTGTGTATTAATTTGTTATTATTGAAATTATATTAAAGAACAAAATGTCTTTAGCTTTTATTTAAACTTGATTAAACATTCATGAGCTTGTTGGTGGTATTCTCTACCAAAATCATATTTTGCTGCTATAATTTGCACTTGATGGTGTTATTGTTTTGTTTTTTTTTTCATTTTTTAATTAAACCGCTCATTTCGTTGCTAAAACACACACACACTCACAGACTTGAATATTCATAATTACAATTATATTTGTGTATGAGTTGTGAAAATATATATACATATATAAAATATAGGTAGGGAAAAACAAACTAACAAAGCAAACACACACACACACAGCCAAAGGCAATTATGTTGCTGAAACTTATGATCTGGGAGTAAGGTACAAGGGTGCGTATGATTATTGTCGTTAGCGGTAAAATTGAATTTCTATGTGTTTAAGGATTAGATTTCGGAGAAAGAACAATTAATTAATTACATGTGCAATACAAAAAGTAAAAAATCGTGTAGAAACTATGTTTATTGAACTTTAGGACTTAAATACCGCATCAATTTGAGTGCCCTCATCGTTTTATTAAATGAGTTACACAAGTTACAAACTTAACTTTTAACTCATGCTACCAACAATTCAGCCACTATGTAATGTTATATATTAATAACATAATAAACTAATGCATTTCTTAAGACCATCAAAGCATAAATCAACTCTTGTATAACGTCGAACAGTTATGTAAGTTTTTTTTTTAAAAAATTTTTATTTATATTTATTGTGTCTGATTTCGGATGAAGTAAAAAACTAACTATAGGACCCATAACATTTCAACTGACAAAGTCCTTTATCATTCTGTCAACTTTCTATATAAATAAATTAACATATTGACTGAAACATTGAACTTCTGGTGAATCTTAAAAAATTTATATGGTATTAAATTTCGCGTAACACTTAAAGCTCAATTTATATCTTATACCGCAAACAAATGAACACATGCCACCAACTAGTTTAGGTTTAAAAATTGTACATAAATCTTGCCAATATTAAACACACCATATTCAGCAAATGTCATGTGAATGTGCGTAAGTAAATTCGTAATAGGCCAAGTATATAAAATTGTAATAAACGTTGTCGTTGGGTGATTAACGAGCATAAAATTGCTCTCGTGCCCAAACACTCGTCCATAGTTTGAATTCCCTAGCGCTATCTTTCACACGATGGGGGTGTGCGTGTGTGTCTGAGTGGAAGAATTATTTTGCGGCTATCAACTTAAGATGAATTTAAAATTTGTATTGCCTTTAAGGAACTCCCTGGTAAATTAACATTTAACAAAGTGTAAAGCGGGTAGGCCGTATTAACAGTACCCTCACAATATTGAGTCTGAGACACATTGTTAATTAACTAACCCCTTTTTCAATTCCTGTCCACAACTAAAATTTAGCTATTTCAAACTCAGGCTGTTTTATTTGCTCAATATCACCCGCATATTAGAAATTTGTGTAATTCTTAATTGCATTGCAACTATAAATAATAAAGATTGTAAAAATATATATAAAATATAATTACTTTCTTGTTTTTTCTGTACTTCATTTCTGTTTTTTCTTGATTTGCTATCGTATTCAGTTTTGTTATTTAGTGTTATCTTCCTGTGAAAATGAACTCTTTGGCACAAAACCAAATTGTGAAATATAAAAACTGTTTTAACACTTTATCGTTTACGTTCACTGTCGTCGTACAGCGGCTCTAAGCCAAACGGTGGCATAGGAAGCAACCGTAGCACATTTACAGCTGCTCAAGGAGAATGAGAAGCATTGCAGCGCAGTGTGAAAGAAATAGACATTATAAATTTAGGATTTAAATGGTCGTTTATCTAATTTTATGGTCTTTATTTTATACAATAAATATGTATTGCTTGTAATTAAAACCATAAAAATGTATCCCTTTCTAAGGATAAGGATGTTGTGCAACATTCAGACACATACCTATATAAATTCCTCCTGGTCGGGCTACGCAGAGATGATCTTTGGAAATAAACACACACGCACACATTCACGTGCAATCTTTATAATAAATGTATGGCAATTAATTGAAATAAATGTTTAAAAGAAACACGTTCGCAAACCTAATCCTATAATTTAGAATAAATGATTTAAAACGAACACAGTTTATTTCTTACTTGGCATATAAAAAATAAAAATAATTGATTAGTGTTGGAAAGACGCAACACAGTAACATTGTATAAACAATTTGTGGCTTCAAATTCAATATTAATGCGTTATCATAATTTACGATGAGTCAAATCTGATAAATCCACAGAGTTCTAAAATTAATTTTGAACACAAACAACCAACAGCCGGGAGATTCAGGGAATTGCAGTGAGTACAGATTCATTACAAACAATTGGTACTAGAGTAGCTACCGGAAGAGTCACATATACAGTTTACGAGTCCAAAAAACAATCTGCATACCATAGTGTATTTTTTTGTAACAGTTTATCGAAATAAGTCAATAGATAATTTCGGGCGTTTACGGTTTAAACTAAACTACGCATATCGACAGTGGCAAAATAGTTAGACCTCTCAACTGTTACACCGATGAGCGCAATACAACCATCTGTCTTAATGAGAGCGAAGTAGTTCTCTTTGTCTTTGTCATCGAAGTTACCATCGTCTTATTATCCCTTCCACTTTACAATTAATATTCAAAAACATACTGCCTTATTGCGGACGGCCTATCTTTAACGAGACGAAATGGTTTCTTCTAGCACTAAGGTTCGTGATTTTTTTTAGTTGCCACTTGACCTTATAATTGTTATCGAAAATCTAGTGTGATCTATTTAAAATTTATTCCGAATTAAAGCCTAAATTTATATTTTAAAATGTTTTTAGCACTTACATTTAAACTTGGGGAAAAGGCCATGACCGCCGTATTAAACTCTTATAACAGATATCTTATCACTACACAGTATAACACATGATTTTGGGGCTCAATTCTGAGAACTGCACGTGAAAGTAGCTCCAAAAAGAAGAAGTTCTGCATCAATCGTTTTGTCAATTTACATGCCATAATAATTTAATATCGATTTGAAGTTAGTAAGTAGCATATAGGGGAATTTGTTTGACATAACTCAAGAACGACTAGTCCGATTTAGCTTATTATCGACCAAAAACGAATGCGTAGTTACGCTACTGTACGCCAACTCTCGTTTACCCTTATTGCGATATAAACCTTCTGGATGTATAGTCAAATTTTCTCTTAAACGAAAATGTTTTGTTATATTAAACTCATTCAAACAAAACCCCCCTATTCCTGGCCAATAGTTTTATTACATTAAAATGACTTGTATTGAATATAAAATATCTTTGTGTACATATTTACCTATTTACATGCGTACTTGGGTAAATTTGAACATATACGAGTACGTGTATGCTCCCTGATTTCAGCAAACACGTAATGCCGACACATGTAACACCAGTATTTGTCAGTGTACGTGCGTGTCTGTCTGCTGCTGTCTGTGCTATGCTATTTCGATGAGGATTTGGATAATTTTCTATAACGCGATACATTTTTCTATAAAGAACATCCTTGTACGTATATGTGTAAGCTTAAAAAGTACCAATATACACATGGACAGACAAGTAGCATCTACGACTTCATGTACACATACACACGTTCTTGCAATGCCAATAGAATATGAAATGGCATAGCAAACAAAGAAAGAGAGAGGGAGCGTCCGCCATGTAAAAGCCTTGTTTACTTTGCATAATAGAAACACGTACTTACACACACACACACACATAAGCAAATACCAACTTGCATAATTGTCAGTTTATATTGAAATAGAACATCTTTTCCAGTTGGTAGCTTTATGCGATTTGTTTTATATTAATAAATTGATTTGTCTTATTTATAATACACACAAGATACATATATATGTAGTTGTGTGTTCATTTTAAGTAAATGCTTAAAAACAAAGTCAGTAGGAAAAATTAACAGGTCTCTGCTGAAAGTAGGCCTTTTTTCGTGGCTTAATGATATCTGTTCTCCCAGTAAAAAATTGGATCATCCGAAGATATATTTTGGATCGTGTAATGGATTATTTTGCGAGTAATGGATTACTCCACAAAACTCCGAGCCTAATGCATTCTTTTAACATTAACATGTCCTTACGGGCGAGCAATCCTTTTGAGGTCTTAGTGGAGTACAAGGGGAGTAATCTTTGTTATCTGAGTAAACACCTAAAATACGTCTTTATTCTTTGAAGATAAATATTAAACCGAGAAAACAAAACAAAACGCTTCGAATGCACGTTTGTTGCTCCAAATGGATGTAAGGGTCATTACTTCTTCATTGCACAATTTCGGTATCAAACCAAATATTTTTTACTGGGCTCTGAATAAATTATATGTATATCTACAGCGAATATTCATAGTCAGAGTAGACCTACAAAGGACGTATTTTTCCACTTGCACTAACTCCACCTCATAAACTTTTTGTGACTACGCTATTATTACAATGGCCTCCTCATATCGTCCCTTAAACAACTTAAGTTTATCTTTCGAGAATACAATAAATACCTTAGCATTGCCTCCTTTATTGTATGTAACTTTATAATTCCTTTCTTGGCTTTAATTAAAACGCATTTACTCACAACAAATGCTACATGTCTGATTATGCCAACATTACGTGTATTCATAAAATATGAAATCTAAATCCCATTTGATTTTTAATCCTTGCACATTATCTTTGACCTTATTAGTCAATATTGTGCGGTTGTTCGTTACCACCCCTCCCCCTGCCCAATATCAAACCCTTTAAACGTATCCATTTGCATTACAACTTGCAATGAGGTTATATTTGGAAATTGTTCATAACGCATGATTTAGTGATAATGCAATTTGTACTATTGCGGTCGGAGGTTTCTAATTGTGACTGCAAGCCCGTATTTACACCAATAACCCACAAAAGAGCTGGGTGCTACACGTTTAAAACAATTCGTGAATAGTTATTTTAGTCTACTTAAAGCTCATAGCCATACCTGGGCTCATGGTGGCTGCCACTTTCAGCGAGTGTAAGAGGAGAAGGGTGAGTGTGAGGGAAAGTGAAGCAGAAAACAATCCGCCTAAAATGCAACTGCCATTGTGAAAACACAATGAAACGCATAATCATGACATACATACACAAGCACACTGAGTAAATGTGTGTGCGTGTGTGGGTGTAAGGACATTGGATACGTCCGGATTCTATGAAATGTGCGGAGCGCAACCACAATGATGCGATTTGTAATTAACCAGACGTAAAAGCGGTAAAATGTTTACAAGTGAGTGGGTTGTTAAATACCCGACACACATGCAGCAACCAACGAGGGCCGTATGCAAACAGGCGTAGCTGGACCCAGTCAAACCAGATTTTTGTGGCGCTTGTAAAAATTTCAGCGCTCCACCACTAACCCATGCATCGTGTTCACTATGGTGCACTTTACTACGTGTGCGGTATGTAATTACTTTAACAAATAGTTGTATTAACAATGTGCCAACAGCAACAGAAACATTTTTGTGGAGTGTAAAGGACGACGATAAAAGCATTTAAGCTGTCCCCACCCAACGGTGGACCTTGGCACGGCAGATTAAGCCGTTTGGTTTGGCCTCAATTCATTTTCGGTACGAACGGTGGCTGCTGACCTTGCTAAAGACGTAATATATGGCACATTCAGACTTGTCTGGAAACAGCTTTAACACCAACAACAACAGCTCCAACAAGACAACGAAACAACCATTTTAACCATAACAAAAAGCTTACGTTGTACGTTTTGCACCTGCTGCGTGCAGCTTGCAATTGGAGACTTTGCGCACCAGTGATGCGGAGGACAGAGAACACTTTATTCACCACCACACATAAATTGCAATTCACTATGGAGGTACTTACAGGCTGAAACAGCCAAATGAATGACAGTCATCTAGGCGACGATTGATTGATACTTACATTAAGTTGTTGCCGCTGCTGTTGCCAAACGGATAAAGTACAATGGAAACTGCCTTAAGATGTATGCCGGAATGTATAGGTAACCAATGTCACGAGTTAACTCATACTACATAGTTTGGGATGTTTGAAAATATTTATGTTTAGACAGATGTTGTTACGGCAACGATTAACACAACAATCATTAGACCACTTGGAATTGACACCTTCCAACCGCAAGAATAAAATAGGACACAATAATCAAGAAGGCAATGCCATAAACAGCGCCATATGTTAACGACGCATGTAAATTTTCACCCGACTTAAGATTGACGTTACTTATACCCACAAAAGGTCTCCAGTAACAACAAATGCCAGGGATACAAAACCAGCAAATGTTGTGTCAATAAGTCGTAACTCTTGGGCAGTAAAGAAAAAATAAAATGCAAATTAAATTTAGTATTACAAAAACAAATACAAATGATAAATTTAAATTCATTGTTCTTTAAGTTTTACGTTTTAACTGCAATATTACTTTCCATACATTTATAAGAGCGTGCCGTTCCTTGGTTAGATTTTAAAGCTTCATGCTTTAGATTAAATGCTCATTTATTTTTTAAAAGCAACAACAATTCCGTGAAACAGCAACATTAACAATACTCTAGAGCCAAATTTAAAATATGTATACACGAAACGAAATTATTATTACTAATACGCTACGATGAATATGTTGTACGTAATACACTCAAAGAAAGAGTGCCTGAGGTAGAGATGGTGGGTGGTAGTTTAGAAAAATAATGGATATTAATTTTTGATCGTTGATCCGTTGTTATGATTGCAATGATTTTGGTACGGCTTTAGGTGAGAAAGTGATCTTTATGATTAAATTGCTACTTAATATAGATATGAGCTTGTGTTGTAAAAAAGTATGATAAGTAATATTTTTTTTTTAATTAATACCACTTTGCCATGCTTTATGTTTAAACATAAAGTCCAGCACCAATTATAGTTTGAATTTGACCGTTAATATTCAAACATGAGAAATGGAGGAAATTCTTTCCCCACGATTCCCCTTTTCTCATGTTTGAATATTAACGGTCAAATTCAAACTATACTTGGTGCTGGACATTTTCGGCTGATATCTACTTCGCATGTACATGTTTGACATAATTGTAGATATATATACAGCTGATGATGTACCATTGTGCATCAGTTCGTCACAAAGGGGTCTGAAGATGAACTCGTCATGAAGTTCGAAACGCGTCATCCTAGTGCGTGACACACTGAATTTGACCAAAAATATCAAAACAATAAAAAATCACTTTTCTGATCGTAAGCCGAATTTGATGTATCATTTGATATACTTAACGTAAATTTAATAAATTTGTAATATATTTTTTTAAAAATTAATTTAAACATAAAAATCTTTTATACAGGTTTTAAGAGTAGAAGTCCAAATTAATATAAATAATTATTACGGGACCGGCCGTGGCATAGTGGTTAGAACACGCGACTACCATGCGGGAGATCACAGGTTTAACTCCTGGCTTCAGTCATCTTAAAAAAAAAGAAAAAAAATTTTCTTTCATTGTCGGCTCCCCTCGAATGTTGTCGACAGCAACTTCGCAGTATTAGTGTCGAGTCAATCGGCATGCCTAGTAAGAGCTTCTCAAACAGTGACGTTCGCATTAGTCGATAAACACGTAGGTGCCGTTAGTTGTGAATCTAAAAACAGAAAGCGTGTTAATTCAGTTGTTGTGAATCTAAAAATAGAAAGCGTGTTAATTCATAACAACGCGAGAAGCTATCCCATACCGCATACATGGGGTGTAAAGGGAAATTAATTATTACAATAAAAGTACATTTTAGTACAATAAAAGTACTTTTTGGTACAATATAAATACTTTTTGTGTACAATAAAGGTAGTTTTGGGTACGAACGTACAATAAATACAATAAAAGTACTTTTTGTCTACAATGAAAAAGAACATTTTTGTAAAAACAATAAAAAACTTTTTTGGTACAATAAAAGTATTTTTTGGTCCATCTAAAGTACTCTTTGGTACAATAAATTGAGTGCAATAAAACACTTTGTACAATAATAGTACTTTTTGGTACAATAAATAATACAAGGTAAAATAAAAACACTAATTGCTCTCATAAAATTAAATTGGTCGTAAAATTTTGGTACGATAAAAGTACTTTTTGTGTAAAATAAAAGTATTTTAAGGTACAGTAAATGTACTTTTTTGGTACAACAAAAGTACAATGTACATATACAAAAGTACATTGTGTGTATAATAAAAGTACATTTTGGTACTAAAAAAGAATTTTTTGAAATAAAAAAGTATTTTTTGGCCTACAGTAAATTATTTTTTTTTTTACAATAAAATTACTTTTGAGTACAGTAAACAAAAAAAAGTACAATAAAAACACTAATTGATCCTATAAAATTAGTGTTTGGTACTATAAAAGAGCAATATACAATAAAAGTACTATTTGTGTACAATAAAAGTAACTTTTGGCACTAAAAAAGTATTTTTTTGAAACAATAAAGTACTTTTTTGGTTACAATAAAATAATTTTTTTGGTACACGATGGGTGCATGGATCAAAATAAAGTTGATGATGTCCTTAAATTATCTTCGGAAAAACTACAAAGCTGGGGGATAAACACATCAAAACCATTTTTCGACCCTGTCTACAAAATAGCTACATAGCTATATAGTTCAAACCCTTAATATAGAATCTTCTATAGAATATTATATGTTACAAACCTATGAACAATTTAAGTAAATACTGTTAAAATAATATTTTAAAATAACCGGGACATTTTAATGTACGCATAAAATATATTATCAATTTAAGGTCAATTCGGATACAAATCAATACATAAAACTTTGCTGTAACGGCAAGGATACAACTTACGACTCCACCAAGTCTTTTATTGCCAACTCTAGAAACATCTTGCTACACAAATCTATCGATTTATACAACAAAATTTATTATAACAAATAATAATATCACGCAGATTCGATGAACTCTCCTTATGGCAGAGTCATAGACTCATCAGATATGACCGAATTTATTTCCATTAATATCTTTCAATAACTCGTCAAACATTTCTTTTTGAGGGTATTTTCACGACTTCGTCATTTGGTTAAATTTCAATGTACCACGAAATAAACAAACGAGCAGTTTCATGGCTGTGTACATTTTTGGTGTGCGTGCGTGTGCGTGTTCCTTTTTGTGGTTCTATGACCTTTGTTTCATTTTTTAACTGCCAATTTGGGTCTGGTAACTTTGGTACCTTTAACATTCATATTATTACTTGGTTGGTTGTTGTACAAATTTCAACAATTGCTTTATAACACTTTTGTAGGTAAATAAAATAAAAATAAATGTGAACCACCACAAGGGACAGGGACGTGTAATCCGTCTAGGTCGAAACGTTGTACTCTACCCACGGTTTGTACCACAGAGAGGACACGTAAGGCAAAGATGTTGATTTCGTTTCAGAATTAACACGATATGAAGTGAGTTTTAGGAAAAAAAATTCAACCACTAAGTAATTTTAAGATGCAAGAGTTGTCAAATTGTCGAATTGTCAGCTAAGCTAGAAAATCGATTAAATATTACCTAAAACCCACCCACACGTTTACACTACCTTCGAAATTTATGGTTGCAGGTATATAATTTATGAAAAGTTTGTCTACAAAACTATATCTCTCACATATTAATTTACCACCGATCAATATACTATCACCTGTTCATTGATTCTGAGCCCCCCAAAGAAGCCTACCCTCTACGAAATTTAACAATCAACCAACCCCTGCTCTCTTTTGAATTCTTTATAGATTTAACCCTAGAAACCTTAAATCATAAGTGCAAATGACTGCAGACTCCAAATTGTGTTTACCGTACAATATGTACAATACGTCATCATTTAATACATTTTATCTGAGAATTTCTTTAACCACAGCAAAGGCAACGTATAACTTGTTTCATAAATATGCAAATGGTGCTATTTCCAACTTTATATGTTAATGGTTCAATCACAGTCAACAAGATGTTTCATTCGATTCTCAAATCCCCTGCTATAGCTTTAGGGCCTTAGTTCTGAATCAATCGTGTAGTTTTATTTTCTTTGAATTGAAATCATTTCCTTTACAAACAGTCTACCCGAACAAACATTGAAAAAGGTTTACCCGTACTCCACTCGCCACTCTCTTTGCTCCAGCTAACTTATTTTTGCTTTCATATTCAGATATTACTGTTCACGCCATAAAATTTTTAAAAACTTCCTTATGCTAAAAGCATTCATCTTTTGTACTTAACAATTGCTGAATTCCTATCAACGAAAAAAGTACCCCGTGCCCTTCTGTGTACAGGGGTGCGGATAGACACGAGACAAGATGCCTTTGGGTATTTGGGATTCGAAGCCACTGCTCGCCAGATTAGGGAAGGCATCACAACAACAACTACAACAGTCAGAGAGACAAACAAAACAAAGAAGCAAGATGAAGAAAGAAAAGGAACGGTTCAAGCAACATGAAAATATGAATGGCAAAAATAAGTTAAAAATTCAACTAACTAAAAATGTTTTTAAACATCATGCGAACGGATGAATGGATGATGACGAGGACGATGATGGTGATGATGTTGATGATGACGATGATGATGTTGTTGGCAGTAAGCTGGCAGTAGTGTACGAGTAGGGGTTATGCTTTGGTTGGGAGTTGTGTTGTTGTTGTGTGGCATCAACGACATTCCTTGCTTCGTAGCAAATTGTATGCGAAATGCATTCAAATAAGTTGTTATTTAAAGTTTATAAACACATAAAGGACATCTATGACTATGAATTCACAGGATAATGTTGTAAATAGGCGAAACAGAAGCAGAGAAGGAAGAGCAAAAAACAAACTTAACGAGTGTGTGGTTGAGAACATGCATATTTTCAAAATGAAACTCATTTCTATAATGAAATTATGCAAAAATATGAATATGTAGTGTAAATACGAAGGCGGTATGTTAAAGTGGTCACTAGATGCTGTAATGCATTCATGGTTATGTCAACTAACTCTTTGCTTCGCACCTATTTTAGATAGGATATACTATTTATTATTATTGTTTTCGTCTACACAAAAGACCGAGTGTTATATTAAGCATAGGGTATATTGTGTAATATATTAATATTTGACGGATAACATTCATATATTTAACAATTCCCAAATAATTATCAGTTGAAAACAACAAAGTTTAAACAAATAAACATCAAGTTTAATTATTGGATTATTTAAACAAAGTAAGCTAACTTTTTTCTAACTTAAGAAGAGAAAAAATAGTTTATAGAAAAAGAAAATAAATTGCCGGTCATATAAAATTCGATATACTCGATGTGTATGTATGTACTTTGTTATGTAAGGTCAATATGGCTAGAGTCAGAATGTGGTGTCAATTTTATTTAGTAAAAATAATGTACTTCTAAATTTGTTTTCTGTTTTTTTTCTTTCGTTTTGATAAAACTTATTTATTGGACACACTTAAGCACACATCTGTTATGATAACAAGCTATCTCGATCTACTATCTTAAATCACTTTATTTAGGTTTAAAGGCGTTCTATTCTATTATTACATATCATTGCCATAATTTTCAATGCCGCCCACAATATCATTACTCTAACATTTCCGGCAACATTTTCAATGTACTATGTGCCGTTGCTCAAGGCTATACAATATACGTAGTAATTCCTTGGATATTAACATAGCAGCACAAAATTAAACCAGAAAACATTTAAACATTTTCATTTTGAAAAGAATTCATGGCTGCTCCATGTCCCTTCCAAACAAATCCCCTTGCAGTTATGCATGAGAACACCTAAATGTATGCTATATAATATGATAAAAACCAACACCTTAAAGTATGCATTATAATATTAGATTATGTCTGAAAGTGTACTTATCTATCTTGTGTTTATATTTTTGTTTACATTCTTTTTCCACCATGACCCCCACCACTGATGCGTTTTTTTGTTGCTGTTGTTGTTGTTGTTACTAAGAGTCAGTTTGTTTGTGTAGGAGGAAGTCCTTCAATGCTGTGTTGTAAGGATATTGCGGCATGCTTGTTTAGAGTACTTGCAATATTCATATAGCAATGCCCTCATTCCAGCCATCCGAGTCATCCTCGGTGTCTCTGCCTCTTTGGCTGTAGCCAAACAACCTCAATGGGGCTTTAGCTCCACTTAATCTATATGCAAATTAGTAGAAATTACATATGGGAACTGCACTTCCGTTACACTGTACTTTGTTGTGGCGGATGCGGTAAACCAGCATGCACACAAAACCCCCACTATCGCCAGCAGCAGCCGACTGCGTCCTCTTTAGCAGCCCCGTATATCCCTCTGCTCGAGAATGCCGTCCTTTTGAAGGAAATCCAACAAAAACAACTAAATCTGTTCAACTTGATGAGGCTCTGCAACAATCAAGGAGTTTTTGGCAAACACCAAGGATCCATTCACTCACACAAAGACAACCAATTGTTGGCTCAATTTGTGTTAATTTCTGACACCCGAAGCTTACGACGTCAAGGCGATAATTAAAGTCAAACACGAGAACTACGCCAAAGGAAAAATTTGCAAGAAACTTAACATCTGCCGCCAAATAAAGGCCGGTATTTTTCTTTGGCTGTACGACCTGCTACTGTCTTGTATTTTTGTCGTGTTTGTCATAGAACTTAAATATGTCGTATTGTTTCCAAATTTACTACTCTGATAAATATACATACGTATATCCTTTATTTAGCAGCTAATACTCGCACTGCATAAAACTTAGTCCTCTGCGCCTACTGTTATGCTTTATCCTATACATTCGACTTTCAGCCGGAAAGTATGCACCATTCAATGGCATTGTTTACCATTTAGTTTGTGTTGCTGCACTTACTCACTCGCTCTCGGTACTCATTGTCACTTTCGTTCTAGGCTGACAAAAGTCTCGACTCATGATAGTCGTAGTGCAACGTAATCGCCGGGGAACCATAAACGTACAACTAAGTCAACTTCATTGTTGTCGTCATTTCGTACAAAGTTTTTGTTTTCTTTTTTGCTTTTAAATCTGCCTCTCGTTTTATATTTTTGGAACTGTCTTTGAAGTGTGGTGTTGTCATTTATTACTGTGCTTCAGAAAAAGGGACTTAGTTCCTCCGCTGCAAGTTCGACATGGAAATTTGTTGCAAGCGGGCACTGAAGCGAAACTGTGCAACAAGAAAACTTCTATGGGGATGTTGTAGTTTGCACTTAAGAAAGTATCAGCTAAACGTTAAGAAAAACAACTGCAGTTGACAGCTGATGGAAATGTAACTTATAGAAATGACCCCTTTCACGAACGATTAGCTCAAGCACGGCTAAAATTAAATTATTTATGTATTTGCATTTTCCAGAATTGGGATCTGTTACTCAAAGACTGTGGCAACATAATAACAGTGACGAACATTTTGGACAGACTGATAAAGTCAATGAAAACAATATGTATTCTGTTTAATCGCATAAATCAAGACGAAACTGTTGAGTCCAGTGACAGTTGCATCTTCATAAATATATATATCTGCTTCCCAATAATATTTGTGATTCTTTGATTTTTTTTCCAAACACTTGATTATGTCAAACTTGCAAATCTCATATCATTTTTTCGTCAAAAATAAAACAATATTTAATCGATTGTAGACTTTTGTGTGTGTGTGTTTTTTTTTGCAGTGTAATACACTGATGTTGCCACCACATTCACCTCTACCAATTGGCACACTTGATGGGGGCCTCTAATGAAGCACTACAACGCAATTTGCAGCCACTCAGTTTTGTATTAGGATGAGCGCACTCCCTCAACTATCTGTGCAAGTGTCTGCCTCATGAACCGCAGAGGCTGTGGCTCTAACGGTTATGACGATCACAACGTTATTGTGTTTGGTTAATATTGGTATTACACTTAAAACCACAACTATCATGGAGCTAACTCTATGCCACTATGAGAATTTCCATAAGTTGACGTAACTGACATATGCTCACACACACACACGCACATATGCGAAGCTACTTAAATACATGTATGTATGCAGATACATACAAATCTAGAGAAGCATGATTACGATGGCTGTGTCAGGTGCTACCGGGTGATTATAAATATGCAGCACATGCTGACGATAATGTTTGCTCCGATGATTATGATGCCATTGCGAATAATATGATGACATGAAGAAGTATTAGTTAGTCAGGCCACCACTTACCGACACACAAGCCCCCTTTTTGCCCCCCTCGTGTTACGCAAGCCTTGACGTAAGGATGGACTCCTTTCGTATCGAGTACAATGGAGCGACAAATGCAGTTGAACCACAGCAACCAACTAAAGATACGTTTCGTTATGTTCAAACAACCAGCAGCAGCAGCAGCAACAATAACAAACAGTAAAAGAAAACAAAACCAATATGAAAGTATCATACTCTGCCCTGCGAAATACTACAGATATGTACTACGATTATAGGTCATGGTCACAACGTATGACAAACAAAAACGAGTAGAAGTGCCGCAACCACATGAACAAGCCCACATATACACGCACGCTGGCATTTGTACACAATCAGGCTAAAAAGTACAAGTGAAAGAACACAAAAAGGATCAAATTAAAAATATGTATGTATGTATATGCAAATAGTGTGCATAATTGAATAACTGCACATCATAGTTGTAATATTTTACTTTTGCTGGACAAGTTATAATGCCACAAAAATTCTATGTTTTTATGTCATTTTATGTCATCCTGCGTAAGTTAGCCGACACGCATGTAACACATACGCCAGCCATCATGTAAATCATATATAACAATCAATAAAATTTCTAATTCCTCTGATGATTAAGTAAGTGGGCCGTCGTACATCATCCCATACCCCCTCTCTATGGCAAATAAACACACGTGGATCCAGTGAGTTTTTGTGTTTTGTTATTATAACCACTTCGTTGAAAGTTATTCTCTCCATTGGTGGTAGCATCAAAACAAAACAAACCTTAAAGCTTTCAACCGTTTCACTTCTGGCAGAACGACATGCGGTACTCACTCGTGTGCAAAAAGCTTTTATCGGCTGACACGAAGAGAGAACGTATTTATATTTCTCTATGTTGTCCCAAATTTACCGTTTGCCCCTTCTAACGGCATAGGACTCTTTGGATATATAAATAACTTCTTCAGTGATTAGGGGAAATGTTTATGGGGAAATTGAGGACTATTTGATGGTTGACAAGGAGAAATATTTGGATTGCAATTTAAATGATTTTGTACAAAAACTACAAACTCAGAAAAAAATATATGATTAAATAACTGAATTGATGTTAAATTAAACTTATACTCGTTTAAATTGTACCAGAATGATTCAAACATTCTTGACGAAATTAGTTATTAGGTTGTTAACAAGGGTTTGTTGATATTTTCAAACGCACAATACAATTTTGAAAGTAGTGGTTTTTGGTGGTGTGATAGGAAATCAATTGTTTGTAGCTTTTATTGAATTGGTATTGGGTTTAACAGCCTGTCCCCCGATATCGAAAGAAAGGCTATGCAAGGGAAATAGTAACTTACTTTCGTGTCAAAAAGTGACTTACTATCTTTAAAGTTGTCTTTCGCCCGGGCTATGTCATATAGGCATCATATCATATAGTTGTCTTATATTGTCGTTGTTACTCAATTTAAATATGTTTCTGTTGTCTGCAAAATCTGGAGTAAATTGAAGGAGTTGTACTAGGTAACAACTTACAATATTAGTACACCTTGTGAGTTCTCTAAACATTCCCCGTTACTATACAGATCTATTTTGTTATTTAAACGTGAGATCTATTCAATACATAATACAGAAAACAGTAAATTTTTTTAGAAATACAGAAAATGTATTACAAGTTATATATGAATTTATGCCATTGAAATACATACACACACATACACCTCCATACTCACAACATTGAAAGATTTTAGCACAATTTCATGGCATATGATTGATTGATATCCTGTAACATAAGCATACAAACAAATAAGAGCGGCATTGAAAACAATTGTGTCATGCGTTCATGCAAATACTTAACATGCACACAAAGCATCAAGTGCATCACATACTGCGCACAAAGTTTATATGTGGAGACGTATGTATGTATTTGGTACATGTTATTTAAGGAACTTGAGTTGTGAATTGTTTTGACACCTCCATTCACTTGAACTTGTCGTAAATGATACATAGGCATAAAAATGTTCAATGGTGGTTGTTTTATTAAAGGGAACATTTGAAAGATATTCGTCCTATCCAAAAGATGAATAACTAAATTTTTTTTTTAATAATATGATAATATAATAAAATAATGGAAACATTCTTGACATTAATGGTGTTTTCTTTTCTAGAGAAAAATGTCCTTTCCTTTGTGCAACAAATTACCTTTTCACTACTAGTAATTGGAGGCGTATGCGTTTGCCACAAAAAGAAAATAAAATGCTCATACGCTATGGTAACTACCGAAGTTTCCACAAAAGGTTCACTATTTTATGTTTCGAATTTTTTTACATATTAGTAATGTACCGAAAAATTATTTCATCTTTACATATTTTAATAAGTACCTTAAGTAGATAAATTGATGCTCTTATGCAATTGTTTTTAATTTGAAACTTTTAAAGTTTACGTTTATTTCAACTCAAATTACAATTAATTTTATACCTAATTTGTCAAGATGCTTAACGTAATCGGTAAAACTATTAAAAATAGCCTGTGAATAGTGTATGTGAAGTTGCTGTCGAGGTGGGTGCCGATCAAAGAGATGTACATGTCTATGAGAAGGTTCGAACCCATGTCACCCTCATGATAGTCGCGTGTTCTGGCTATTATGGCAAAGTCGGCGTCATAGTTTTTAATATCTACCAATAAAATATTGGCTAAGGGGTTTCTTTTACATTATTCTCAAAAATATATAAAAATGATGTTAATGGTTCAAAATATCACAAAGTGAAAAATATGAGTTGGTTTATAGTACAATGCAGCATTGACCACATTGAAATTACAATGTTAACACTTCTTAAACTTAAGAAATGATGCATTAGACTTAATATTTATGTGAAAGCATGAAAAATTAAATCTTCCAATTCTATAAATCAAAAAAGAATGTTTTGAAAAGGTCATCAAGGGTACAAAATAAAAACAATGTACAAATGCTCTCAACACACAGTTGCTTGAATTTTTGAAATCCCCAATATATTTACTCACCTTTTGCATAATGCGATACAACAATCACAAATACATACACAGTGTTTCCATTACTGAAAGAGATCATTGATATATGTGTGTATATGTATCATCTTTTATCGTATCACACAAATGACAAAAGATTCACCGCAACCACCGCTATTTATTGCTCCTCATAAATTATCTTAAAATATTAGCAGTTTCAAATAAGTTTTTCAAGATTCATACATTGCGCCAGAAAAAGAGCTACCACAAAAATACCCTCTAAAAATTGTATATGTAGTGTAGTTGTATATGTACTGCATTTACTCATATCCTGCAAACATTATAACATATAATGGATCATAAAACATAAATTATATTCTTGAAAATACCCTTGTTAGCTTCATATGCTGTATCTGGAAGGATACTGCATTGTCCATTTTGTAACAATTCCACATTATGACGCCCCACCTCCCACCAAATCGAGATGAGTGTATGTGTTTGTGTGTATGTGTATGTGCGTGCCTGTGTTTGGAAAAGTATTTCTATAGAATAAAGTAAAAACATGTCATAAATAGCGCGTTGCTGGAAAAAATGCTGTATAATGTATAGCAACTGAATCCTGTCGCATGTTTAGGTACTTTTGATTCGTGCAATATAAAATGTTACAGAGTGAAATTATGACATTGTGGTTAAAAATTGTATTTCGTTGGCGATTTTCTTGCTATCCTTTTTACATTTTTGTCCTTATCGCATTTGGTCATTTCATACATGTATAAAACAGCGAAGGACACGAGATAACGACCATAATTTTACTATTGTGAACGTTATACATTAAATGATGGAAAATTGCAAATTAATCAGTGATATATCATTACAATAAAGAATGTATTAAATTTGTTTTCATTTTAAACTAAAATGGAATCCAGACACACCTCGCCTAATTGACAAATGGGTTGACCTAAAAAGGCAACAACAACTATAAATGGGGTTTTGTTGGGAGTGAATTGTGCATTAACACTTGAATCGAATTCTAGCTGATCCTTTTTTCAAGATAAAAGGATCTTTTGTTTTTTTTTTATCTCCGTTATGTTATGTTACGTTATGTTTTAATGTAGTGATGAATCCACCGTCGAATCTCTCGTGTTATATCTCATTGGAAGCGTACGGACATCAGCTTGAAGGCACTTCTGATCGAATGAATCTTTTTTGCATAAATGTATGTTTTGGGAAAAAAAATTAAAATCTCTTAATTTTTCAAAAAAAAAAAAATATTTTGCTTTAAACGGATTTAAAAGTTTTTTTGCACTTAGATAGTGCTTTGAAAACCCGTAAAAAAATGATTGCATATATGCGTATTATCTCATTTAGATCAAGATATTTAAGAAAATAAAAAAATTGTGTCATTTTAGGACAAGGTTACTGTAATATTTATATGGTTGTGAGCAACATAATTGATACTTTCTTTTTATTTCTTAATTTTTGTTTTAAAATTTATTTATTTCATTTAAAATTAAAAATAAGAAGTAAATCATATCGACATTCATCCAACTATGTTTTTTTTTTTAATAAAATCAATTTATATATACATACAACAGTATTATAAAATGTATAATATTTTTATCAATTTGTAAATAAAACAAAATCTTAAAATTAATAATTTACATAAGCTAAAGCCATATTTATTAACTTTTATCAAAGTTTTATAAATGAAATGTTCATAGTAAAATCTCTCTTTAAACCTTATAAATTATTATGAATAAAACCTAAAATAAATAAATGTTTGTAATCATATAACGCCTTAATAGCTCGGTTCATGAATTTTAAATAACAACTAATATGTATAGTGAAAAGCGCAACAATCAAACGCTTTTATTTTTTTTGTAACTCATGACAAATAAATTAATGCAGTGTTGTGTGTGACCGCTGCAGTTCACCAATAGTGTTTGAGCCACCTGGCCCATTTTCTCTGCCAGATGACATTATAGATTCCATGCGATGGCTAGTCTCTCTCATGACTCCAGTCAGCTCGGTAAAATCTGGCAAATCCAGGGTTAAGTGTGCAGAAAATCTCTTATAGACGGAATTTTTCGCTGGCTCTTTGTCCAACTTGTTTTTCACCTCTTCATAGCGCAATTGTTGTTTTAGAAATATGGAATTTTTTACCATTTCATGAATGTTGGAGAATATATCGCCCGAGGCTTCGATGTTTTTCATTGACTTTACGGCGTACTCCATATCGAAGCAGTGACCCTGCAGATCTTTTTGTAGCTCGATAACCTCTATACGTTTGTCCAAAATCGGCTGTATGACCTTACGTACGTGCTCCTGAATGCGAAAGAAGGCCAACGACGGGTCATTTGCCACAATATGCACATTCTCGGACAACTTTTCGGAGGACTTTTTCACTTTTAAGTTTAGGTCACCGCTGACAGGCGGTGTATACTTGTTACGAACGCTTATGGACATTTCGGTAAACAGCTTGGAATGTACTTCGGATGTTTTTATTTGGAGCTCTATCGACAATCCTATGTCTAATCAATTATTACGCACTTTCCCCAGCTACTCCTTTTCTTGTTGTGTCTGTAAAGTAAGCTGATAAGCCTTTATATGTTACGATTTACGTTCCTTGGAACTCCAACAATATATTTCCCTTGTCTTTATCAATTTGTGTATGTTCTCTATGGATAATAAACAATAGTCTCGTTTTCTTTTTTACTTTTTCGCCCTGTCAGCTGTTGTTTAACTTACACTACATATACCTACAAACGTGTAGATAAGAGCGTTGCCAGTTTAACAATTTGTGGTACTTTATGAAAATGTACTATGTTACACTAAAATGTACCTATTTGTTAAGTTTATGGGAAATAAACAAATTTTTTACACATTTTTCACTGCATTATGTTCAAAAATCATAAAAGTTGTATTTTATGTAAAGAGAATACGATTAGACTAGTCAAGTAAAATTGATAGGCTTTATTTTAAAATTTTTTGCAATCCAAATAATATTTCGGTACTATTTTGTTTAATGGCATTTTATACCATCCCTGAAACATAGATATTGCATATGTCAACAAAAGCCTCACGAGAAACCACGTTCTTTTTCATTTGATTTGTTGTTCCAAGTGGTAGCTGCGAGTGGAGAATTTTTATTTATTTACATTTAAATTGTGACAACAAGTCCTTACCAAGTCACACAAGATGCCGAAAACGCGCAGTACTACGGGGCCTCCCCGTAAACAGGGTTTCAACAAATCCAACCACTCCATGAACCCGGAGAGGCCGAAAGCTGGTCTCAAAGGTGTCGCCAATCCCAGAACGAAGGGAACCATCAAGCGTTTGCAGATGTACAGAAATTTCAAAGCCAAGAGAGATCGCAATGGTAAAATCATAACACCCGCACCATTTCAGGTAATTCTAGCAGGTCAATCAATAGACGCAAAACGTGTCAATAATTGTCTTACGTTTTTTTTAGGGATGGCTGCCTTCGGGTACCATGGCTAGGGTGGAGCCCTCTCAAAAGTGGTTTAGCAACTCCCGCGTCATTTCGCAATCAGCCTTGCAAAAGTTCCAGGATGAAATCGGGAAAGCCATTAAGGATCCCTACCAAGTAATAATGAAACCCAGCCAGTTGCCGATAACGCTGCTTAATGAATCGTCCAAGCATCAAAGAGTTCACTTACTCGAAACCGAAAGTTTCGACAGTGTGTTTGGTCCTAAAAAACAGCGGAAGCGTGTCAACCTCAAAGTAAGAGATTTGGAGGATTTGAGTCGCTCGGTTGAAGCGCAGGAAGAACAATACGATGCTACCAAAGACGTTGATATAATACGCGAGGACACTGGCGAAAAGGCAGCTCAAAGGGATTGGATCTTTGCTGCTGGGCAAAGTAAACGGATTTGGAATGAACTGCACAAAGTGGTTGACGCCTCCGATGTTCTGCTACAAGTACTGGACGCCCGTGATCCCATTGGAACCCGTTCCAAGTATATTGAAGAGTTTCTGCGCAAGGAGAAGCCCCACAAGCATCTTTTCTTTATTTTGAACAAAGTCGATTTGGTACCCGTTTGGGTGACACAACGTTGGGTGGCCATACTCAGTGCCGAGTATCCCACCATAGCTTTTCATGCCTCCTTGCAACATCCGTTCGGTAAGGGCGCCTTGATCAACCTGTTCCGCCAGTTGGGTAAATTGCACATAGACAAGAAACAGGTCAGTGTGGGTTTCATCGGTTATCCGAATGTGGGTAAATCATCCGTTATTAATGCCCTGAGATCAAAAAAGGTCTGCAGTGTAGCTCCCATTGCTGGCGAAACAAAAGTCTGGCAGTATATCACGCTAATGAAGCGCATATTTTTGGTCGATTGTCCCGGAGTAGTGTATCCATCGGCCGAAACCGATACAGAAAAGGTGCTCAAAGGCGTGGTTAGAGTGGAATTAGTAACCAATCCCGAAGATTATGTGGACACTGTTCTTCAGAGAGTGAGACCGGAATACATAGCAAAAACTTACAAAATAGAAAAGTGGTCATCCCATATGGATTTCCTGGAGCAACTGGCTAAGAAATCAGGAAAACTACTTAAGGGCGGTGAGCCGGACATCACCGTAATATCTCGCATGGTTCTTAATGACTTTCAAAGAGGTAAACTGCCTTACTATGTGGCCCCAGAAGGCTTTGAAGTACCTAAAACGCAATTGACACAAAATATGGAACAGGCAGAGGATACAAAACAAGTCGAGGAGAACGATGATGACAAGAAGTCAGACGCTACTACATTTGTAAGCGAATCTGTGAAGAAAGCTCGCGAATTCAAACAACTGCAAGATTTCCGTAAAATCAAGGTGGGCGTTGAATTTTTACGTGACGACATCAAGGAATTGGACAAAATTGACTTGGAACTATTGGAGCAGCAGAAAGCAGAAAGAGCCGCTCGTAAAAAGGCCCGTTCGCTCAATCCTGCTGCAGCGGATGAGGATTCAAGCGACGGAGCCAGCGAGTTCTACTCGGAAGATGAATACGACGAAGATTTGGAAAAGGTTGTTCATAAGAAGGCGGCTATCAAAAGAAAACAAAAGGTGGCGATTACCTCATCGGGTAAATTCAGGGTGGAGGATGAGGTGGACGAATCTGCCGATTCAGATGTAGAAGCCCCGCCAGCCAAGAAGAAACTGACAGCGAAGCAGAAACGGACTTTGGAAAGGCAGAACAAGCGCAAGAAGGTCGGCAGCAACTTCTACGAAGTCGCCAATGTCAAAAATCGTAATCGCAACAAAAAGGAAAAGAAATAGTTGGGGAGGGACATTCAAAGCGCGCTTTGGCAAAGTTGTATTTATATGTGTAAGCTATTAAAATTACTAAATAAAGATCAATTTTAGAAATTCAATGTGTGTTTTCACTCTCCCTGGTGGTTATGCTTCTTCTTTTCGTTCTTACGTCCCAATAAGTCGAACTTGCAGAGGTCCTCGCAGCCTTGGGGCTCGTCGTCGCTGCCACTACTAATTTCCGAATCAGTCGATTCATAATAGGACCCCAGACCGGGCAGCACTGCGACACATTTGAAGTGCCCTTTATCCAATTTATCTGTTTTAAGGCAGGCGAGATCTTTAGTGTCCGTCTTTGGCGACACTTTATTGACGGAATTGTCCAGTTTAGCTGTTTTGCCACCACTCTCATCGAGGACTGATGCAGCCTGTGTTGGGGGTATAGTCTCGCCGTTTTTGCGTTTAATTCCGACCCCAAGAAGAGCTTTCTGTGTGGGCCTGGCAGCTGATGATTGGGCTCTGGCTTTGGTTTTCAGTTCATTTTGTAATTTCTACAAAGTAAATATGTGCGTATGTTAATAAATTAAACCAACCAACGTTCAGACGACCGTATTTACCTTATCCATGGACTCTTCCTGCAGAGTTGTTACTCTGCTTCTAAAGTCTCTTAACTCCTGTTCTTCCTCGATCATTTGCTTCTTTTCTATATCCATTTTCCTTCTATCAACTAATTCTAAGAACTGAACTTCATCGTCATCCAAGCCTCGTATCAAGTTTTCTGTAACGCAATAGACAATAACTTTCAAGATATTACCAACTGAATAGGATGCAATACTTACTCAATTTGTGAGCCTCTGCATATTCCATATCCTTTTTTACTTTCTGTTCTTTTAGGCGGTCGTACAAAGAGCGGCCATCGAACGGTTCCTCGGGACGTTCTAAGAAAACAAAACAAAGCAAAAAAGAGAATATATAAAGGCCGTTTAATATTGGGTGTGTGTCTTAACTTTACCCAGGGGTTGATCTGCTGTACGAACTTTTTCCCATTCTTCTTGGCGACGTTGTCTGGCCTCAGCCAGCTCCGTTTCGGTAACAAATCCTGAGCTCATGTTAATGCTGTGACGATATTTCAGTATTTTTTTTCCTTAAAATGTTTCTTCACGACACAAAACAAACCGAATTAATCAATGCAGTGTCTGGATAACACAGAGATGTTGATGACGACTAAGTCCACATTGAGCAAAACATCGATAGATGTCGCTCACTGAGTTAAATAAGCGATAAAGGCTAAAAATTCATATGGTATTTACAATGTTAATGAAATCACTTGATTCGAGAACTTATTCATAAAACTGCTTATGGAAAAACTAACGGTATACGTACGAAATCTCGAAACAGTCGAATGTGGGTCAGTTTTTGATGTAACATTCGTAATGAAAAAATAAAGAAACAGTATATAAAGTGCATATATATATATCACCATTACCTTATTATACAGCTAAAGTCTAGACTATGGATGTATGAATTTTTTGTATAAAAAATGGAAAAATCTTTTAATTCGCTATTTGTTATTGTTGTCTGTATTTATTTATTTATCTTAATTTTCTTTTATTTAAGTTTTTTATCAGGGTTTCCATACATTACCATAGTTAGCAAAAGGCTTATTAAGCCACAAAACAATAGCTGTGAAATGTGAAATGCAACTCTTTTACAGCGCTAACAGCTAAGATTTTTGTCTATAAATAGCTGCGAAAGCATACAAGCACCACTGTGCAGTGATTTGTATTTCTGACTAGTTTCCTTTAACAATTCCCTCTTATTTACAAATTACAACAACAACGTATACAAAAAACTGACAAACTAAATCAAATTAACATAGTAGACAAAACTCAGAAAGGTAATCATTTGTATGAAACCATCATATTACACATCAATAGTCATTTGAAGAAGATTGTCAAGTGTGAACAATGTCTGTGACCTGCGCTTCACTGCGCGATATTGTCTCTTCTATTCTTTGTTTTGTTCTGTCTTTTCGCCAACAATTCACAGTAGTGTGGATTGTATTAAAGTCCAATTGTCATTTGCATCACTCGTCGTACTCAACTACGTCATTTTCTCCTCAGTCTTCGTTCAGTCGTCGTGTGGTACGCATTTCGCGGTTTGTTTTCGTTACGTTCACCTGGAATTCCAATTGTTTATGTTACTAAAACAGAAATATTATATCTGAATCTTGAATATTTCGCCATCAAAAATATAAGAAGAAAAAAACTGAATTCCAAAGTCGGTACGAGCTTTGACAGATCAAGAGTGGGCAATATTTACACGACAAGAAAACAAAAAATTAACAAAAATTGTACAGAAGAAATGGAGATTTCTTGATTGTAGTTGAGTGCATGTGTGTGTGTGTGTACAAAAAGATCATCGTGGAAGAAGAAAAAGTGAAAAAAGTGATCTCAGCGAATATTAAATACAACAAAAAAAGTCAATATGGCCGCCACTTGTTGGATGTTTGTTGGTTTTTAATAAGCCATAGCCAAATAATAACAAAAATCCCAAAAGTGAATTTTCCAAAAAGAAATACAAATAGAAAGAAACATGATTTTATGAAAGAGGTGTTAAGTGCAAAATGATTTCTTTGTAGAAAAAAAACGAGAGAAATATCGAACGAAAAGGAAACACCCAACAGTGTAAACATAATGTAAAAGATTTCTATGCAATTCCGCAGCAACTATTAAAAACAGCTATAGTCTTCAAAGGTAAATATAAGCTTTTGGTGCTTATTCATAAATCTTCCAAAATCCATAACGAAAATGTCATAAAATTCTTAAAAGAGAGAGAAGAAAAAAGTTCACTTTTTGTAGGTGCGGCAATTTGTAGTTTTCTTTTTTTTTTTCTTGTCTCCCACTGTTCAAACAGATAAGAAAAGATTAGACTTTCCGCACGTATCAGCAGAAGAAAATTTTTTCAGAAAGTCGTTTACAATGTCTATTGTTTTCAATTAGCTATTGATCGATTAATTTTGCATTTACATTATTTTGTGTTCCTGATCAGACTTTCTTATTTTTTTTTTGCGGCTGCGTAGTCTCGTTTCTCTTCTATGGATCAGAGAGAGAAGACGTAGTTTGTTCTCTTTCCAATGTTGCCATATTTATGTTATTATTTTGGGTGTATACAACAACAAGATACATATGTATGTTGCAAATAGTTCAATTGCGAATTGAATCAATTGATATTTTCTTAATATTTTTCGTGTTGATCCAATGTTTATCACTTGCTCTCGTTATGGCTTTAACGTATTTTTTTGTATTACTTCTATTATCACCAGTTGATTACACACAACATACTTACTTTCAGTGTACGTGACACGCGTTTGTCAAATGATTTGCCTTTCTTTACTGTTTTTTTATATTATAATTGTGTTTTATGCTGAATAAGATCCTGTCTTGTAATAAAAGCACAGAAATATAATTGTTGTGAAAACAATAGTATTTAATTATGTATGTATGTATGTATAAATTTAAAAATTTTGTCTTACATTATTATTATATATAAATTTTGTTGTAAAGATAATAAGATATAACAGTCGATCTTCTCTATAACATAGTCACTGGTGATCGCCGATTTCAACGTTATAGAGAAAATTCATTATGGAGAGGTAAAAATGTGTGAAAATGCTGTGTTTTAAAAAACAAATTCGTTATACAGAGAAATTCGCTAAATAGAAATTCGACTATATTTTTTTTAAACAAATACATTTTTGAACTTGTTACCGCAAAAATCTTGTATGTCATGTGATAATTAAACAAAAGAGAACTGGGCTTATTTTAGCTTCACAGCATATAACATAAAATGCCATTCATGATGCAGTATTACGGATTTGTTTCTGTTGAAGAATATTTTTAACATGTACTAGAATTTCATATTATGTTAAATTTTCTATTAACATCTGTACAAAATCGTTATTAGGTAGCAATTCCTCATCCATTCTATTTTGTTTAAAGGATACATGTGAAAAATTTACATGTCAAAAATTGATAGATTTATCTAATATTCATAAAATTAACAAGATACAATGTTCCGAAACATCATAAAAACGTATAGGCATGCCAGTTTTCATACAACAATATAAAAGTCCACCAATTATTTTAGGAATATAGACCTTTGTCAACTTGTAAAAAGCATAACAGACAATTAAAAAAAAAAACATTTTTCAAAAAACGGACAAATTAACTTTTTTCGTAACGGTACTTGTGCATCTTTTCAAAATTTACGTCACCTACCTGTGGTCCTTGACTATTGATCGTAAAAGATAGAAAGAATTCCTTGGGTATACTTTTAAAGTAAAGTTTTTAAAATTGGAGGTAAGTGGACTACGAGGGGCCAGTTAATGTCGCCGCATTTCGATATCAATTTTAGCTCAAATATATCGCGAACTGCAACCAATGAGTCTTTGCAGCTCAGACATGTCGCCCCATCTTGCAGAAGGCGAATTAAATATGTGCTGAGCATTCGGTTTTATTTTAACTGATTTTATGGAAAGTTGGTTGTCAAATGTTTAAAATAACTTAATCCAAGAACTTACTTAATTTCTAAATGGTTTAATGAGAAAATAAAAGTCTTAACACAATTATCTGTAGCTGCGCAAACAAGAACATTTATCGTCAACTCTTCCTCAATTCGCTTTTGTGTCTTTAACGCACTTCCAATCGCCCACATATCTTATCCAATGCATTTTGTATTATCGGCCGTGGCATAATGGTTAGAACACGCGACTATCATGCGGGAGATCCCGGGTTCGATTTCCGCCTCCAGTCATCTACATTTTTCTTTCATTACAGGCCCCCTCGATGTTATCGACAGCAACGTCGCAGTATGTGTCGAGTCAATCGGCATGTCTAGTAAAAGCTTTTCAAACAGTGACGTTCGCATTCGTCGATACACAAGAAGGTGCCGTTAGTTGTGAATCTAAAATAGAAAGCGTGTTAATTCACAACAACGCGAGAAGCTATCCCATACCTCATTCATGGGGTGTAAAGGGAAATTAAGTTCTATTTTACTAATAAATATTAGGTCTTTGATTTTTTAATTATAAATCTAAATAACAGTGTCCAAAAACTACTAATTGGCATTGTAAAAACTCACATCCAAACAAAGATCGATCGTCTACTATGATTTAAGGAAATGTTTTATTACTTTGAAAGTAAAATAATTAATGTTACTGCTCCCCCTTTACATTTTGTAAAGAGGATGCAATCCTATAAACTAGTATCCAAAAACTGACGGTATCAATCCATAAAACTCGCTGAAATGATTCAATCCAAAAAATAACAAACGATGCATTAGTCTATGTTAGCCTAGGACTTTCGGCAACAAACCAGACATTAAATTCATCAAAGAAAATGTTATGCCAATTGCTGCACCGGTGAAATCAGATGTCTTGTAATGACATTATTTTTTTGTTTTTGGCGAACGAAACAAAGACATTTTAAACACCACCCAGAGAGTACAAATAAAACATAGACCGAGCCCCCCTTAGTACTAATTCAAGTCAATTAATGCACTTATAAAAGTACATCGATATATGTATGTATGTATATCTGCAACAAATTTCCATTGTAGTGTAAACATTACACACACACACACGCGCATATTTATGGAGAATTATACGAATTAAACAACAAAGTCCAAAACAAAAACGAACGAATGAAGTACTAACAACAGCAAATGTTATTGTGTCTCAATGAACGACCGACTGAATAGCCAAAACTTTGGATGCGAGACAGAAAACTGTTGGATAGGAAAATGTTCGTATATTGTGGATCCCCTCCCCAAAATTTCCAAATTTCCACTGTAAATGTGTTTGCGAGAGTGTCTGACAGACAAACGGGAGTAAGAGCTATACCATACAGAGTCATAACAAAGTCAGTCCAACAGAGAATTTGTACAAATACTGCATTGAGAGAGCTGCTCACTCTTTTGCGTCTGAGAGGGCAGCAGCAAGAGAATACTTGTTTCGACTTATTATATGTAGTCGCATTAAAGAACAAAGATTAATAGTGACGAGACAAGAAATTTGTTTAACGATAATACACAATATACATATACGAGTACATATGCTGTTAGTTTTTGTTTTGCTAATAACAAAATATAGAAATATCTTGTATTTGATTCGAATGTTTAATTTCTATAGAGACGTACTGAAGGTATTTGCTATAGGCAGATAATCGTAATAATCAAGCTAGCCCCATTTATACATGCACGTTATTTATCGGTTATACAAATATATACAGAGTTTACAAGAATAATTTTAAATACGCGATATGTTTAAGGGCAGTGGGGAGTGTTTAAAGGAACGCTATAAAAACTATAAAAATTTCATGACTTCATTTTTTTTTATCAAGAAATACCTATCACCGTAGCAGCTGGTCTTTTCCCTTCACTTCAACAGTGGACATTTACAAAAAAATGTATAAAAATTGCAATGCAACTAAAGGGTTTTTTTTATCAGCTGTTTACATATCAATTTTATTGCAAATAACACGGCGCTACAGTCATTTGGAACTTGGGGAGTTACGTAGCAGAATCAAACAGTTAAGAAAATTTATTTATATGAAAGTTGCGTTCCTTAAAAATTATGAATAACTGAACCACTTGTTAACAGATTTTTACAAACAAAAATGGGTTTTACTAGTGATATCATGCACTTTCTAAATAATACAATTAACATAAATGTATTCTAATAAAATAGTGGCCAAAAACTTCTTTTAACTTAAAAATAGTGATTAAAATCCAAAAAGTTCTCAATGTTGATATATGGCAAGTTATCTATATTCATAAACATATGAATCGCTGGAATGACCCAAGATTCTTCTTCCAAAAAGCGACAATAATTTAAAAATTGGTTCAAAACTTATTGAGTTATCAGCTCATAAGTGAGGAAAGACCCAAAAACAGTTTTTTGAACCGTAAGTCATAATTTAGGGTGTGAGGATACTTTGGCATACACAGTCATGTACTCGAAGAGACCTACATCATATACTAGGCCACTTCTCAAGTTTCTTAAATTGTTTCCATTTGTAGCTGCGTGTAATTATATCTCAAATATAAGGACCTTTTATTTACATTTCATATAGGCTTTCGATTTAAGTTGACCCCAGTTAATATATCTAAGAGGCCTTCTGCTTTCTATAACAACAATTATAATAAAAATATTTTTTTAGACTGTAAACTTTTTATATCATAACTTTTTACACCATCGCATCGTTGGCATTTTTTGAACAAACGCAATACAATTGCAATATTTTGCCATTGCATGTATCGTATTGTTTTATGCGGTTATATTAGTATCTTCATACTTGACATTATTGACATAACAAGAATTGTTTATGTGACCTTTGTTCAGATTATTAAGCGTGTAAATTATATTCATATTTCTGATATTGAAAATCCCGTATTCGGATATGTTCTGAAGGGGTCAAAAGTAAAATATCTTAGGGAGTACACTATTGCAGTGTATATAAACTTAAACCAATTCGAATATGCCGTTTAGGGTCCCATATGTTATAAATTTTCCATAAGGAACACGATATTTTAAACAATAAAGCCAATACTTGTGGAATGAACTTTGTCTGATATTTCGAACACTAATGCTGATTTGGAAAATTGAAAAAAAAAAGAAACCTCCAGTTCCTTTTAATAGTAATATATTTCTAAAATTACGGTCAATATGTTTATTAGACTATGATTTGCCATCATTAAACTCCCTTTTGTATTCAAATTGTGCCCTGCTCTTTAGTCTCCAGATCTGTAAATTAAAAATATAAATTATTGCATTCCATAGCAAAAGTTCAACATTCTCATTTTGAGTTTACAAACAATTTCTTTGGTCTACTGCGCGGTGCTCATTGCGGTTGCGGTCGGCGCAAGTGTACTTTGTATATTACCTTCTGCGGCAATTACCACGAATGCGGTTGAGTCTAAAATAAGCTCTAGAGGAGCTATTGCTGCTGCTTGCTCGCTTCCTATTGTCGGCCAGCCAAATACACTTGGTTGCATTTTCTGCATATTCTGCCACTATGGTTTGTTTTCATACTGCTGTACCGTTTTAAATTTGCACTATGATTTTTTCTCTCTTGAATTAATTTTATTTGAATAGTTTTCTCACTTTCAACAACACAACATGTTTACATACATATTAGTATATACTTACTACTCTATTATATAAGTGCATGTGTATTGGATGAGCTTCAATTAATTTGATTGTTTTTATTTTATTTTTGTTTTTATGCGTTCTTTCATCTTTCATCGCTAGTCAGCAGAATTGTGAAAAAGTGAAAATATTTGAAAATATTAAATTGCAAGATCTATGGAAGACCCATCAATCACAAAGAGGTAAGTCCTTTGGGGCGAATGGAATTTATAAGTTAATAAATATTTAATAAGAATAAAATAGAAATATGTTACTCGCTAGAAGCACTTGTTAAAAGTTTCCTTAAATACAAGGTCACTGAATGAATCAATGATAAAGTGGTATATAATTAAAGCTCGAATGCAGGCCCACAAAATTAGGGGTGGATTTTTTATCTTAATATAGAATTCCATATGACTTACAAATGCGTCGCCTAAAAGAATTTATATTTCACACTGTTAAGGGAGACCGATGTTGTAGATAGCAGCATTCAAGTAATCCAATCAATCAGCATTTGTATAGCAAAATTTTTTCAAAAAGCTTAAGTTTGGAGTGCAGTTTAAATTATGGAAGCGTATTGGATTGGTGACATGCGAAAAGCTTACCCATATCTCATTAATGTGTAAACTTTTAATGTTAAGAGGCAGTGTCATAAATATGAAAATTCATACCATATATTCTGGAAAGCAGCCAGTCCCAAGAATTTCCTTAGAGAAATAGGGAATGCCCTTTTCCTGACTTTTTTATTTGTCGGGATAGTATAGTAAAATTTGCATTGTTTTCTAAACATTGGTTCGTACTTTATTTAAAGTAAATCTGTTGCAAAGGCTGATTTACACCCTTATTTTTTATTTAATCAGAACATTTTGTTTTCCTACAATTGTTTGCTTACTCCTACATACTTTCGCTTATGTGTGTGAGGGGTTTTGAATGTTTGAAAATCGGAAATTATTTGTTTAATGAAGTGGGTGGGACCTTTATATTCCATATACCCAGCAACCTGGACACTTATACGGGTTAAATGCAATATGTAATTCGGATTATCCATACTACTAAAAAAAATCCCGTATTCCTGTATTACAGAATAAATAGCATTTTTTCTTTTAACCTGTTCATTGACAATTAATTTTCTTTTTATATTAATGTAAAATATTTATTTTACCACTATGAAATTTATCGGTGCATTTATTCTAAAGAATACCCATAAAAAAGATGTGTGTATAAAATTAGCTATTTTTTCGCCGTTCTAATACGAATTCTGTGAAATATCTCAGCCCACTTTTTTATATAATAAAGATGCAACTACTCGCACAAGGCATCTATACCGACATGAAAGCACGTTAAGTTGGGAAACTAGAGCAGTATAGAATTCAAATTATCTCAGTAATGCCTTTACAACTTCTTTGTGCTAAGCTTTTTTTTTAGTTAAAAATTTATATATTTTTAAATTGGATGTTGACTTCATGCCCATTTACATGTCATATAGTATATGGTCGGTGTATAACCATTAGTCGGTTTTGAATTTCAAAAAATAATTTCGTAGTCGTTCGAATGTCGTAATAAGTTAGGGTACTCATTGCTTAAACCCAATTCCTGGTATTTATATTAAGGAATTTTTAAAAATTGTTTTCCTTTTATCACTTTAAGGCAAATTGCACTTGGTACAGTCCGATTGGAAAACTTTTTCGAGTTTATTAAATGTTTTAGTCAATTAAACTTGCTAGCAGCTTACCCACTTTGCGCCTGTCCACTTGTTATCTGCACAACAAATAACCTATCCTTTTCACAAACAACCACCCCAATCTCAACTGACAGAGTTCTGCGTTGTTAGTTGTCAGTACTCGAAAGAGCGGATAAACTATTTTAAAATCCAAAAAATAAAACTAACTTCTGGGGGTGTTTTCGCTTTCATTTACTTATCGCACTTTCTTGTGGTGCGTTGTGCCTTTCTTTTAAATATGTTTGTTATCGTTGTTGTTATTGGGTTCGTTTGCCAATGTCGGCAGTGGTGCATTTGTGGTCATCGATGACATCATAGCGCCGGCTAAACCACAACTGTCGTTGCCTGTGGTTTGATCAAGAGGGTGGAGCTGGAGGTGGTACAAATTCTATTGTTGCTATGAAAGTTGATTAGCGAGACGCTGTATTGCATAATCACAAGACAGTCAAGGATTGAATTGAATTAACAGCTAAAGATGTCACTTTGGAAATGCTAATAGGAACATGCCAACACACTCACATACACAGGTACAGATATGGCAACAATTCTTAGGCAATTAACAGATTCTTTGTGTCGCTGGTGAAACCGCATTGATCGCTTTCTATCAAATTAAACAATTTATTAGGCATACCTGCTGTATAAAAGATGGTTTAATATCTACCAATCAAATTGATTTGATCGATCAACATACATATATATGTACATATATATTTGGTCATAAATACATTCATACATATGTGTGCGTGCTGGCCTATGTGCAAGTGTAATTCAATATAATTGAGGAAGCAAAGTTGAAATCGCGACCAATACAACAACTCCACATTTCTTTCTTTTTATTTATTAAAAAGCCGATTCCAAATATACCAAATGTGAAACCAAAGTGAAATTTGTATAGGAGTGTGCGTGTGCCCATACACAGAAACACAATTTGCAGGCTATAAACGAGGTTCGTTCATTGTTATTGTGTGGCTAGTGTATATTGCAGGGTTTGCTTTTGTTGGCTTTGGTTACATTATTTGAACAGAACAAATGAAATCATTTTTGGCACAAAGTCACGAAATTTTGTCCAAATTAAACAGATAAACAAACAACAAAACAGTGGGATGGAAAAAAACAATTATTTGGAAATTATATAATCTTGTAACTGCTAATAACCTTACTACCGGTCCTCTTATAAAGGCGAAAGTTTTCTCTGGGGCAGACACAATTCTTTTGGGTTCATAAACTAATTTCCACTCAAAATCAGAGGAAAATTTATAATATGTATAGTAAGAAACGTATTTTCATTTACACCCCAAGAATGATGTATGGAATAGCTTCTCGCATTAATGTAAATTGTGTCTAGTAAGAGCTTCTCAAAACAGTGACGTTCGCATTCGTCGATAAAAAAGTAGGTGCCGTTAGTTGTGAATCTAAAAATAGAAAGCGTGTTAATTCACAACAACGCGAGAAGCTATCCCATACCTCATTCATGGGGTGCAAAGGGAAATTAAGTTTTTTTTTTTTTTTATTAATGTAAATTAATTTATATAATGGCTCCTACTTGGCCATAGACTAATGTGAACGTCAGCTGTTTGAAAAGCTTGTACTTTTTCTGCAAAATTGTTAAAGATAACATAAAGCAGGCCGTCGATGAAATAAATGTAAATGACTAGGACAAGAATTGAACCGTGGGTCTCCCGAATGATAGTCGCGTGTTCTAACCATCGTGCCACTTCCGACCCCAAATAGCTTATCATTTGTTTTTCCACATGTCCCTTATATCAGATTTCTTCTTGAATCAGGACCTAATTGATAAGGAAAACATTATTCATTAGGTTATCTAAAGACAATCAAACTGAAGCAAATATCGCATTAAATGCGAAATCATTTAAAATAATAAAATTTTTATGGTTTCAATACCAAACAAATCGCCACTTTTCCAATAGGAAATCGAATTATCTTGAATTATCATACAAGTACATCTGTGCACTTATTTCAGTTTTCTTTTTCTGTAGAAACATGTCATATGTTCATATATGTTACAACGATTGAGGTTTTAAGTTTAAACAGTATTTTACAAATAGTCTGATTTATACTAAGAGCACTGGGTTGGGCGCTCTATCTATATTAATATGTCTTAAGCAACTGTTTTTTTTTTATTGTTGTTCAAAACTTAAGCCAATAGACAATAACAATGGGAGCAAACAAAGAAACGACGAAAGCGCTCACCACCACTCAATGAAAGGGCTCTTTGCAACCCTTATTGAGAGCTGTATCTGCTGGTGTGAAGAAGGATAAATCACTTTCCACATGCTACAATAAACGCTAGCCCACAGACTTTCTCGTCTGTGGGCTAGCGGATAAGTGCCAATAAAAAAAGATAAATTCTACGAAGGTTATTCGCCCTAGAATTGAATACAAAATGATGACACCGAGATTTTGTAAAAAAAATAGAGAGATAATGAAAAACGAAGGCGCACAGTGGTGTACGGCAATTAAAGTCAAATTGAGAATAACTAAATATAAAGGGAAATAGGTGATACCTATGATCCCTTTTCAATTTTGTTGTATCTCTTCTCAAGGCCATATGAACATTTAAGTCTTTGTGGTTTACTTAAAGCTTTTAATCTAAAACAAACATGCTACCAAGCAAGAGAGTGACCACAATGCAATGCTGTTGGCGCCGGTACCGTTTTAGAAGGCCCCGTTTGACAAATCGTTCAAGTTCACCATCCGTTTGTCAATTTGTAATTATGATGATGATGTGATGATGTACGACAGAATGTTTCTCAAATGATGTAATGCAGCGAACGATTGTAATTGTTAGTGAGCGTGTGTTGGTAACATCGTCAGTCTATGTGTAATCATTGAACAATTGAATGTCAGTCATTGCTATGTGACTGTGTGCGAGTGCAACGTCGGTCCATTGTCTGTCTGATTGACGTTTAGAGGGAGCAATTATTAAGAGACTCCGCATTGTCTGGAATAGAGGGTCGGATGGTGCGCACAGATACCACAATTTACATAGACTGCCAGTTTCTTATTTAGTACGAGATACGAGATGATGACCATGATTGAGGTTAAAAAAATTGCTTATGGTTTTAATCGCTTGTGTTTTATTCCTCATGTTACTAATTAAGCTCGGCCAATACCAATTTGTACATTTCGGAAACAAATTACATATTATGAATGATGCTCCACATACACTATAGATGCCTTTTGGATAACGGTAAACCTCTATGGGGGATATAAGTGAGACTCAAAGAGGCCCTGACCGGTCGGTTCATGAATTTTTAAGTTAGAAACTGATCCAACATCGAAGCAACTGTGTCTGTGTAAAAAAACATTATTGCCGGCCTCGCGAGGCTTTGAAAAGCCTAACACTGTTTTAAATAAATAAATATACGAACCATAAATCTATCTGCAATTTTCAAATAAAATAAATAATTGGAAAATTTATTTCACTTTGTTCAGATTAAATAATAGAAAACATTTTTATTCCATTTCATAAAAAAACAATAAAAAAAAATCTGGTTTAAAATATTCGACCACAATTATTCTGATGTTGTAATAATCAAAAATAATTTTTCAATGTTGTTATAGTTTTGATATATTTGAATCTAATAATCTTTGGTCCAACAAGCAAGTTAAAGAAAGTCGTTCCAAGCTCTTTAAATGAAATGCATTATTACCAGTACTTTGAAAAACTTAATTCCTCGTGAGAGGAAGGGGACAAACATCAATACATAAGGAGTCTAGCATAAGTAACTTATTTTCAAACTTTGGATACAAATTATGGCTTATGATAATGACGGAATCAGACTTGTCAATCAAATTCCTAAAAATAGATTAAAATAACAATTTTAATCAATTAATAATGAAACTTTAGTAACTCATATACATAAATATACCAACTTCTATAATGTACATTAATATTTTCCGTTTAATCATGGTTTCTAACCACGGTTCATTAGGCAAGTATCTAAAATTTTTATAGGTGGAAATTTAATCTAAAAAAATTAAATTGAATTCTTTTTAAAACTTAAAAATATACATATCTTTGACGTTAGGTAAAATGGTTTTAAGTCAATTTGTTTCTCCCTTTCGTCTAGTCTAGTCGTAATCATTTGCTCTGCAGCTTATTGCTTATTACATATTATTATTAAATTTAACTTTACGATAAAACTGAAGTATCTGTCTTAAAACAGTTTTGCATAACTTCAAAAATATAAATATTATGCCTAACTGTACTACTCGCCATGTCGCTGCCACTGTTAAAATTGTACCAATAAAACCATTTTTTCCGATCGGCGAGCTGTAAGGTAACTCCCTTTTTTCATATGCTTTAGTTTCTTCTTTTCCTCTTGACACACAGAATAAAATCACAAATTGGTATTTGTGTGACACTTTCATTTTCCAATTAGCCAACCAGTTAGGTCTTAAACACTAATGCGGCCTTAACTCGACAGACTCAATGGTGAAACCGTTGCAAGGGCAAGAGTAGGGATTGGGGTTGCCTTAAGTGAGTAATCACTTACACACTAGCCAAGCCAGTCAGCAATGGGGCAGCACAGCAATGTGCAATGATCTGTGAATTTGTGTGTTATATGACGTCGCGAGCTAGCACTCCTTGTAATTCTTAAACCATTTCGTTGTTTAGAAAATATGTAGAAGAAAACCTCCGTCAGAATTGTTTGTATTATTATGTGCATTTTACTCAACGTTAATACAATGTTAGGTGGAATTCATGTCTACAAAACCAGTAATGAGCGCAAAATTTCAATAAACAACAATATTAAAATCCAATAGTGGCGAAAGGTGGCAACCATGAACGAACGAACCGAACCATTGGCAATCGTCGTTGGTGGGCGGCAGCTGTTGTGCGAGGAAGGGAAGGTAACCTGTTGTTAAAAGTAAACTTATTCGTGACGTTGGTTGTTTGACGCTCGGTCGGTCGGTCGATTGGTCTTTCGTTTGGTCATATTATCATTCGGCACACTCGTTGGGTTGCATAGTTAGTTTACGAATCGATGAATGAGTTTTTCGTACTTTCTTGAGGGTCTCGGTTTTTTGTTGTTTGGAGTTTCTTATGAATTCGACTTCTTGAGTGCAAAACAGTCGAAATATGTATTTACGTAGCTGCTGTTGTATTTGGTATCATGCAACAACAAACAACGTTCGTTTTACTTTCTTGCGCTTTTGCATGCCCAAGAACTTGTGTCTGTGTGAATGTGCATTAAAGCCACTGTTATGGCCTCCGACAGAAGTTCGTTCAGGTACTGACTTGTAGGAACATTGTTGTGGCGACACACATATGTCAGCCTGTTCGTTTAGAGTGTGCAGCTGACATACATTAGATTTCAGATTTTTATACAAAACTTTTAGTTTTTGCTCTCGTATCGCATGGTCATAGTGCTACGCCTTAGTGTGTGCGTATTCGTAAGGGGGTTACACAAATTACCTCTAACGCAAGATTTACATATTTTTCTGTTAAATGTCAAGTCTAGTTCGATCGCGAAAGAGGGGTGTTCGTTGGTTCCACGAAATACATACCTATGTATGCGAAGACAGCACCTTAACACCTCCCAACTGCGGTCGATTTATAGAACTTTAAAACACATTGTTTCCTACAATCATTTATCTATAAACATAAAAGGGGAAATACTCTTACCAATATACATGATTGGCAATTTCGATTAAGTTTATGGTAAATGCAAAATCTATAAAAAAAATACACAAATATTGTAGAAAATGTGGAATTTTAAATAGGTATACATTTGAGTAGGTATAATATAAGGTTTCCATTTAATTGACCTATTAAGAGTCAAACATTTCATATGAATACTGCAGACTTTGGTACATAATTTGTCATGGAGTCCTTATTATTATTATTAATTGGACCAAAAATGTGGAAACTGTTGTAGAATTTATAACAAATAACTAATATGATTTTTTTTCACACGATCTGTTATCTGATTATTTATTTGTTTCAACAAAATTGAATGCAAATCTGTTATCTTGAAAATCCATTCTGGTTGCCTTAAATTAATTGGCATTAAAGTGATCATATGAAGCTATTATTTTTCCCATTTACAAGTAGTACAAAAATGGTTTGCTTTCGTTCTTTATCTTTAAAAATATTTCTTAAAGCCGATGTTCTTTTCATTTTACATATTCTATACGATTTAAACATTCAAAAAAAGATCATATTTCAGCATCAATCTTATGCTGACTTCTATGACATAGACACGATATGCAGCTCTGGTTTCAGTCCAATATTTCTTATATCTTCTTTGAAATATTCTACTTTCCGATTCATTTCGACTGCTTTTAAAAATGCCATGTAATTGATTTTTTTTTTTTAAATAGGTAGATTATATATGTGATTTTCAATTAGATTTTAATATTTATAAATATTTGTTTTCTTTTCGTTTCGTTACAGATTGATTGACTTTGGTGCTGATGAACATGAATATGACGAAGTTCAAGATTTGCCAGAGGAACCAACAGCCACTAATCAGTCACTACTCTCCGCCCAGAATAATAACATTATTACCGGATCAGGTGCTACCAAAAACTGTTCTTCAAGCCCAGCAGCTGGACCGCCAGCTACCAACAGCAGCAACATTGACTTGCCACCGGAGCTACCGCCGCCAAAGCAAAACAAATCGTCGCCTGTAAATAATAACAATAATTCCTCAAAGTCTAGCAAAACAAAAGTGCCGAAATCAACTAAATCGAAAATTCCGCGGTCGCCGTCACTGGCCAGCGCGTTAAGTTACAGCAACTTTCAGCCTCCGCCAATATCAGGCATACCCCCACAGACGCCACCGCTGCCTTTTGGTTATCCGAACAAGGGCAAACCGCTGAATTCGCCAACATCGCCTGTGACCAACAATAATGCTCATTTCTTTGCGGGCAATACTCCCAACAATAACAACAACAGCAATCTAATGGCGGGTGGCAGCAGCGGCAACGGTGGCGGTGGTGGCGTCGTAAGTGGCATTGGTTTGAGTGGCTCGAATGGCAATGCTCAGCGTAACAGTGCCAATATGGCGGCCAACTCCCGTCGCCCTCAGATACAAATATCATTGCCCATTACCGGAGAATCTCCAAAAAATTTCCAATATTTAACACTGACCGTGCGAAAGGATGAAAATGGTTACGGAATGAAGGTGAGTGCAATTCTAAGCTTGATAGAAGCAAAGCCATTTTGTTCCCCCGTTTAAAATTGATCTCGTCACGTATTTAATGCTTACTTAAAACATTTTTGTTTTGCATAATACATTGCAATTGGCAGATAATGAAATGACATGAATTCAGATAATATAACGCAATTTAATTACAGTGTGCCCCATTAGTATGATCTCCGCTTCTAGTCACAACAGTTAATATTCACAACTTTTGATCGCCAAGACAGACAATCGCATGAGAGCGAGTTTTGTACCAAGCGCTAACCAAGAACAAACAAGATAAAAACATACTGAAATCATCTGCAAGAGGAAGTTAAAGTGCACACACAGTAAAAACAATAAGAACACTGATAATTTCAATTGCGTTCAGAAACAACGGCTGAGCCGACATATTAGTTCTCCTATATTGTGAATGCGAATGACAAACTAGATTTTAAATAATCTGCAAGTCCATCGACCAATAAATGAGAATATCTGATGTTCGTGCCAAAATATAATAATTTATTGTCTAATCGCAATTTTCCACTTGTTGACACCATTCGCGCTTAAGTGGCGGGGGGCTGCTGGAACGCTGCGATCGCAGTGAAACAATTTCCATAAATTACAGACTTTTGTTGTCAGATGCCGATGATTAAATCATCAACCGAATTGTATAGACAGTTTACGAAAAGGTAGAAGAAACAACAGCAAAATGAAGTCATCGTGAACGATCATAGCGATATTTAGATACAATATTTTATTCAGCGTGGAAGATGTTAATTTTTTGTCATATCTCTATTATTCATAACGAATAAATGATAATCATCATTGGCAGCATCATTAATACGCAAATACATGTATTACGAAGAGAGAGTAAAAATAAATAAACTAAAAAAACTAAGTCTATTGTTCTCTTCTCCCTCCCCTAAGTGTCACATACTCCTTGAATATTAGTAAAATCTAATATTTCCTTGATTGATTTCCATATTGTAATGATAATTCAATCATGTCATCTACCTAGATGACAATAGGTCTGGCAGGTTGAGGGGTTTCACAATCAATATATGCAATAATTGATATTATTCTGATATTGCTCTTATGTGCTCGATGGAGGGAGGGGCCACACCCCACAAAACGTTTAACGTTTTGCTATTTACATCTTAGAACAGACCATTTCACCGCAAACGCTGCGAATGGTGATCATAATTAATTTAGCAAACTATGCACATGCTGTTGTGCTGAATGCCGCTGCATTGGTTGTCATTGCGTTTATTATTGCTATTGTTGTTGTTGTTGTGATTCCATTAATTAATTACACAAAACCATAAGAACAACGAGGGCAGTGAAAGGGACAATAGAGTCGACATTTATTAGCAAGCACACAACACAGATGTGTGTAGAGAATTGATTAAACAACAACAACACACACACACACAGTCTTTCATGTTGTCCACCTAAATAATAATAATGATATTTTATGATGGCTTTCAGATAAATCCCTACAGTTGCATTTCCATTTAAAGTTTCAATTTTTAGATCAGTTTTAGTTTCTTCAATTTTAAAACTACTCAATTAATTGATCTTTTTCTTTCTTCAATTCTCTGTTTATTTTATAACTATTCAATTATTTCATTAGACGATTTAACATCTGTTCTAACCTGATGTCTCGTCTTCTTGGTCATAACAACAGATGCTTTTGTTTTTGATCTATTCCCATCTATATTTTTCAAAGATCTATTTATCATTTCGCTGTATATAAGATGAATGTATGTATGTATGTATTTATGTATGTACTTTTAAGCATATCGGGACGTGTATTACTGAGTATATACATATAGTTGTCCAATTCATACGGCGATTTATGTTGGATGTTTGCCAAGTGCAGCGATTTAGATTGGACGACGCCAATAACTACAACTATATGACTAATGCACGCAATCTCTGTGGATGTTTGTCCCGAGTATATGATCAGGAAAATAACAATACTAAATTATTGACGACGACGATATTTTTAAATAAGCGCTTTTGGAAGTAGGCGAATCCCAAACCTTGAAAGCTTTTATATATTTATATGCAAATTTATGAAAGATGTTTTGTGACGTCTAGATAAATCAACATTTCCATTTATATATGAGTTCTAATGTTGTGTGTTTTTGATAAAACCTACGATAGTACATCTACTGTAAATCATTTCACTGGACAATTGTAACAATTTGTAGTCTCTCATATTTGGCGTCGTTGCACTAATTGTCAGCAGTCGAATAATAAAACAAACAGATGGGGGCAGAGCGGTGTATACTTAGTATAGATTTGTGGTTTCGTTATATAATATTCCATGTGCGATTAAAAACGGCACTGTCGTTAGTCTTTCTTAGTGAAGATGATTGCAAGCATTTTGCTTGTTTGTTGTAAACTATTTTATTAATACATTTTTGTCTTTTACATGTTTTAGGTTTCTGGTGACAATCCAGTTTTTGTTGAAAGCGTGAAACCTGGTGGAGCTGCACAAATCGCTGGTCTAGTCGCCGGGGATATGATTCTTAAGGTAAATGTCATCTGATTGCAGCAAATGAATGCGAATTATATTTATATATAGATAATATACATTTTTATTATTTACAGGTTAATGGAACAGAAGTTCGATCGGAAAAACATCCAACGGTTGTTAGTTTGATAAAAGGTAACAAGTGAATTATGTGTAAACTACTAATTTGAATTACTTTGAAATATACCTAGTAAAAGTTATAAAACAACACTTAGAACCCATTGGACTGCAGGATGGTTATGGGCGACAGAGAGGTTAAGCTTGACCTGTCGTTTCTCTCACACGACTGATATATTTTGTTGAGGGTTTTGCCTCTTTTTTTTAGAGAACATACTTTGATCCAAACAAAGCATGCAGAACCTAGAAGTGCAAATGCTAGTCCTGGTCTAGAATATATCGTCGGTATAATAATAATGTCTTAAGTCCATTTTTGTGAGAAAAGTCATAGTCTATATCCTATAAAAAAATTACATGTCTTATCAATTACTTTTGTGGTTATTGTATCAAAACAAAGGCGTCAATAAACTTTAAATCATCTATAACTCGTGTATAGGAACGTAACTTCTGACGGAGCTATTGACGTTAGACCAGCAAATGTCAAGTAATGTCAAGTTCAACAATTGAATTGAAGTTTGGAATTTAAAATAAACAGGAGAATCCCGTCAGCGATTATAATAATAGATAACGTGTTAATTCACTGCTTTTTATATTCTCATTACAACAGATATTTGATCTAGGGATATATTCAGGGACTGAAAATAATTGTTATTATTTTTGTTTCAAAAGAAAAGGTTACGATAAAATAAGCTTTATTTGTTTTAGGGAATATTTAACCATTATAGTAAGATATATATTATTTTAGACACCGTAACCATTATAAATGAGAAATATTTTTTTTTGGTTTTGAATAACCATTATAGCAACCAAAAAATTTTTTTGGTTACTAATAACCATTATCGAAAAAAAATATTTTTTTTTGGTTATCAGTCACCAATTTGATATATAATTTGAAATGAAAAAAGTGTAACGCATTAAAGGAGACGAGTTAAACCCCTAGTATGCTAAGACCAAATGTGTTTCAGGACTTTTTAAGACGATTGAGCTATATCCGTCTGTCTGGATGGCTGGAGGGCCAATCCCGTAAGTAGTTTTAGAAAAATACTAGCTGACCCGGCAAACGTTGTTCTGCCATACTACCTCGGACCCGGCGAACTTCGTGTCGCTCTTAAGCCAATGTCTTCATATAAGGACAGTAGTAAACACAGATAGTTCAAATTTTAATGTGATTTATATGAATTTGATCGAAATCAGTGAAGAGCGATCTGATAAACAATGTTTCTCGACGATTTCAGGCATGCATTAATTTCATCAGCAGCAGTAGATTTTGGGATGACGGGAAGCGTTTGGAAAAAATCGCATAGCCCCACCAAATCGTCAACTGCCTCCAAAGCTCGTTTATGCGTAATCGTGCATGTGGCAGCAATACCAGAGGATGCCATAGCTAACACAATTTGCGATCTTGACCGAATTTTTGCCAGAATCGAATCGTACACGTTTGTTTGCTCAGCATTCAAAAGCGGCACATTTGTTCGCACTCTTTAAGTCAGCTCATCTTGATCATCAATTTCGACAATAGATTGCCGCACATGAGCACGCACAATTCTTCGATCAGAAGTTTATTTAAGATCGAAATTAATTTCGAAGTTGTCGTGTGAACTCTGTGAAAACATCGTAAGCCATCTCGTCCTTGTATTTGAAGATCGCAAACAATGTACGAATTTGAGTCAGTGGAGCGGAAACAGTTGCCTCGGAGAGCGTTGAATCCCAATGTGTATCGTTTTCGAACAAATGCAAACGTTGGCAAGCTTCTAGAAATGTGGCGACTGATTGAAACGAGTAAAATTGAGACGCTCCGTTCCGACTGACGATATCTTAACAGATGATTGTCAACATCTTGCCGAGTCATCAATCGATACGCACAAAAATTCATTGAGCTAACCATATTACTCGTTTCTTCTTAAATATCGAGAATGAAAAAGAAGTGATGATTTGGTTAACACACCTTTCGCTCTACTGACCGTCTTTAAATTGAGGTGATAGCCATCCTCTCCACTACAGAACATCAATCACTGCGACTTCATTTATAGTGGGAGCATTGAATTGTCTTGCATGGCCCCCAGAGGGTCTTTTGCCTGCTCTGATTATAATCTTGTGGTCGTCAGAATGCAATGTATCCAGTGCGGGTTTGAACAATGCTAATGCCGATAATTTTTCAATTGTTCGCGTTTCACAATAATCCGAAATTTCTCAAGCATCATAACGAATTTTCCACCTTTACGTCGACTGAAATCATTAAATCAAGCGATACAATGCAAAATTTCTTCGGAAAATCCAAATTTTTCCACCAAGAATTGTTCTATTTTTCCACTCAAAAAGTCATTTCGAAATAATTATGCGAAAGTTTTCACTTAACATCGTCTAAAATTATTAAATCATACAACAAATGCAAAATTTCGTCGAAAAAAAATTTTTTTTTTTTAATTTTCCCGAAATTTTCCGAATTTTTTAACAAAAATCTTCTATTTTTCTATTCTAAAAGGCATTCCGTAACAATTGCACACTTAATTCCATACAAAAATTTAATTTTAGATTTTTGCAATTTTCCGACTTTTCCGGAAAATTTGCCTAAAATTTTCATTCACATAAACCTTCTCCTGCGAACCAGCCGGACAGACCGACGGACTGACGGACATGGATCAAACGACTTAAAAATCCATGACTCGAATTTGTTTTAAAGAAACCTTGGTTCTAAAGTGACTCTTTCTACGTGTTCAAGTTTTGGGTCGTACCAAATGATATATACCCACCTATCCGTAGGGTGAGGGTATAAAAACAAACATAACATCAAAAATACGATATATTATTGGGTCGAGATAACCAAAAAAATAAATAACTTTCGTAATGGTTATTAGTAACCAAAAAATTTTTACGGTTGCTATAATGGTTATTCATAACCAAAAAAAAATTTTCTCACTTATATTGGTTACGATAACCAAAATTAAATATTTCTCTTCGATAATGGTTTTTTATAACCATTATTTTAATTCGTTAATATTAAGGGTTATAAAAGACTTTTTCGTCATATCTCTTATAACTGTTACGTCCCTGGATATATTTCCTAACGACGAAGGTATGGCAACTTCACATTTGTTTTTACCTTTTCAATCTTTTACTCACTGTTTCATTTTGTTTTTTCTTCAAGCAACGCTCGGTTTCAATTTTCTGCCACAGATTCGTGTTGACATGCCGTTGCAATTCTTTGTATATTCATTTGTTTAATTATTATAAAACGTTATCTAATAACACAATTTTCATACCACATTTTATCATACATATGTATGTTCGCAAGACTGCGAGTCGCATAAAGAGAAAATGTGCATTCAATCGTAACCATGGCGGCGGCGGGGTCTGCTGATCTCTGTTCCACTTTGGCAAACCCCAACACCAAACACCAACTCTTACTAGGCATAGCCTATCATCGAATACAGCAGCAATCTGCTCTTCAGCCCACTTCTCGACGCCCGTGCGGGCCAATGCATTTGGAATGGAAAATGAATAACACAACAGAACACAGAATAAGAACGCTGAAGTCAACGACACATTTTTGATTCGAAGAAAACAAAAATGCGAATGGAGGCATGATAAAGCAGAGAAAATACGCAAAACAGTGAAATATGAAATCAATTAATAAAACAAATATGTCTGTACAAAGTAGAAGTAGAAATAACTGTCAGAAAAACAGGCGAACCCTCCATTTGGTCGCTTGTTGTAAGGGGGTGAACTTGTTTGATATATAGTAGACTTTGGATCGTGTTTGCCATGCATATGTACGGTATACTCGCAGTGCGTATCTGCGCTGCATATTAACTACATCAGCAACAATCAGTTGTCAGTGTTCGATGATGGGGGGAAGTGGGGTAATAACTTTTATTTTCCATTATCAAGCGAGACATTGTGTCGCAGGTCTATCATATTGATCAGCACACGTATTCCTCTGAGACCTCTGAGATGAGGTGTGAATACAGGCGCACACACACACACACTATACTCTAAGTGATCCGCTGCCAATAGTCTATTTAGGTTCAGTATCAATTGTTAAGTCTGATCTGTGCGCTTAAGTCTCCTAAAGGTCTATTGCTTAAACAAATAAGCAGCACTAGATGTAAAACGAATTGTAGTCATGTCGGATTTCCATCCGTTCCACAATGAGATTGCGTTGTTGTCCACTGTTACAATACAATTTTCAAGTAAATGTCATTTTAGTTGTACACATACATTGTGTTGAGTAATAAACTGTCCACACGCTAACTGTAATTAAATAATTTTTTTTTTAAATGAATTCCGCCTGTGGGAGAATTGTTGATGTTGTTTTTACTCTTAATACCATTATAAATGACGGAAAATATGATGGAACTTTTACAATGAAAAAGAAGAAAAAAAACATAGTAAAGAACCGCTATTAAAATAGAAATTAATTAAATAATAATTCTGTTCATTTCTTGCAGCATCTACAATTGTTGAATTGGCCGTGAAAAGAAGTCAAAAGATGCCTCGACCCACATCCGTTGGCATAGTGCCCTCGACGCCCGTCTTAGGCAGAGATCGAACGGCTTCAATAACTGGACCCCAGCCAGTTGATGTATGAGTTTTAATGTCCAATTTCACTATCGCCCCTAACTGATGATTCTCATTCTCACTTTACAGAGCATTAAGCGACGAGAAATGGAAACCTATAAAATACAAACTCTGCAAAAAATGTTAGAACAGGAAAAACTGAATTTGGAACGTCTTAAGGGTGATACGAATAATCCGAGCTATAAACTTTCCGAGGCGAATATTAAGAAGCTGCGAGAGCAGTTAAGACAAGTTGGTGCCGAGGTAAGATGTTTTCTACGTTTTCAACATGATTTGCATCTTTTAGTTATCCATCCTTAATATCCTTTTCCCTTATGGATTTCCCATGAATGATTTACAATGCCCTCGTTGAGAGAACCAAGAACAAATCAATCAATCAATCAATCGTCCATTTGTTATAACAGCTTCTGATTGGATAAACATATTACCATGAGCAGCTTAAACGCTATTGAATCGTTTGCTAATAATTGCATACAGCTAGAAATAGGATTGGAAAGCAAGCCACACTAGAATAAGTCGATAATTCTTTTAATTAAATGCAATTAATATCAACTCCTTTTTGTATTTCGCGAGTATTTAAGTATCAAGTTTTTGTAACGTACCTATCAGAAGCCTGCTCGCTCATTGTGTTCCTTTTATGTAACTCATCTTGACAGAAGTAGCGATTGACAATAATTAGTTAGATGAGATCCCTTGAATGGCATCAATCAAACAACCTCCTTGTGATATTATGCTAGATACATTAACTAATTGAACATGTTTAATACACTGTCTGTCCACTCGATTTTATTGTCATTATTATTATTTAATCCGAATGACAATAAAAACAAAAAACACCATTGACACAAAGTTTCGCTCTATTAAACTGCGCTGCCGCTCGCTCATAACAAACACATCAATAACACTTCCCTATTTCAAAAAACAAAACAAAAAATACTTTAACACGCCTCGCAATGAAACATAAACCGTAACACACCAATAACTATCACCATTCGAACAACTGGTTTCGAACTTAGGGATCTTTCCCCCAAATACCTCTCCCTTCCTTCGTGTACATACAATCATGTGAAACCACGCCCAACTATGGTAGTCCCATAAGCAAATGCATATCTTTATTCTCCATCAACAGGATGCACCGTCCGTTAAGTTGCAATCGACGGCGAATAATAACGGTAAAAATGTAGGATTTTTATCGACCACTCAATTACAGCACTTGTCTGGGTCCACCTCTAATCAGACAATATCACCACAAACTACTACACATCTAAACCACCATTCCCACAATCACCACAACCAAGCCACAACACCACAACCTCAGCCATCACAATCATCACCAGCATTTCTGTCTCTGTTACCGCGTTCGCTATCGTCCCTCTCGTTGGGTGGTCGTAGAAATAAAATTGACAAAGATTTGATAGCAGCTCCACTAAATAATACCACGGATTTCTTGCATACCTCCTCCGCCAATGATTCCGCCACCGCAACTGCGCTGGGAAACATGGCCACCTCACCAACACCACCTTATAATATGTCCCAATCTCTGCACAATCCCCTGCAGACGCAGCAACATCGCAATTCTGCCCAGCAACTGTTCCATTTGCACCAGCAACAACTGCAGCAACTGCAACAGCAGCAACAGCAGGGTAAAAGCACACCCAAATCGTCGAAGAGCAAGAACAAATTTGCCGCCCAAACGAAGAGCGTTATTGAAGAAGACATTCCCCCGCCTCTACCCCAGCGAAACCCGTCACGTCAATTGCAGTTGGATTCCTCGAATAATAATTCGGTGAACCACAGCTTCTCACCCATATCGGATCTAGATAATACAGCAGCCGGCGGTTCCAATTCTCCCCTCAGAAACTCACCTCAACCTCCGCCACCGTCTGCCACGAACTCACCGCAAGGCCTCAATAACAAATCGAAACGATCCAAAGCAAAAACAAAAGCTTTGTCGGATCCTAAAATGTCTACCCAAATGTTTCTACAAATGGAAAGTTCAGCTTCCCACAATACGTCACATCACGATGGCCCTCCATTGGAAGAGGTGCCTCCACCATTGCCCCCCCGCCAGCCAGGCATGATAGAGGAAGCCCAAGCAGGACAACGGGGCAGCATTCAGAATTTGAACAACAACCCAAGACCTCCACCAAATAGTATCGATACCCTGATGCAATATCCACTGGTTTCGACGTGCACCCCCGTACACCGCGACAACATGTCAGCCGCCTTTCCGCTTTCTCAACGCCCGAACATTGTGCAGCAACTGCAACAACACCAGCAGCAACTGCATTCCGCCGCCGGTATTGGTGGCTCAAATACGGGTGTAAGTATAAAAGATGCTTCTGCGGACTCGCTCAGTTCCGAAATGTATGGTATTTTGGGTAAATGTTGAAATTTATTTCTCGGTGATAGATTCTTCAAAATCTTTGAGGTTTGAAATTAAATGTGTATTTAGATCATCTTATGCGTAACTACAGTTTTGGGTAGTGTACTTTTTTCTCTCTCTCTACCTATCTCTAATATTCTCTAACTCTATCTCTTTCTCTCTATTGTTAAAGTTATTTAAACATATATATAAATTTATTTATTGAATTCCGTTCGACTAACCTATTAATCCTGTTTTTATTGATACTAACATAGCTTATTATAGTTAGTATTGGTTTTTATTTAAAAGTAGTTCGTGCGATATGTCGTACGAATTATTCCACTACACGGAGTGTTTTCGAAAGACATCTCTATAACAATGTCCAAAAGTGTTTAGTCAGTTGTTAATGGGGGGCAGGACGGTCGACTGTAAGACCAATCTAGTAAAATTGCACATGTAACATTTTATGGTTAAACACATAAATTGGTTTCTAAAACTCGAAACTATTAACTTATCATGGAAACATACGCTTTACTGCTTTGTACTAATCCATTCAACCAACATATTCTGCACTTGTACTAACGACTTACATATTTATTTATCCATACGATATCATCATTCTCGCCTTCTTTGGATCTTCTAGATATTTTCAAAAAACGTCAAATCTGTATTTATAGTTGTCCCCTTGCAAGATAGCATCTATCACCTCCTTATGCCCTTAAAATGAATGTAATAAGCACAGAAGGTATCCAAAACCTTATTTGAACGTTGATATACATACATAGCTCTAGTCACCAAACCAAACCAAAAAGGAAACACATACCATCAAATGTACATAGCATTGATTTCTTCATACTTTCTTCGGAATTATTTTATAACTCTAGTTGGCTTAGAGTAATAGCTGTTGAATTTGCATGTATCAGCAGTGTTGCACGCTTACTTATCTATGTATATTCGAAGGATTCCAGTTCATGAATTTGTATATTCTTACGTCTATTGTGATTCATAATTCCAGGTATTGGGCCAGACTCCTCATAATGTTAGTAATATGAGCAAGCATAGACGCGTGGTTTCGTCACCTGAGAATATGCATTCAAGGCACCCGGGTAAGTTGTTCAAAATGTCCTATAGAGTGTTTCGTGTAATGTGAGTCTGATCCCTTTGTTCACAACAGATCGTCAATTAAAATCTAATTCGGGTTCTTGGGAACTTATTGAAAAGGACGATGAGGTTACACCGCCCGGTACTCCACCTCCACCTTACCGACATGCCCATTCCGCTAGCATTTCGGGCAATGAGGACAGTATGCATGAACATGGCGCAGCATCAACAAGTGGCATCTTTGTTGAATCCCACCATTTCATACCATTGGCCGGAGCTATTTCACCGCCATCAGCATCACAGTCCAACCGCATTCAGGCGGCTCAAACAAGCTGTACTCAAAAGGAGATAATATCAATGGAGGATGAGGACGCTTCCGACCAGGAAGGGCCATTCATAGACGAGAACGGGCCATTCAATTCAATACAGCGCCTTCTGGAAACGGAAAACGTTGCATTTTTGGCCGTGTTTTTAAATTATGTTCTCTCCAATTCTGAACCAGCACCACTGTTGTTTTACCTTATCACCGGCCTCTACAAAGAAGGTGCAGCAAAAGACATGCGCAAATGGGTGTATGAAATTCATTCCACGTTTTTGGTACCTCGTGCCCCTTTGTCATGGTATCGCCAGGACGAAATGCTGGCCCGCGAAGTAGACGCTGTGCTCCAAAACGAGTTTGACAAGGTGGAAATATTGCGTAAAGTGTTCTGGAAGAGTCGAAAGAAAGCACGAGATATTATATGCGAACAATTGAGAGAGTTCCAACAGAAAAGAACTGCAGGCTTAGGGACCATATATGGTCCTACGGATGCCCAATTGACTGAGGCCAAGGGTGATAAACAGAGAGAGCAACACATTTTTGAGGAAACCTTAATGAAAAAGCTGCAAATCTTGATGTGAGTAGTACCCTTATGTCCTAGGGAATTTAATTTGAATAAAAAACAAAATTTGTGTTTCAGCGATGAATACGAAAAAGATTTGCCTGTGGAAGACCCAAAGAAATTGGCTTTATGTTCGGCCTTGTCGACGGTTATACATCGAATATTTATAACACGTTCCCATCCGAATAGCATTTTAGAGCGTGTAAATCACTTTGTGAGTCGAGAAAAGAGCTTTAAAGCACGTCTAATGGGCAAGAAAGGAAAGGTAAGCAATACATGGAACCAGTTTTATTGAACTTGTTGGTTTTCCACTACTCAGCATCATCGTGACTTATTCTATCTACTCTTCATTTTATTTTTTACAGATGATTGTTCGTGGTCATCCATTAGTATTGCGACAATACTACGAAGTGACCCACTGTAATCATTGTCAAACGATAATATGGGGTGTAAGCCCTCAAGGCTTCCATTGTACAGGTACAGAAAACTTAATGTCATTCATCCACAGTTATTTCATTCATTGATGTTGTTTTCTATGATCCCGTAGACTGTAAATTAAACATTCACCGTCCCTGTTCGAAAATATTAGAGGAAAATTGCCCTGGCCCATTACCTCAAGCGAAACGTAAAGATAAAGATTTGCACAACGACAATAAAATAAGTAAACTAATGGGAAAAATTCGTCCAAAAACAACAAGTGATGTCAGTGGAGGTACGACAAAACTATTTATATATATATATATATATATATATATGTATCTATTTGTTTATAATATTAACACTCTGTTTGCACTCTTTGTTTTTTTTTTGGCAGATAAACGTCAACGTCAAGATGCCGACGAATTTGATCCTATGGACTTTCCTAATGGTAAGTTTGAATTCCAATTTTATTACCACAAATTTAAATGTAGAGTTGCAAATATATAAAATTATTGGTCAACATTTCTCTCACATTTTTCTAATAAATATGGTAACATCAAATGTACACGGCACTCTCTTAAAAGGAGTTTTGTTGTCATTTGTTGTGTTTGTTGTTATGCAGTCATAATACTCTCTGGAATAGTTGCCGGCATTTTTCATGTAACACGCACACACGTACACATACTTGTATAGCGTAGGTGTACATATCAAGTAGGTGTAATAATATTCCAATGAAAATTGCAGTGGTTTTTTTATTACATTAATCTAATATTGTACTCCTTTAAGTGAGAATATGAAATTATAAAATTTGGGATCATTTTCGTTGAAACATAATTGTTTATTTTAATATAAGGACATTGAAGGATTTTAAGTGAAAGAAGAGGGGGAGAGACAGAGCACATGAACAGCGTCATTGATTTTAAGTATTTGCACAAGGGGTGTGAGATAATATGAAATTCTTTGTATTCGAAATTTAGCTAATACGGTGCATTTTTGCTACAAAAAAGAAACCAATTGTAATAACAAACTTATTTAATAAATTCTCAATAGAATTGACAAAATTAGGGGATGTTCAAAGGATTGGAATTAAAATAAACGTAGAGTTACGTTCTCTAGCCATTATGAAGACACTAACAAATTTTACATATTTATTTCATTACATTAATTTTGTAGATAAAATACATTGAAACATAAATTATCTTAAAGAGCTATATTATTGGTACATATTATAATAAATTGACACAATAACAACAACAAATTGAAATATTGTAGGTTTAATTGTATGTTTATATTTTTTATAAATATTACGTTAAATACAAAAGGCGATTTGTTTTTTATAGTAGGTTTTTAGTTAACGGGGAAATATACGGTATTAAGTTATAAAATCACATGTATAACAAACACTATGTATGTATTTTATTATAAAATCGTAGCAGTATTCGACCACTTGTCAATTGCGTTAGTTTCAAACTTACCATTCTCCTTGCCAATGGTTCAGTATTTTTAAACATTTTCTCATGGGCTTAGACTGCTTTTTATACAGATAAAAATTCAATTTAAATAATTTATTTAATAATTTTTTTCATTTATTTATAATTATAATAATTAAAGCCTTTTGGTCAACTTTAATTTATTGTTTTATTTATTTATTGTGGCGTTCCTCAAAAAAACATGTATAACTTAACCATTTGTTAACCGATTCTTACAAGCAAATATGCGTTTTAGTCCTGAAAGCATGCACATTCTGAATAATATAGTAAATGTTAAGGTATTCTACTAAAATAGTATCTGAAAACTTCTTTAAACTTAAAAAATGAAGGAAAATTCAAAAAGTTTTCAATTTTAAAGCAAAAACTGATAGGACAAAGTTATTTATGAAAAGGTCTAAGATTCTTCTTTACAAAACCATTAATAAATAAAAAAAAATTCTGAGTTATCTGCTCATAAGTGAGGAAAGACCCTAAAAACCGGTTTGGTATACAGATTCATATTGTACTCGACCAGAACTACACCATGGTATAGATCACTCCTTAAGTTCCTTAATTTTTTTCCATTCTGTAGCAATGTGTAACTAATAGCGAAATTCATACGCAGTTCGAACAAATTTACAAAATCGGCACACAACAAAATGAAAATTTGTAAACATTTTGCTGATATTGTTAGGATAAAATTAGCATTTTATTAATAACACTTTTGGAAAGTAAGAAAATTTACTATCATTTCTATATACACATTTTAAAAATAATGAATTCAAATGCGTACTTTTTCGCACAGAATAAGTATTTTCAACATCACACTCATCTATCGTTACAATTCAAAAACTTTCCATTAGTTGCAATGGAATTAGACCATTCGTTAAAGGCGTGAGCTAATCTACTATTGAGATACGTTGAGATTATTTTGCCTAAATCTTTCCCATAAGCACGTTTGAATCATGCAGAAGTGATGGGCAAATCTTATGTAATTTTTATTGACACATATTTTGAAACGCATTGTAATTAATAGTAAATATTAAAAAAGTAAGAATTTTTTAAACATTCACTTAATATTTTTAATATAAATTTAGCCAAGGGCTATTATTATATTTAAAACCGCAAAAAATACAATAAACTTACTTTAAGGGAATGAAGAAATCAACAACACTGGTAAATGATTGTCAAAAACAGATGTTCTGAATCGAATCCTAAAGCATTTGATCTGTTTAAATATTTTGAGATCTCATTTTAGATTTAAAAAAAAATTATCCATTTAAAACACACTTAATTTACAAATTCAAATTGTTAAAAATTCAAATTGTAAAATAAAAAAAAATTCACTTATTTTTTTATGAGTTGAAAACTTAGCATTTCGCTCACCACCTTTGTATCTAAAATGACCAGAATTTACAATATTCTTTGTTACACAAACATTGTACCGTCGTCTTCGCAAATACATTTGACAGCTATATTTTTAGTTTGTTTATTGATCCTATTGCATTTTTAATTAAACTGCTTTTAACTGTGATTACGCAAAATTTTAAAAATATCTACTGCGAACTGCTTCCTAATGGATTATCAATTCAAATTTGGCTGTGCTTCACAAAAGTCACAAATTCGTCGAGCGATTTGTCGTGTTTGTTTATCAATTATTTCTGTTGGAGTCTGTTATTTTCAACCGGTTTGTGTCGCGTTAATCTTTTCCTTGATATATCATTCTCTTTCGCTCTTCTCTATTTCCATGCTGCTTGCTCTCCACAACCCCAACAAATTCTCTTTTGTGCTGCTTTAAGAGCACCCATGAAATGTTGCAGTTAGAATAACAAGTAACAATAACAGACGGAGAGTGATTGTGTTATTGCACAGTATATTCCAAAAATGTTGTTTGTGTGTATTGTTGTGTACTTCCTCCATGTGTGTGCAAAAGTAACATCACCATCGTCATCTCCATCTCTATCGCCGGCACCACCTCAAGCCTCCTCAGGCCAGAACATGCAAGGAGACATTGTGTTAAAATTCTGAAAGCGAAAAAAAAACACTCACACTCGGCCGGAGTCGAACAGTAGCAGTAGACTGAGTCAGTCAGTTGTGTTTTAAAAAACGGCAAATACAGACGTGTGATAGCGAGTTCTCTTCCATGCGGTCGGCACAGTATGTTTTGGCAATATTTCGTAGACGGCTGTAAGACGGCAACAAACCCCAAATACCGCTAGTAGTAGAATGAGACTTGGGAAGGCGGCGGGCGGGTCTAATACTATCGAATTGCGTGCAATCGGCTATTAAGTGGCAAACATTTTCGGACACTAAGTGAAGTGAAGCTTATATTGGATGACAAATTGGTTATCAGCCGTGATAGCATTCGGTGATGTTTACGTTTTGAATAAAATCGCAGAAACTATCACGTCTATACATTGTTGTCTGCTTTGATTTGATTTAAGAGAAAAGGGCTGAACGCAAAGTTGAAAGTCGGTTGTGAAAAAAATTAAAAAAAAAAAACACAAAAAATGTGATTTAAAACCACCTAAAGAACTTACATACGAACATGTACACTACAATACATATGCGTTTCTTGTTATAAATAAATGATTTGAAATAATTTAAAACAAAGAATTTAAAAGTATGCACACAATAATCTGTTTGTTCCAGTTGGTCAGCGTAAATTGCATTAATTTTTTTTTTAGAAATATCAATGGAACTTGGAACCTCTTACAAACAGAGGTCTTGTCTATCTTCAACGAACGTTGGGAAAATGAATACACTTAATACAAGGTCAATGGCTGTAGTCCTTTTTCTTATCTTGAATATTATTCAATATTGTATGTGGATGATTGGGTCGTTTGCTTGCGAAAATTTAGTCGCTGCATGTATACATTCTTACGTCAACGTATTTTCGTTTCCGAGGAATCTGTTACAGCTTTCCAGATGAATGCAGCAACATTGTCACTACCAGTGAAAAGTTGCAAACTGAAGCCAAAACAACCACTAAAATGTTATAATCTTTCTCATAATCATGTTTCATATATATAGACAATCGAATGGATGGATAGATGGATGGATGTACATATAGTATATACATATGTACGTATGTAAATGCAACTGTTGATGCAACATTGTTATATACATACATTGATGAGAATTCAATGAATAAAAAATCTCCACTTGTGATAGAATAGAGTGTATGTGTGTGTGTGAGTGAATGAGCATATATGTGGGGACTACCCCAATCGGGATCCATTTTGCGTTATACAAATGCTGCATCATCCATATGACCACAGAAATATGGACTTTAGTTCTTATGCACTGATTTCCTCGATAGCATCAGCACAGCTATCTTCGCACTTCAGTAATCGGTGCACATAATGCCCAGAATTGTATTCAACAAAATAGCACAGCGAACACAGAATGCGATAGCATTAACAGTTGCAATAAAATTGGCAACCAGTGTGTGGTCCGCTTAACCAAACACAAACAACGCTGCTGTCATGTCATATAGCAAATGCTCCTTTGATAGAAGTTTCTGCAACAAAGAAAAGGCGGAAGTTGAGGCGAAAAGTTTGTTTGCAACAGCTGAGCGCAAAGAACGTAGCAAGAGAGATATGCGCTTGAACTACATATATATCTGTGCTGAAGAGGAACAAAGACTCGACTTTTGCAAATATACTTGTTTGTTTGAGATAAATTTTTAATTAGTTATAACTTTTGAGATATATAAAATTTTAAAAATCCGATGTTTAATTACACATTTGGACTAATTTCTCTGGATCAGTCATTATTTCGATGTGACATTTGCGATCTATAACAACCCATACATATTGAGTTACCAATAATTATCAGTTTTATAACGAGAATGTTGGGGTACATAATGCATTTGCATTTTATACGCTTTTTTAGATTACATCAGTTTGATGTTAGTTCGAAGCAAGTCGTAACAAACTGTGAGGGTTTTGTTTTTTGGCTATTGATAGATTTTCTTTTTTCATACCTTCAATATAAACTAAATCTACCATATTGCTTATAAAGCTTCAGAAATACAACATGATTTTTGCGGCAGACGTAGTCATTTGCATAAAGTTCAAGTTGTGTAGTAGGGATAACGAACTGTTTGCAACCGGGCTTTCTATTTTATTGCACTAATAGCATTTAAGATTGTACATCTCATGACATACAGTGTCACTGTGCCCCATTTTCATCTGCCTCTCTCCCTGCCATCGTGAATCAAACAGGTAGCGGTGAGATAATATAATGAAAGAACCTCTCAACTCTGTTCATTCGCAACATCCTTTTATAAATTCCACTCTCCCTGCAGAGCAGCATAAAGCCAAGAAGTGATTGTAAAAAGGATGAACCTTTGACATGAAGACAAAAACAAGAAAGGCGGTAATTCTATTTAGCGTTAACAAATCGAATGAGAAGAGAGCGAGATAGAGAGGAGGGAGATGACAGATAGTACGGCGGAGGGGGCTGGCTAACAACTTTGTCATAACACTATTCAATGGGAAATTTTTCAATAAAACGACAGGAAACAACGGGGACAAAAGCTGTCGTTTGCAAACTTAGCAAATGAATTGAGTTGTATAAAATCGATGAGCGATGAATGGGAAAATGTGGCATCTAGGAATATGTGTGCTAGAGCTACCGTTATGAAAATGTCGCAAGCTATTCGATTATATTCTTGGCAATAAATGTTACAACATTGCCTTCTGCATTGGCAATGGATTGTATTGAATAACACTATATTAGCTCACAAATCATTTGAATATGTACTCTCAAGAAACTTTACATAATAGGTTTTTACTCAAACTCTTAAGTTTGCAAGTTATTACTTAGAACTCGTAAATTCACAAAATTTAACGTTTCCGCTTCCATACAGATTTTTTTTGTATACATTGAACCTTTATGAACTCTAAGGAGTATTAAAGGCTGTGAATGAATATCTAAGTTGTTATATATTTACAGGTTGTTATCCTGCAACATAATATAAAAATTTCTAAAAGCAATTAATTACATAAGTAATATATCCCAAGAAATGGGGCATACAGACTTAATTGATTATTTATAGATTCGAATGGAGTGGGGATGATTTGGATTCTCTCAACAATTTGTCTCTATTTGTGAACATTTTGTAATCGACACATTTCTTAGGAAGTAATATAGGTTAGCAACGTTGTCCAAAACGTTACGGCATAACAGACGCGATTGTATATACATACACACAAAGCGTCAAAAAATAGTATGTAAACGAAAGTCCAGAAAAGAGTTTTTAACCTTTAAGAAAAATTGCCATAAGTATGAGGTTAAAGTGCTCATAAATGTGTGTTTCAAGTTTAAAAGTAATTATAGCAAATAAAAGCACTTGCTTAGAAATCATTATAAAAAAATCTTGTTTTTCGATGTTTCCTTTTTATCATGCCTTGTAAATTATTGTTGATCGCAGAAGAATAACAAATTTCGTTTATATAACTATTATCTTTAAATTAAACAAAAGGCTAGTACTACAACAATCCATATTGTCAATCGTTAATTGTTTAAATTGAAATATGTAAAATACTTTAATTTAGTAAGAAAAGATTTGTTTAACAGCTGTATCCCTACCTCTATAGCATTAACATGCTGGGATAAAATTAAACACTTCTTTGCATTTTTTTTTTCGATTAAAAACATTTAAATGTTGCTGAGGATGTTTGTAACATTACAATACTCGAATGGTAACTGATTTTTTGGCGCTATCTGTTATCCTCATTTATATGTATGTGTATATACAACAACGTATAGATTGGGTTGGGGAATTGCTCAACTTCACCTTTCCATGTTGTTAAGGGCATAAAACAAGATAGGGTTATTTTTGTAAATACTCTTTTTGTTGTTGATAATATTGTAAAAGCTGAATAACTTTGAAAGTTCGATACTACTTTTATAGCTGCGTGCTAGTTTGAAATATACTAGTTTGGAAGTATTTTTGAACAGAGTATAGTGGGACCATATAGTTACCAGCAGGATATTGTCACACTAAATTTAAAATAAAGAATAACGTGGACAACAACAATTTCTGAGTAGACAAGGGAACAAATTTTAAAAGACAGACATTTATTTTAAAAAGTTTTTTTGTCATTAATGCATCTGTATGGTCTACTAATTTCTAGGACAACGTTTTCAAAATTTAAAGAGCAATGGTAGTTCCAATCACTTATGCATTAACTAGCTTGTATCTGACACTTTAGTGGTAAAAGGAAACTACTTCAAAAGTGATTCTTAACTCATACTCAATTGGTATTTCTGAAATGTTTTTACACTAGTTCATTAGTAAGTGTTATTAAGGCCGTTAATTTGCAGAAGAGCGAGGCAGAGAGAGAGAGAGAGTGGACTGCAGTAACTTTTCTATTTATGACCGTGCCATGGTTTATTATTCATCTGCCATGTAAACTGCGACGTACTTACTCCTCCTCGGCAATGTCAGTGGAGTGGTTTAAGTTAATAACCGCGGCCCACCTAAGAAAACTTCAACTTCCTATCTAATGCCCACAATCTCAAGATTTAAAAATACAGTTACGTATTTGCAGGCATTCGATTTGTTCCATTATCAACATTTAAATGCTTTTACAATTTTCATTTCAACTCTACTATATATTTTCTTAGTGGGAATTCTTGAATCTGCCGATAAACAAATGGATTTCGCGCTATAAATAACTTTTGTTTACTGCAAAAGTGTAAAAATTATAAATGTATGCCTGTGTATGAGTGTGTGTGTGTGTGTGTATGTGTTTGGTTTTTAAGGAAAATATTTAAAGTAAAATATATAAACAAAGTCAATTGAACGAAGGAAAATCACTTGTTTGGAAAAAACATGAATGAAGATCAATAAACCAATGACGACAACGGTCGACTTTTCCTCCTCACCCATATTCCTGCCCCAAATTGTGCGCGAGATACAGAATTTCATTTAGAACGTTTCGAAATTGGCACTTGACGGACGGTTGGCCGGCCAATGACGATATTGATGCATCTTTCCATTTATCTGTTCTACCCATTGTGTGTGTTAAAATGAATATGATACACAGTCATACATAACATCACAGTCACAGTCATAAAATGAAAATATCAAAATTACTATACATACATATAAATGTACTAGACTGACTTAATGTCAAGATTGGGAGGAGCAAAGGCTGTGGAGTGTAGTAACATGATTCCCAAGAAGTTTCGGCTTCAGTAATAATAATAGTTCGTAAGCTGGACAATTAAAAAAAAACTACAAAATATCATCTGATACTATTGTGTGGCATACAGAACGTCTTCGGCTTTAATGTAGATACTATCTCTAAAGTGTTGTCGTCTAATTATGTAATTTCAATATGTAAGATATAAATTAAAAACAACAGTATCTTAGTGGTCTGTAGTGCGATCTCAAACAGGAGATTTGAGTAATAATTCTGTTTAAAATCAACAGGCTTCTGTAGTTTTTTATGTTATCAAGAACCATTCATACTCATTTGTTTAAGTTGTTTTGCTAAGGGTTAGAGTTTTAAGAGCTTAAATAACACCAGAGAAAACTGTATTTCCAAAATCAGAATATTTTGCCCGATATCAAAACCAAAAATGACAAAACGTAACAATGTACGATAATGTACGTGAGTCGGTCTAATATGAGTTCAAACGTAGCAATCTATCTCACAATGGGATAAATTCAAAATTCTCAGGGAAATTAAAATATTTATTTACGTATTAAGAGAGGAATATCAAACAGTGATACAAATACCATCAATTGTATATGTCATTAATTAAAATACTAAGTTAATGTATCATTAACACCATTTAATGATCCTGTGTTGGTTCAATATATTGTTGTCCGGCAATTATCAGGTAAAGTCAACAAAATGTCGCGACGAATAACTTAGACTTTTGTATATCGTCAGAAGTATAAAAATTAAGACTTAAAGAATTTTGAAGAGATAAATACTTTCAAATCACAAAATTCTAAAGCTTTAACATTTGGCAACTCTTTATTTCCTGCAGTAGCTCGTTTAGTCCTCGATTTTGCTAATTTAAGGATCATCAACTATTTTCTTTTGATCATGAATCTCATTTAAGATTGCCCCATCCCCGCCTTCTTATTATCAATTTGTTTTACAATTCAATTTACACTCTGCCAAGCACTAACCACATATGAAGTGTGAAATTATATTGAAGATACGTAATGTGGAAGGCACGATGAGTATAATTGTAAATACAAAGTGGTCGGATAAACAAACTTCACATTATGCGATATGTTCTTGCGGATAAATTATCAGCACGCAACCCTTAACCCCAACCTTGAAAAAAAAAACAACAACAACCAAACCTTACTGTTGTACACACGCACTCACATTTATGTATAAAATAAACAAATACTTAAGTTTTGCGGGCATACCGATTGTAATATCATTTATAAATATGAAAAAAAAAATATAATAAAAAACACTCTTTTTTTATCAACATGTTACAATACGAACAAATTATTTAGTGTACGAATTTTGCATTTTCACAGAAGTCGAAAGTTTGTGGTTCAGAAACAGAAAATGAATAACGCATACTTTTATTCAAAACGTACAAATTATTTCAAATTTCATAAACATCAAAGTGCGTATAAACTATAAGAATTACACGGGATCGCGCTGGTATTATCTGTTTAAAAAAATGTGTAAACTCAACAAATAATTCAAATATTTACAATACGTATCCCTTTAATCTGGCAGAATATGTGAAACAATATATAATTATGCCAACGTTAAGACAAGTAAACTCTTAAAACAAAAACTATAAAGAATATTATAAAACAAACGACACTAATCGTCAACATGGACGGCGCAGAACCAGTGGTTGCACCCACGGTGCGAAGGAATCCAAGTATAAAAAGACTATTAAAATTTCCATGGGGTGGTCAAGGTAAGCGATTCATAGAAAATTGTTATTAAAACATTTAATGCAACATGAAAACCTATAATGCTTGGGGTGTTTATTTTTTAGTTTTTCTTCTTCTCAATATTTCCTCTGCGAACTTCTCTTAATTCAAGTAACTTAATTTCTTTTCGTAACACAGAATATTTAAGTTGTAGCGATATGAATTTATTTCTGTTTTTATATCAAATGTTCGTTTATAAAATATGAATCATAGCTGTTTAATCGAAATTTATAATTACGCCACAAAATTTATTTTGCCAAAAATGCATTATAATCACTTTAAATATTATCATTGTTTAAAAAAATTCGAACTCGTCCGTTCCGAAACATGGTGAAAACATCGTGAAAATATATCTTCTTTTTCCCATATTTTTGCAATTTTCATGCACTGGAAGCAATTTTTTTGGGTCGGTCTATTTGAGGCTTTTTTTGCTCTGGTTTAGATCTACAACTTTGCCGAAGACAAAAAGAAAAAATTCCGAACGGTTTATGAAATATGGACTCCGTAAAAATTGTCCTTTTTTCAAAAAATCGTGTTGGGGTGAGAATATTGGAGTATCCATACAAAAATGTTTCGATGTCCTTTGGGGATTTTTTTAGTTTCGGTATATACTTCAAAAATAGTTGGGTACGAAGGTGGCACTAGACGATGACCTTAGAAATGTTGCACTTTGTAATTATATCTCTACAGATTAATTGCCTACGTTTAGAATTTATCTATTTGTATATAATTTGAGACGAATTTTGCCTCAGCTATAGTTCTAATTAGATCTGATTATATATATGCAAAGGTTCTAATGGATCTCATTATAAGTACAATTATATCTGTCATATATAATTGCAACAAATTGGATCCGAATAGAGTTTGTCTTATATAATTACATTGCCTATCTATATTTAGGTATAATATAATTCGATAACATCTAGGACAAATCTTGGGTCAAAATATATTAAATTAGATACAATTAGACCCGTACTGATCCAATCGGATAAAACCATTTTTCGGATCTGGCTAGATCTTTTTATATCCTTTTTTACATTGAAAGATCAGAAACTATTATTATTGTTTAATTATACTCTAATATTTTTACATAGATTTTTTACATCTGGCTTATGATACTCTACAAAATTGAATCCAATATAATCTTATATATACGTACGTCAATATCACCATCTTTTGAATCAAATTAGATATGTTTTGATTAGCTCTTATATATTTAAAGGCAAACTCTACTCTTCTCAAATATGGATTTGGTACGAAATTTGTTTTTGCATTTGATTGCTTTCAAGTCTGCAGAAATACATAAAAAAACAGGAGCTATTATTTGTTTAAATCAGTGAACGGCAGTCCAATTCAAATAACAACACTTTATGAGTTTGTGTTGGTTAGTTGCTCTCTTCCCTCTCTCCCTGTAATAAACGAAATTGTTATATAGTTTTTTCATAACTATGCACACAATTATAATATAAAAATCTAGGAAATAATTGATTAGAATAAATTTTTACAGAAAAAAATGCATTTCTTTTATTGTCGTGCTAACAACAAGCGTCGACAAACCCGAGTCGGACCAATAAACAAGCGAGACCAGCCCCTACCGTCCAGAGCTCTGTTATGAACATCTTAGGTGTTTGCGAACAACAGAGAGAAAAAGGGTTGTTGGCGACTGTTTTACTTAGTTCAGTGGAACAAAGGATCGCAAAAGTACTTTTTGTTTACAAAAGTTCGCTAGCGCCTCTTTACTCTTATATTATTGCTCTGTGGCAAGACTGAATGCATTTGTTCGTTTTCGTTAAATGTGTGTGAGAGTACATGTGTGGCTCTCTCGCTCATGTTGCCCATGGGCTACCTTAAGCCGTTGACTGGTTTAAATGAAATGATTGATTAATGTTTGTCATGTAAAAAAGTTTAAAATTTAGAAAACAATAAAAGCAGCATCTTTACGAAATATTGCTTATCAACTTACACAGACGAAGAAATGAATCTACTTTCCAAATGAGTAAAAATATTTTGAAGTGAACTTGAATTTTAAACTGAATTTCCAATGAGTGGTACATAGTATCATTTGAAGTTTTCTAAAAATCATAGTCATACTCTTAAATTAATCATAATTTCTTTATTTACAAACAGTAAAGTGCAATCCAACAAATCAAATCATTACAATATTTTTAGAATCTTCTTTGTAATATTGATTTGTGCCATTCAAATTCCAATCAATATATTATTCCCTTAGCAAATTGTTCATGTCTCAGCGTTAAACAAAATAAAATAACAAGTCTTTTGTATGTCGTTTTTTTTTTTTGAATATGTTAAATGGATTTGTTTATTTGATCTAAAATAATACCCGTCGCTTTTGTTGTTGACTTTTGTGAAAATTAACAAAATTTCAAAAATGAGCTTTCAATTTGCCAACATTTTGAATAGGTGATTTCGGGATGTTTGTTCAGAAATGATTTATAACAAATTGATATGAAGCAGGCCAAAAATAAACAAAGAAGGATAGTGGAAAATTTAATTGTTCGGCGCTGTTGTTATTGTTTACACAAAAAGTGGTGATGGTGGTGCCGATGATGGTGAATGGTCATTCCAAAGGAACGGATATGAATGCAATTTGCAAATCTACCCACTGTTCGTTTCTATTGGCGCATTACATCTTAAAACAAATGCATTGTAAAATTCCAATTGATCAATTTCATTAATAGGGCAGAGTTTAACACTAATCGTTATCCGATTAGTTTGTGGCTTGGTTTTATACATAATAACATCTTCTATAGTTTTCTCTTCCGTTTGCATATTTGCATATGGTAACAAGGACAAATTTGCTAGTAATGAAATTTATTGCTTTGGGATATTATGTTTTTCTGGAAGTTTCTAGTTTGTTAAAATTGTATATTCAAATGCCAAAAATTATGGAAGTCGTTTATACGACAATATGCATTCTCATTGGCTACAGAACAACAAAAAAACACTTGTTACTATATGACCTTTTTTTTCAAAAAAAATTTGCGTAATCCCTATTCTGGGCGTTGCTCAAATCGGGCGCGTACTGTGCAACTGACTTTTCCTCTTTTTAAGGATCCTCCTTTCCTTCCTTTTTCGTGTTGATCGTCTTACATATGTAAAAGACTATACACGATATGTGTCGACAACATTTATCTATTGCATTACTTACTTGCATTTGTTCAAAAGCATCTGGCCACTCGATTCCATATCTATTTGGAATAATTTCATATTATTTTTTTCGTACAGAACGCTGGGGAGGAAAAGTCGTTAGCGCTCAATGAAAACTCGTTTCTAATATTGATGATTTTGAGTACTGGTTTTGTACAAATTTATTACATAGCTTAACTTGTATTTGTACGGTTCGGTTCGAATTCGAGTTAATCTTTAATGCCAAAAACAATAAAACGGGCAACAACTTCCGGTTGGCAATCAAGTGAATATTTGTCACACACACACATACATGACAACGGGTACGTTACGATGTTTCATGACGGCATCATAAACATTTGTTGTTTTGTTTCTCAGATAAATATTAAAATTGAGTAATATGTTGGCAAACATTCTTTACACTATGTTCTACGTACATAGAAGAGAAGTTTTCTGAAGTTGTCAGCAACGACCTTTAGTGTTATTGCGCCGTCCAAATGTCACCGAACTGACCTACATATGTACATACATATGGGACGGGGGTGGATCTATTCATACTTAGAATTGGTGTGTTGAATCCTTTCATTCACTTCAATTCTTTAATTTTCACTTCATTTCTCCTGACACTAGTTTGTTTGTACTTCTTCGTGTGTTTTTCGTTAAGTCCCGTTGACAGCTTGATTGGCGTACGAACCATTTATATGCTCACACAAACTAGTGTTGAGTGAAAAAAAACTCATTCGCCCCAAGTGGTTGGTGGTAGCAACCTGATGGCTGTGAAATATGTGTTAAAACGTACAACAACAACATTTATTTACCCTGACTGACATTAAATACAGTTTAAGTCAAACATGGTGCACTTGACTAAACATAAATAAGGATAACATGTAATACAACGAAATGATTCAAGAGTCCCTCTGCATAAAGTTAAAGATGATGCTAAACGTTGATGGAATAAATATAACGCTCGCAGCTTATACTTACCGTGATATGAGGATCGAAATACATAGTTCAACGCTATAGTTTAACTTGGCGTGTTGTAATCATCAATAAATCGCCAATGTAAACGGTCTTTTACATATGAATATCTAGTGTTGTTGTTTTTATTAGAACAATAGATGTACCCGTTTACTTGGTCATACAATGTTTTCGTAGCAAATATTTGTTAACAAAACCAAATGAAAAATAAATTAAATCCATTTTCTCTATTGGCCTTTTTGTTGTTGTTTGTATACCACTTAACAATAACAACACGTGCTTTTGGTGTTGGTGCTGGTAGTGTTGCCCGCCCCATGTCTTTGATGCCAAATGAATTTTCAATAAGCCATCAAGGTATTTTAGTTTTCCAACGCGAGAACACATTGCGAATAGCAAAAACTATTCGGCAGCATAGCAAAAATAAGAAAAACCATCATACTTCATTTTCCAAACACTGTCCATTCGCCTCTAATCTCTAAACACAGTGTAGACCAAACGTGTTCGTACACAATGCCGACGACTGGTCTAATTACTTTGTTGAGATTTTTCAGTTTTTACAAACATTGTTTACACATCCACGCATCGCATTGTACTCCACTATATGAACTGAATTACTGAATTTGTAATACAATAATAAAAATGTTTAAAAATTGTGTTGTTTAAAATACCGACGATGACGATGTGTTCATCCGAAGATGGTTTCCTTTGGTCTTTTGCACTCTGATCTTTTTATTGAACAACAACAACAACAAATTATGAACAACGAACGTATACTTTTGCGTACATTTGTTCGGACGGCTGTTTTGTAAACATTTTAAAAATATTTTCCCTGGAAAGGAATACTAAATGCTCGTGGTGTGACTGGGAGACATTAAACTTTTTATTGTGGTGTATGTACGTACGTATATTATATACATACGAATAATAATACAAAATGTGACTGTAATGTAACAAAATTAGTCTTGTAGAAATATGAAAATTGTTTATAAAACAACAAGGCGGATTTTTGGTTACACCCATTTTATTAAAATATTAAACCAGTAGAATGTTTCCGTTTGTTTATATGACGGATCCATTGTGACGTTAACCTCAATTGGAATGTAGAAAATATCCCAATATCACTCGAAATATCCCAATCGGATGGCAATATCCGATAAAAAATTTTCCAGCTTTTATGGTTTTTTATTATAGATAGCACGGATATCAATCCAACTGTTAACTTTAATTTATATTATTTTTATATTTATACAGGGTGAACCAAAAGCCTTTTTACATAAAAAACGATGATAAAAAAACCAAGATTCTAAAGATGCAGTTTGATTCCTCGTTTCCGGGTTTTCGGGAATCGTTAAATAAAACTAAATATAAATTCGATATGGAAACATATATATAATATGTATATCGATACCTTAACTCTAAAGTATGCTATGTCGACTTTGAATGTTTACAATTATACATAATTTATGAATTCAGTTTGCTTCAATTTATATCGCATTTAAATCTCTGGTTGATCAGTCAATCCAAACAGAGGGTTTAATGAAATTTGTTTGTACTAAGCATATAAGTGGAATCTATATGATATGTTCATAAATTAAGCTCCTTTTTGCGATTTGATACTTAGTTTAGGAAAGTTTTTAATGAATAAAGTTATTGTTTTCATATGAATATCGATAGATTCCCAACCATTTCAGGTTTATAACTCAACTATATCTTAGTGGTTTCAGAACTATTGTATGGTAATCACTAGTCAAGCTTCTTCTTGCGATTGTATACTAAGTTGGGTTTTGAGCATTGTAGGTAGAACCTTCGAGTCTGCTCTCGACTGTTTATTTTTTAAAAAGTTTATCATCTATATGTGATTTTTGTTCCTTTTTACACACTACTGCAACTACAGCATTGCTCTGTAGCGCTCACCATTCACAGTAACCGTTTGGACCGCAACGTCTTAGAAGAAAAAAGGTCCAGCGAAAACAACATACCATACAGTGACTTTGAGCGGGTGTAATGGCTCTTCGTGGGTTACACGCGGATTTTCAGTGCCCCAGAAGCGTAAATTTTGCCTATTTACGTACCCGCTAAGATGGAAATGGGCCTCATCACTCATGATTATTTTTGATGAAAAATCATCTTCCTCTAGGTGGTGATTAAGGATGGCTTGTGCGTATGTTAGACGCAATTGGCGGTCAGCAGCTAACAGCTGATGCACCGTCTGGACTTTGTACGGAAACATCTTCAAATCTTGTACCAAAATTCGCTGTAAAGACCGTCGACTGATACCCATTTGTGTGGCACGTCGTCTGGTCGATGTCGACGGCGCTTCCATGACATCCTCGGCTACAGCAACAATATTCTCTGCAGAACGGCTACTCCGAGGCAGCATCTCGTGTTGTGCCAGTCTCTTCGAGTCGAGCGGCTAAACGTCGCAGTGTTTCACCCGTAGGCGTTGGACGGCCAGAAAATCTGCGACGAAATTCACGTTGTGCCAAAGTGTAGCGTAACATTGTTTATTAACGTGTATTTCGCATGTGTTTACTACACAAATGTCAAAACAGAACTGACATTAGGGGCCAATCGCAAAATTTATAGCATTTTCTGATAGGAGGATTACTTTTGCGCCACCTTGTATATGTATAATGCATTTCCAATATGTTTCTTCAATTTCTCAAGGGACAGTGGGTTGCTGTTGAAAACGTTACTTTTAAAGTTTTTCCAAAGAAAGAAGTCCATTCAGGATAAGTCTGGGCTCGCGTACTGCACCTAATGACTCCAACTACAACATGTCACACTATGACGTCATGATCGTAGTCTGTAGTCACTGTAACAGCAAGTCCTTTTTGATCTCCATAAAAGTGTGGCCCATACTGTAACCTTAGATGAGTGCAGGGAGTGTTGTTGGATGGTTCAATTAAGGATTAGAGTCACTCGAATACCTGTATACTTTCTGGTTTCATTTAGTATAAGAATTTCGACATTTGTTTATTTATTACACAGAGTACATTATGGAGATATCAAAATGTATTAAAATTATAATAAAATTAGTTCTTTTCAAACGACAATAAATATGAAGAGACATTAGTGTGTCCAATGTCAAGTACATATATGCAACTGCTGTCAATATTGCTGGTATTAATAAAAAATAAAACATAGCGTTAATTAAACTTCATATGTATCACTATTGTTATTATATCTTTATTCCTTGCTATCATACAATTTGTTGATTTTTGTTCTCTTGTAAAAGCTAACTAGTACATTGATGTTTTTTCGAATGCTTGTGATCTATTATTCGGGACACAAACCCCAATAAGAGCTTTTCACCTTTCAATATTTTGTACTGTTGCGTATAACAACATTATACCGTGCGATCGAACAACTTTTTCATTGAATGCTTTAGCGCTCCAGTTTTCCCCAATAGTACAACAATTCTGTTGTTATAAGTAAAATTCATCATGCATATGATTTTGTGCTTATTTAATTTCATATGCGTATCTTTGTTTGTTTACTTGAGAAATACAAAACAGTTTGTAGATGGTGTAGCAGTTGTAATTGCAACTAAAAAAGTGCTAAATTTTAGAAGTTGATATATGTATATGAGATTTGTGCCATTTAAAAAAAATGCACTAGATCGTGAATTGGGCTAATATTTGGTATTTGGTAATGTTTTTTTTTTTGGTATTTGAGCACATCCTCATGAATACAAACACATGTTACTGGAAAAAGATAATAAAACAAAAACAAATTCCCTTTTACATCCTATTAATTTTTTCACATTCAGAGAGTTATAGCTAAAAAACTTTTAGTTATGTGATTGGAAGTTAGTTATTTGGAAGCTCAAATCCACTATCACCTGCACCATTGTGTCATGTCACTATCGGCTAGATAAACTAGATGCAGTGACAAATTTGACAATTTTGAATCATACAGAGTCAATAATTATTGAAGGATTATTATTGATAACATTGTATAAAATTCATGAATTTTGTTCTGTTCAACTAAAATAAACCTAATAGTAAGTAAATCCTTTAATTTTTATGAAACTTGAGGAATTCGTGGTTGCTCCAAGCTGAACTTAGATTTTTTTCTATGTAATCAAATGTATATTGGGCAATATATAATTAAAAAAAACTGTAAACATTAAAATTTTGAAAATGATGCTATTATTTAAAATGCAATAACCAAATTTCATTTAAATATCAACATAGTATCATCACTGATGTTTTTGTTTTTAACATATCCGACACTCACTTACCGATAGGAAAAGCTCTCTATTTAAATTTCTTGTACGCGCGTCTCTCACTCTCTCCATCTCTCTGTTGCTTTGCGTGAAATGATCAGTGAGTGGAGACTTTTAGTGAGCCACCAATACCAAACACACATACAATCACATTTTCATGCGTTGAAACAAACAAAATTGCACAGTTTATTATAGCCAACGTTTTTAGTTTGAATTGTGAGATCATGCGGCGTTGATCGATCGTGGTCGTGTCTATTGGAATTCAGAATTTATTTCATATATTCAACGCTAATTTGAAACGGAAGAAATTGGAATTGTCGCAGGCAACGACAAAAGACGACGCGAAGCGAATGCATAAATAAAAATTCTTAAATTTTTGTAGAAAACGAGATCCACAACAAACACGCGTGTTTTTGTTTAATCCAAGCTTTTGTGCCGACCTCCTAAAATTCGTAGATGTTTCCATGAAGAAGAATAAAAATTGCCGGCAATTTTTTAACGGAAATTTATTATTGTTGTTTTAAACGCAAGAAGAAGGAATAACTGTTTTTGTGTGGAAAAAGAAATTCCAAAAAAAAAATATTTGTTTGTAAAATTGTGCAATATAAAAACCAGAAAATTACTAAATAAATTGAACACCATAAAATGTTTAACTAAATACTAAATTTGGTTTTCCTTAAAGAAAAAGACCAAAAGTTTTATTGGTAAAAAAAAAACAAAAAAAAATAATAAAAATAGAAACGAGTTATTCGTGCATTTCGTTCTCTGTTTGCGTCGTTTCATTAAATTTGGCAAACTCACAAGATTTTCTTTTCTGTAACACCAAAGCGGAAAGGGGATATTGTTGATTCATAGCAACATCGAAACGTAACACAAATATTTGATTTGCAATGATAATTGTGTTTTGCTGTAAAATAATATAATTATTTTTGTTTTTGGCCCAAAAAGTTCTTAAATAGTCACGTCAAAAATACGCCGATTGATGATTATCTTTGCTCAAGGTTTATGTTTAGATTTTTAATTTATGACACAGTTTATTTATAAAAATTTCGCCTTCTATCATTTTTATGACGCCGTTAATTGAGTTCTGTGCACAGGGGATGCTGCTGTTTTGGAAGAAACACGTGGGACGCCTGTTTAATTGTCTGAGTCGCACTTCACTTGAATGATGCATAAGCTCGGAAGCGGCAAACGCATTCTAAACAAAAATGCGCCTCAGTTAGTTCGTTTCTCTGAACTATCTGGACGGGTTGATACTCTCTACTTCATATAACATTAGCGAAAAGGTTGTGGAACCTCATAAAGGTTTTAATTCAGCAATTAAAAAGAACTTCACTTATCTCAGACATGTTATCATTTGTGAACTTATTCTTAATCGAGCAAAAAAATCTTTTATTTTAAAAAAAATCTGACGTACTTACAACAGATATATAAACTTGTAGAATATCTTTAAAAATTCAGACTTATTGAAAGGAAATTAGCATTCATTGATAAAAAAAAATAGAGTAACAAATAATTTAGTTTTTTAACAGACATTTGTTCCAGTCTCAATTATATGTTCAGAACAATACCATATCACTCACTGTACATTGATTTTTGGGACTGAAATAGACCCCCTATACCCACTGTTACCAATTGTATGTGGTTTATTGCAATTTGTCCAGGTTAGGTCTCCAAAAATGGTTACACGTTCGAAAGTTCAAGCTTAATGTTTCCCGTATTTCATTTACATACATTTCTCATGACAATTTGCCTGTCTGTACGTGGTTGGCAAACAAATTCCACTTGCGTACAATCATAATTATAAAGTGTTAAGTCTGTTGCCTTCGCTTGATAATTAATATTATACCATCTCTATGAATTCTTTTGGGTGTTGCTAAGCTCTGGAGACATTTTGTGAGAACCTTTTCAAATCATAAATGAAGCTTTGCTCACTCAAACGTCTAAATTTATAACAAAGAGCTTACAATGAAATAAAACGTAACTGATCTATAAATACAAAGCCAATAACACCAATATTGACAATTAATAGCTCAGCAAATGCCAAAATTGAAATAAAACGCAATTGACTTTTAAATTTTGTGAAAAATAAACATAGAAAAAGAGAGGGAGAGAGAATAGAGTATATAGAGTGCAAATGACATTAGGGGAGTTCACTCGATCGGCTGTATTTGTGGCAACTTGAAATTTTCAAAAATTTATATACATTTTTGTAAAAACAGCAATAAATACCTTTTGTAACGTTTTTGGTATATTGCATTTAAATTTGTAACAAACTCCATTTTTATGCAAATAATACATGGTTTATGTGCACACAAAATTTTCATTTCAATACTGTTAGCACCGTGATAGTTTTTTTTTCAAAAATTTTAAATTACATGACCGAATTCCACGTGTCCGAATGAGGTAAGGATATGAGGAACCGAACTGCATCATTATTTTTTTTTTGAGTTATCATAAGGCCTTCATACTGATTTTTTAAAGTTTTTTTTTACCTAGATATGTATGTGATACATAGATTTTCGATAAACTATAGTTGAGTTTTAACTCAAGCTCAGAACTAATGATGCAGTTCGTTTCCTTGTGTTCGCATTAGGTTAAAACCTTTGAGTCCGGTCATGTAATTTTTTCCACTAGCAGTTCTTAATATTATTAACTTGTTAATAAATATCTCTTGGCAGTAAAAATTAATGAGTTGTTTTAATCAGCCTATTGCCAAATATTCGACCGGTTTAACTAACTAACAGTCTGCTGTATAAAATGGCAACCGATCATGAACAGCACTATTGTTTTTAAATTAATTTTTAGAGCACACAGAGAGGCACATGTCAAGAAACGACATGACAGAGGCGAATAATTTGTTTTGTAGATTTGTAATTATCTTCAATGAACAAACACGTTTCTACTGGCGTTGTCCCACTGAAAGATACAAAGCTCATTAGCATATAGCGAAGCAGTAGCATTACATCAGCAATATTGCTAAGTACCCAAATCCGCGAATTAATGAGTGCGGGGGAGACGGCGGGACAGAGAGAGAGAGAGAGAGAGATGGGGAGCTGTTTGGTCGGTTGTTTAAGTTTGAAGCCCACTGTGCACCAAGTACTATTATTAACGCATAGTTTTTTTTTTATCAACAAAACCCATTTAAGGCAAATTTGTATGACTGAATCACGAATCACACGAGACTTTAGCACCGCTCGAAATGCTGATAGGGGATGATTGAGGAGGAGAAAAACAGGAGGTTATTTTCACAGGTTACATTCGGAAATCCCGCTTTCATATGCCAATCATCTTTTTTATAGTTTTGTACAATACAATTTCTAATACTTATTAAGATCATTTTCATGCGACAAATTGTTGCACTTGTGTGAGAATCTGTAACGTATACTTCCTCTCATTTCCGCTGTGTAAGGAGACACGATTAAGTAAACAGCACATGCCGAATGATTGTGCCCCCGATTCTCAGCACTTTACGTTGCACATTCTTTGAATTTTTTATTCTCAATTCGCATTTCGGATTGTGTTTATTTTGATTTTGCAACATCCCGAATGCACTTAAAACTTTTGTAGAATGGGCATGCATGCATGCGTCTTTGTTGCTCACGCTGCTGTTCGGTTGTGATTGCCCCAGTATGTGCGGGGAACAGATGCTAAATATCAGTATTTCATAGTCATAAAACTGCAGGAGGGCCCTAGTGGCCGCAGAAAGGCATAGGAAGTGTGTTTGTGACTGTTAAGTTTGTTGTACGGTATGTACTGACAACGAATTTACATGGAAGAGAGTATGGAGGCATGATTGTTTTAAAGTCCTAAGCTTAAACAGTCGAAGAATATAGGAGTGACTTAATAAATGAGAGTTTCTACGTATTTAATCTGTATCTTTTTGGCAAAAGAATGTTATATCCTTTAGGACTTTTATAACAAGTTGACAAAGGATGATTTGTCTCAGATATGTAGATGGCTATTAAATGGATAGACAAAAAGCTGATATGATATGATATTATGTCTTAATAATATTCCAAACTTTCAATCTACTTTCTGTAAAATTATGAAAATTGGGCATATCAAGATTTGCCAAAATGGTAGGTAGTTAAAAATCTTTTTCAATATGCTGAAATTTATTATGGAATTAATTTTCCCATAGTCCACTTCAATGAGTTATTAAGAACACGGAACCCTAAAAGTTTTAAATCACACAAACAAGGTGGCCAATTCACAATTCCATGCCAACAAACATTTAGCATGTTGAGCATAAGTTGTTGGAACTATTTCTCCTCCTAATGATTTGCAATGACAAGAGTACTAAAAATTTCATGAATGATTTGCCGAGTTGCTGAGAACGGCGTCGGATTCAAATTCAAGTCCCTTGTCACACTAACTTCTACAGCGGCGATGGCTTCTTCTGTGTACAAACGCTACGGGCTCGATTTAGGTGAATATTAACATAAAGAGTAAATGTGGTCATGAATCGATCCATAGTGTTTCGTATTAGCTGTTCAGATGAACGGAATGCTTTATAAGTTTGCCGAGCAGATAGCGAATTTTGGAAATAAATTTCCACGATTTGTAAACATTGTTGTAGTCTACGATCAAACACACTTTATTAGTATAACAGCTAGTTTAACAGTTATCCCTATCGGAAGTTCTATACCTCTAAAAGTTTACCTATAGTTTGCCACAGCTTTAAGTATTATACCTACTTTCAGATTCGTGTTAGTCATGTTCGCTCGCTCGTCTCTTTGTGCAGCTTCTAATAATGAATCGGACTTAATACAGTTAGGAAATATTCAAGCATAATCAAAATTATTCTTTTTCAATTAAAATTACTGTATTAAGGAAATGAAAAAAACAAAACTGTCAACATTATAAAGCTTCAGATATCAGTTCAGTTTGTTAATAGCAACTGTGGGCAGTGGTCAAGAATGATCGACTTAAGAGGAGTTGTGTTATAGTCTTATTAGTCCTTTATTATTGTTGTCCTTACTACAAAACGTATCACTGTCCTATAACAGTGGCGTATACTTAACACCGTACTACTTTTGGTTACAAAACAGAAAGGTCTGCGTTTCATTTCTCTAGCGATGTATCTTGGTTTATAATACCAACAACTTCCCTGAATAGGAAGGGTATTTGACATTCGTTCAAGCGCCATAAAGAAAAGTAGCAACAATTAAACAATTTAAAAATAGAAACAAACATAGGCGCATACGCGAGAAAAACGGCGACACACGACAGACAGACAACCAAAACAAGTGCCGCCAACTCAGGAATTTACCATGAGCCCACCAAGAGATAAAACAAAGAATGTCTAAGATAAAACATACACACATACACAGATTTTAGGCAAATCTGATTGACCCAGGTCCCAGTGTTGTATAGCATTGAAAGTGTGAGAGAACACTCGAAACAATCACAAGTGCCATTTATCTAACTTAGTCAGCAAAGTCTATTTGCCACATTGGAAGAGATTACTTGCACAACAAATAAGAAATAGCAATGAGAATCATTGAACACAGATCCACCAGATTTCTCGCATCAATATAATTTTTCAATTAAATTGAAACAATTCTGGATAAATTTGTGCGTCTGCACAAGGGAACAAAGCTGCTTTTCCCCCCCTCGGGCAAAACAAATGTTGCAAGGTAATATTGCTTTCAGTTGTTGCAATATGCCACACGGAATATCTCATAGAAATTATTTTCGTAATGAATAATATTTTCGAACAATACTATGTGGTGCTATGGATAAGTTACACACGGTAAAAATGGGTCAACTGTGAATTGAGGTCATTAAAATGAAATTGGAGATTGCAGCAAATGGGAAAAAATCTTCCATAAATATATGAACATACGTACATATTTCCTAACACACATATATTGCAGTTAGTAAAATACGCTTGAAAATGCCAAGTGATTGCAATGAATGTGGCACATACATACCCTTTGACATGCTAATACAGTGTGAGACTAATTATGGCAACTTGGTAGAAAACATAAATGAAAAAACATTATCTTAAATATGACTTTTGTGTATTGAACAAAGCGTCGATGGCCTTTTATTTCTGCTTGGATAGAAATAATTTTATTATGTAGTACAGCTACTAGATGTATCTCAATCTGGAGTATTAAGTTGTCCTATATTATTTAATTCTCTTAATTTTCTGCATAGCATTATGCAATATTAATTCTATAAATGAGTAAAATTATCTGCCGAAAACTAGCTTGTACTGTATTTTTTGTTTTGTATTTCATTGCTCATGTGGTTTATGAATGTCTGTTTATAAGTTACTGCCATTTAAAATAATAATTCTCCATTTCATTGTCTACGTTAGGGCGTTATTCACTATTTCCCATGCACAAGTCCTCGAACACCCACCCACACATCATGATTGACTTTATGGAATATTTATACCGACAAGTGCACTTCAATTATCTTTAGCAAGTTTTCATCTCCGTTTCCCTGTTGCTCATTTTTTTGCACAGGTAAATTGAAATAAACGAGCGGTAAAATGGAAAAGGTGAAATTGCACCTAGATAGATGGACATGTGATATTTATATAAATGTGCAATTGTACGATACGATAGTGTTGGTGCAATAAATAACTTTCTCACATAAATAAAAATAAATTGAAGCGTTTGAATGTATGACATATTTTATGTTTTAATTTGCGAAAATCAATTTTGAATTGAAAGACATACTAAAGCAATAATTGTAGTTGTTGCCGGGGAGGGGGAGTACTTCGAGTTTTTAGTTTGGCTGATTTTAGGGATAGGGATCTTTAAGAACTTACAATGAACGAACAAACGTCCGAACGTAAGATTTTTAAAAAAAAAATTTTTGAGTGCTGTTTACGACAACAAGGAGACCGCCGATCAAATAAATGTAGGAAGTCCGCATGCTACACTGAGGGAAAAACTCAAACTTAAAAATTAGAACATATCATGGTAAATCAATAACTTTCAATATAATAGAATTGATGTAATTTTTATTTATTTCATGAGATACATTGAATCAACATCGATTTAAAGTTGGAAAATATTATTTTAAAACTGTTGTTTCATTAATTTCTTAATTACCTTGAAGTTTACAAAATATGAATTAATAAGAAACATTTTAATTTCAATAACTGATCGACATTGGTTCAATAAGACGACAATAATGTTATATAAGAATTCAATATTAATTCAATATTGAATAATATTTTTTCTATATTGTTTCCATATTAAAATTAACCACAATGGAACAACTTTAAATTAATATTATTCCATAATGAAATAAAAATTTTCAACTTTACTAGACTTTCTTTAATGTTTGTGATTGATTTAGTATTATTGATTTTAAGTTGCTTTTTATCTGGTTGGTAACTAACCGAGTTTTTGTACAACTTATTTCATTTAGGTCTCAGACAAAAATAGTCAATAGCACTGTATGACCAAAGTTATAATCAAGTGTCACAATCCAAACGTCAACATATACAGCGCTGCTAACAAATTTGACGTATTAGTATTGCCCATATGTCATAACTTATGTAGTAATCCTCGCATTTGACTAAATAACAAGATTACGCACTTAAGGCATTGTCCGTCTATTTTGTCGTTGTTTAATAAAGAGTGATGTGTCGTTTCCATTCTATATTTCGCTTTTAAATGTCGTATGCTGTTTACCTGTATCTGTTTTTCTCTGTTAGTAAAAATGACTCATTTCTTTTATGTTTAGAAACATCATAGTGTCTGATGGTATTATTTTTATGTTTTTTTTTTTTTAAATCTAATTAAATTTGTTTACGGACGAAGCTATAATTCTCAAATGCTTGCATCTCCTGTAGTAATGTGACTTTTAGCCGGTATTTTGAAATATATTTTAGTATATTTTTTCAATTTCACAATTTCAATTTGTCCACATTTTTTCTCAGCTGTTGATTTGCGTTCTTTTCTATTTTTATTAATTTTTTGCCACATGTTACTTTTCGATGACTTTCAACCCCATATAAATCGCATGAAGTTCTGTTTGGTCTATTTGGGACTTTCTTGACACCATTTAGTCTATCTATCATCGCATGCTGGAGTGACGCTAACGAATACATAATGTATATTGGAACACAAATTCCATTTGTTTGCCACAGGGGAAAACATGGAGAGCAGAAGGGGTCGCATTTTTTCATCGGTCGGTCAGTTTGCCAAAAACAATTTTCTTTTGCCTTTTGTTTTAGTGGCGTTGTGAAAGATATGATAAAGCAGCAATGGATAAAAGCTAATGAAATGGGCAATGTGCTCTAGAATTTTGTTCAATTAATGTTATTTTCATTATTCCTTCATATGGAGAAGAGAAAAATTTAAATCTTTACATTTTACGCCCCCCAAAGTGCTTTTGGCGACCTTTACTGTGAGTGTCATTAAAATGGTACATTCAAATACGTAGTCTATTTAAAGGATGTTTTGTTTTGTTATATAGAAATTATTGTTCAATATGTAGATAGGCCCATCTAGCTTTTCGGAACAAGGACTTGCTGACTTTTTATTGACAGATCTACCTGGAGTGCTTTCTTGCCACCAAGCAAACTGAGAGAGATGTCATCAATACTCTTTTAAGGCTTTTATCCCTTAAAAGAGTATTGATGACGAAATAATCCAAAAAGATAATATTAAGCATTAATAATAATAAATAAAGCCTTAAAATTGGCAAACCCATTTAATTTCTCTAAAATAAGAAGTATATTCACTTTAAAAAAAAGTTGGCAACTATACGGTCGGTCCCGTGACATGAGAGAGACCGGAGACCTTTTCCTGTATCAGTCATCAACATTTTCTTCATCGGCGGCCCCCTCTATGTTGTCGACAGCAACTTCGCAGTATAGCGTCGAGACAATCGGCATGTCTAGTAAAAGCTTCTAAAACAGCTGACGTTCTGATTCGTCTATAAACTGTAGGTCCCGTTGCAAGAGTCTTAAAATAGAAGCGTGTTTATTCACAATAATGATTAAGCTCTCCCATATCTCGTACATGGGATGTAAAGGGGGAATTAAGTTTTTTTTACTATACTTCTCAATGTAAGGGTTCTACAATTTGTTCAATTATACAAAAAGAGATAAAACAAGAAATGTTAAGAATGCCTATTGTGCAATACATTAAGGAACGTTGCCTTAGAAAGCGTTTTGTTTCTAATTCTAATCTATTGCATATTACCGTGTTCTCCTCATACATACGTCCCTCTTTCAATTCGTCACACTAAGTTATAAAGTGTCTTACCTGAAGACGCTTTTATATATGTAGTAACTTGTAGATTAATCACAAATTGCGCTATCAAGCTGCTCCTGTCATTAGTTTGAGTCCATTTAAATTCAATACAAGGCAAGCCAAGGCACTATCTAAGCATTTAGTCATTCGACCCTTTGAAATGTTATTTTTATCTCTCTGTTTTTTTTTTTCTTGTTTTAACCTAAATAAACGCAATAGATGATGACATCATACAGCAAAAATGAAAATTCGCCACAATATTTTTTTACCTGATTAGTTATTATTACAATATGTTATGATTTTGCTTTTATATTTGCTATTGGCTTTTGTTTTTACTGTGGGGGCATTCGCGCTGAAAATCAATGATAACATGTCTGAAACAAAACAAAAAATAATAATAAAATAAAAACGAATTATTTTGCTGAAACACTCGCCATTATACTGCTGATAAGCGCGTTTGAGAAAAATTACCCCCACTCTGTTAAAATAAAAGACAAAGGTTCTTTTGGACATATTATATTGGTCGATTTTGTTCGCGTCGAATCAGTTTTATTGCTAACTTTTAAGGCGAAACATTTTTCCGTTGAGGCAATCTTTAGTTGTTGGTAATCGCGCAATGCATTGAACACCGCCGCATTTCATTAATCTTGACCTTTAAATGTTAAATCAAGTCCACTGTTTGTGTAATTTCCAAAAGATCTTTTGTGTTGTCTCGTTCTTTTTGTATATACATATGTACATATGTATGCATAAAGGCCATCAAAAATCTCATGAATTTTGCGACACAATATACAAGAGAAGGAAAAGTTCTAATTTTAAAATTATGCAGCTTTTCGACAAAACAAAAAGCTCTTTCGCATTCAGTACATTTTTAATATTTTGAACGTCAACAATTTCTTCTCCACTCAGTACAATAAATACAAAATAGACTTTATGTGACTATTGGTCTGCGTAACTGGTGTTTTATTTTTTTATTTTGTGGATTATCGAAAACCAATTAAAACTGTTCGCCAATTTAAAGAAAATGCTTCGAAAGCCCAACGAATATCAAATCAAAAAGCAAACAAATTTTGAACGAAATGCACGAAAATATACGACACGTAATTTACTGATTATTAATTTGCCCGTGACGACATTTGCCAAACAGAATACGTGAACGAAGTACAAACCAAGTGTCCAGATATTGAACTTGGTAAATAAGAGTCCAAGTTGGACATGATGTAAATGAACAGCTAAACAGCTATCTCGATGAAAAAAAAAAATATCGTAAAATTTCAACAAATTAATTACGCCAACGACGAGAGAGTTTTTACTATAAAGAATCTTACAATTACATTCAGACTATGAATCGGAAGTTGTTGTATCAGGACTACTCACAGCGATACAAAAATCTGTATATATAATTCAAGTGTTACAAGCATGAGTGACTTGTCGCGAATGTGGTTTCGCCTCACGGGAAGTGGCTCCTCAACTGAGGATTCGAGCGGCGCCAATACGCCAAATGTCCAAAATGCCGACGATGGCACTTCAAAGTTTGATAAATTCCGTCGTGCCAGTTTTCGACGAAAAACATCTACGCCCAGCCCCAGTGTCAGAAAGAGGTCAAGTTCGCCCCGGTTTGTGTTGAAACCGCAACAGTCTACCTCTCTAGAGGAGTTCGATGAAATGGAAGAGAAAGAGATACACCCTTCGGTTCCAGTGCCCACAACGGACAGCAGTGAGCAAGACATAACTTCAGTTCCCCTTAGTGATCCCGCACTAAAAGGCTCCCGTAAAAAATCGTCCCTTAAGTCGCTGAAAAACGCAGACATAGGAAAAAAGAAATTCTACAAAAACTTCTACAGCACCAAACAACCTAGTCAGGAACAAGATGTCGAAGGGACATGTGATATCCCGGAAAAGATTGAAAGCAAATTGCCAAAACACGTAACAATATTCCCGCCAAATTCAACCTCAATCTCCGTATCTGCATTGCCAGAAGACGATGATGACGACGATTCCGGCTCAGATTCGGAAGCGGATTGCAAGGAAGCTGCCGAAGATATTCCAGTATCTCGCATAACAGTTGCCGACAATTTACCATATACCGGTAAAGAGAAAATTTTGCTAACCGATCGCAAGTTTCGCAATAATCGAATAGAGAAGAGTTCTTCCAAAACGAAAATTGCCGATTTAGAGAAGAGGGAGAGCGTTAAGCGCTCGCGCAGCAATCGCAAGATATACCAAAATCCCGCATTGACCGAAGACCATAAGGTCTCTAAGAAAATCAAAGAACCGAAGGAGTCAAAGAAAACACTTAATCTGCAGGCCCTGGTCAAGTTCGTGGTCAACAACAAGAAATTTTTGAACAGCGATGAGTTTAAACTGATACGTCGTAAGTCAATATCAGATGCGGCTTCGGCCGTCATACACGTCGCCACCACAAGTAAACCCCAGCCTATTGCTTTGAAATATCCCCAAGAGGGTGTGGTGGCAGATGCGCCCAAGGAAAATGATCCCAAAGGGGAGCGAAACGTAGTTTTAGTCAAGAAGCAGCCATTGAATGGTTCCTTCTATGATCGTTTTGTCAACAACAATAACAACAATAGCACGATAGTCGCAGACTCGCTTAAGCCGCCCGTCAAGGAGAAGAAATCATCGCCATCAATATCATCGTACTCGTCGTCATCTTCGTCCTCGTCCAAGAGTCCATGTGAGACGAAAAGCAATTCAACCAAAGTGAAACGCAACAGCTCCAATAGCAGCAAAAGCAGTGGTAACTTTGAAGACGAGGCCTTCTACTCTTGTGATGAGGTTGAAGAGCAACGAATGCGCGACGAAGAGGAGCTACAACAGAAGCTAAGTGCTGTTGTACAACCCAAACGTAAATCGTCTTCCCCTTCTCTCACCTCGAGAGTAGCGGCTAAGATCAATGAGACCACCAACAACTATAAAAATCGCAAAGCGGCCAGTAAAAATAATAAAAAACGTAAAGATCCCTCCGCTGTGGACAGCAACCAGAGGCCAGAGCTATATAAGCAGCTGAGCGTTGGTGAGCACGATATAAGAGTGTAGTTTAGGGTCATATATGATTACAATATGTCTGAAAAATAATTAGTCAATTTCGTAAACTCAATACAATAATATAAAGTCTTTTTGGGGAATAATTTTCTCTGATATCAGTTTCTATATGCAGTCATCTAAAACTATAGTCATACATTGTTATTATTATTTTATTGCATTGCTATCAGCGAGTATAAAATGGTTATTTTCTTTTGTGTTTTTGTAGAACGCTTAAACTCCACATCAATACAGAGGCACCCATCAGACCGCAGGACGGATGCAGCCAATATTTCTATAAGATCTAACGGCAACACATCGGCCCATTTGAATGCCAGCGATTTGCAAAGTTCGTTTCATGCCGCTGACATCAGTACTGGTGCCGTAGGTGGGGGAGGCGCACAGGGTGTAAGCTTGGGTCCAGACGCCATCAATCAATCAACCATTGGAGCCTTAACCGCCGCAGGACAAGTCGGCGCTGTTTCACCAGGTGTATCAGGTGCCTTATGTGCCCTTAATGATATAAATGCGCAGGACGCAACTGAGGGTCTCCTACGTAGGGAACGGTGAGTATTGATTGGCATTGCACTTAATGTTATTTGCTATTTGTGCTGTAACAATAATAATGATGTATTTTAATGCTTCCTTCCTGCTACCGCACAACAACTACAACAACAACATCGACAGTTTACATCAACAACATCAACAGAATAAGAGTGCACCCGTGTCCGTGAACCGCTCGGAGTCGTACAAAGAACGATTATCGCACAAACGCAATCGCAGCCAGCGTAAGACATCTGATCCAAATTTAACATCGAGGCCAAAGTAAGTTAATTTATAAATTGTATTACATATTATGCATTGCAATGTTTGAAGGCTGATTTTTACAAATAATCGTACCATTGGAAAAGGAGATTGCATTTTATGACTCCGTTCGGTGGTTGGGATACGTTATTGTTAGTGGTTCATTCGTAACTCTATTGCGTAGGCTGCTTCTCAGGCCTAGACATCCTCTGTTCCTAGTCAGCTCTATTAGAAATATAGTAGATGAGCACCAAGTCCTCTCATATGTCCCGATGATGACTTGGAATGCAAATATTTTGGTAATTAATTACACGACATATAAATTACCTTAAGGTTATTCTCTATTTGACGTTTTTTACTGCTGAACTCTGACTGACCCTAATTGGGTAAAAAAATTGGTATTCATAAAAAGTGTAGCAATGTTGTTAATTAAAATGGCTGCCAAAGATACAAGAATGTTATCCTCCTTAAAAACTCAAACTTAGAAAAAAGTGTTAATTTTAAAGATTTGGTAATAATTTACCAAGGAAAATCAATCAAAATTATCCATCCATCTTTAGCTGTCAGTCATTTCAGCTATAAGTTGTTAATCGTAGGTAATCAGATTTGGCAATAAGCGAAATTCCAAAATAGTCCATTTTGTTCAACATCTTCGTATGTGTGAATTTTGTGGAAAACCAATTAATTTTGTAAAATATGTAATGCAAATAAAATTTCGTACACAATAAGCAAAAGCTTGTGCGTTAAACAATTTATTTTAATTCGATTGCTAGCCGAATTAACTTAGAGCTTTTTTGTTTTTTGATAGGGAGATAAAGCACATTTATACAGCTTTTAGAGCTTTTTGCAAAGCTTCAATTTTCAGATATTTTCATTATTTTCTCTCTATATGAGAGATATTTTAATCTTATTTCGGCTTTTCTTTCTCAACTAGACAAAGAAGAACAAGAAGGAAAACATGTCAATATAATCTGTTTGTTTTGAACACGAAACGTTGGCGTTTGGCAATAGCGCTGCTATCCGAAAAATAAAGGAACCTGTCGTCAGTACGACCGCTATACGTGTGGCTTTCACATCATTCATACATCTATGTGCGAACGCAGACATATTCCGTCGTGAATTCCCGTGCATTTTTCACATTTGACGAAAACCAATTTCGCACGCGTTTGCTACTATTATTGCAGCAAATAAAAGAAACAAAAAAAAAACATCATCGTTTACATATGCAAAAGGAAACATCACAACAACAACAAAAAAACCAATCAGAATTATGACTAGCGTGTGTCGGGACATTTAAACATGTACATAGATACTATAGTTAAATTTACAATAACAACAAACAGTCAGAGTGTGTTGGCTTATGCCGAATTAAACAAAAAGTATAAATCGGTTTGTGAAACGCATAAATGTTACATATGGATGGATGTGCACACAAATATTAATTTGTGAAAGTGGTCACAAACGCAAAAGACGCTTCACACACACTCACTCACATATTTGACGTAGTTTTTGTATTAAAAAGTGTAATTTGTTTTGATGTCCTTGCTGACTGACTTATGTCCAAATTTAAACAATTTTCACTTATTCTCAGAATTTGGGTTTATTTGTTATTTACAAACACTCATACGACGACGCTCTATTGAAATTTTTATGGTATTGTTAAATAGAGAGACATATTAAATGAATTATGAATAAATGAACCAGCGCAACACGTTTCATTATTGCCTTAAAATATACAGTTCTTCTAGCAAAAAGTTGTGTTCAATAGCTTACTTGAGATCATAAAAAATATTTACGTCAAGGATATTTAGCATGAATTGACTGTCTCGCAGTCATGCCACTGGACGTTAACTACGTCAAACAAATCAATTAAATATAGAACGTACATTTTATCGATAGTGGCTAAGAGCTTAAGAGGAAATGAAGTATTAACTCAGTAGCTACGAGAAGTTGTGAACATCAAAATTGTCAGTGTATTTCTGGACGTGTAGTATTTAATTTGCCTTCACACAAATAGGCTTGACCATTTCGTGCGTAGGTTTACTTGCTCCTCTCGCATCAGTTGAAGAAATGTAAATTATGCGTATAATCTTGAAATTTTTTTAAGACATACATATATGTAAAAATTTGTATTTCTATGTCGAAAATTAGGTTAAACTATTTCAACATGAAAAATGCACACAGCATAGTCAAGTAATATACATACATGTGTAGTATATATGTAGCTATCGTATATTTGTATGTGTGTTACAAGAACGACGACATTGCCATTCATTTGTGTTGTACCGCGAGTTCTATAAAAAATAAAACTATTAACATTCACATCATTTTTGAGTAGACAAATGAGAATATTTGGACTTGCATACAAAGTCCTGGTGATCACAAATTTAGTTGTGTCCAAAAAAGTTCCTATTATTTAAACTAGAAAATAGATAAATTTAGTACATACTTAAACATACAATTAGATTTTCTTTATAAGTTTTGCTTTGCCACAAATCTTATCTGTGTTTTGTCGACATAAACTTTGTGTACACAACGAATAACTTACCAAAGTTGTAACAATTAAGGTTAAGGTTTCCCGAACATCCTTAAAGGATCATAACGAGCCCTAGAAAAAACAACCAGGTACAGGTACATATCAGTACAATTAGAAATTTAGAATTTGACATCAACTTCGTTCCGACAGCTAATTAGTGACTGCTATGAACTTAAATAAATGGAACCACGGTTGGAATTCTATTCGAGGAATTTTTTTTCTCATATCAATATCTTCTGATATTGACGGAATCGCTTATCCCCAAAAATAAAGTTTGATCATAATATCTTTGTTTTGTAAATGTCAGATTAGATGAAAATCTCGTAATTGTAAACTTTTAGCTATTTTTGTCTTAATTTAAGAATTCTTTGGCATTAAAAATTAAACTATCTGTGGTCACTAAAAATAACAGCCCAACTCGATTTAGGCAAACATTGCGTATCAAATACAATAATGAAAGAAATAAAAGAGTAAATAAAAGAATACTTTACCTTAAAGTCTGTAGGAAAGTTAAAATACAAAAAAACATAAAGCTTTTCAAAACTATATGACCAAGGGCAAAAAATTTTTGTAACATATTATTCTATCATGCAATAGTTTGAAACCGGAGCAATTTTTACGGAAACACGGAAAAAAAACTTAATTAAAGGCAGCGAAAACTTGAAAAATCATCAAAATTTTAACAAAAATCCAACTTTGAAGTGCCATAACTTCGTCATTTGTGATTGGATTTTATTTTATTATCATTTATTTTCGTCACATCGGGTGACATCGGGGAACAAAAACCAGAGAAAATGGCATTTTAGTAGACCTACCTTTTTTCAAAACACTAAAAATGGAAATTTGACCATATCTCAAAAACCATTGTACTTTTCGCATATCTGAAAGCAGATTTGAATTCAGCATGAAATTTTACATAAAGATCAACTATTTAGAAGCCGGGATCAAAAATTTGTTGCATTGTGTTACAGTCATTCAAGCAAAAATTTCTGTTAAAATACAACTATTTTTTTTAAATACTACCTATTTAAAATAAAAGTACAAACGTACACACAAAATAAATGCACTGAGTTATATGTGTAAATTTGAACATTTAAAGCTTTGTGTGGAGGCGTCATTAAAATATACACATAGTTTTTTTTTTTGAGTGTATTTTAACTGGTCGCACCATATGAACACATATTGTACCTTTTGGCAATTCATTGCGAACATAAAAACGTTTGAATTATGATCAGTGTTCCAATACAAACAATCTGTGTATCAAATGCGTCGAATGAATGAAACAAACGAATGCATTCGAAATCTTCATTCAAGCGACAATGAATTGGTTGTGAATGAGTATTTGTGATGGCCATGAAAACTTCTTCGGTACTATTGCGTTGAATGCCAATAAACACCTGGCATTACAAAATGGAATTACCTTTCGAGGCAATAATCGTTGGTGTTAATACTACGAATCCATTAATAAAGCCCAATAAAGTTCTAAAATGTCCAATGATTGAATTCTATCCCAAATATACCCCCGTTATTACGTATGTCGTAGTCGACTTTCGACAACTTTCGATTGTTTTGTTTATTTGAGCAAAATTAGTAATAAATAACAGAAAAGCTTTGTGTTAAGAATTTGTCTTCACCTGATGAAGAAAAACATGATGGAAGCAAGGAATAGTCACAAGCGGTATCAGCGATGCCATATTTAAATATCGATATACAATTTGTGAAAATCCAGACATACGTCAGTAGTTTTGAAGAACATTTTGTGTTTTGGAAGGAGAAGAAGAATTGACATCAAATATTACAATTCCCATTCAATTGTAATTGGGGGAACGACCGATGGTAATGAAGAATGATAAATTTGTGCGCACAGCAAATATCACCTTCTTGGGTTATTTAAATCTCTCTCATTGCATACTATGTCAATAAATGAATTTATAAACTGAGCGATATGATTTCTTCTAAATAATTGCATTATGACCATACACTGCCAGATTTTGGAACCATGACCGCCGTTGTGCATATTTCTTTAAGGTCAATAGACTACCTCTCTCAGCATATGTGCAAAGCCCTCACGACAATTCCCTTAAGTAGTATTTGTAGGTAGTTATCAATCATGGCCTCGCACCTTCATCAGTTTATACTTATTCAACTCAATTCAAATTCGTCAAGTTCTTATTGGGAATAGTATTCCGTCCTTATGGATGGCCACAAAATTCATGTCAAATACAATTTATTGTATTTGCAATGTAAGTGCGAGATATTCATTGCTCGATTAAGACGTATGATATATGTGTTATACATACGTATGGATATACAGTACAACAATAACAAAAATCTACATATGTCTGTATGTCTATGCATATGTGTTGCTGTGTATATATTTCAGAAAATATACAAAGACTACTAAAATACATTTGCAAATAAACAATATTAATGTTATTCCACACTCAACACTTTCATGTTTTTTTTTTTTTTTTGTTGGTGTTCATATTTTGATATCCGACGTTTGGTTTACCTACAATTTTAATTGATAACCAAGAGTCCGGGTACTGAATGAATAGTGGATGAATGAATGAATTCATAAAATTGAAGCATTTTTATCATCAACAGGACTGGATGAATGAAGAATAAAGTAATCAATTCTAAACGAAGCATACATGCAGTTGATCATCGTATTGATTAATTAATCTAATGCGGATACTTAAACATTATTGAGAAATGCCATAGCAAGTTTCACCAATGGAAACAAAGCGCTGACAGAACTAAGAATTTCACCAGTTCCTGGTATGAGCAAATAAACACGATGGTTGCCATCGCCACCGCATAAATGGCTATTACATGATGGACAAACGTCATTATCAGACGAAAAATAATAAAATTGTTATTTATCTGGCCAACAGAAACGGTTAGCCAAAGTAAATCATGTTAAAGCTATTTATTTTTTCTAAATAATCTTACAGTTGTTGCCAATTTGAATTGTTATCGAAATGGGCCCAGATTGAAGATACACAATTGAAATGGTTTAAATCTACACATGTAATACGATGGAATCCATGAAGACGTTCAGAACATTGGCATCTAATATAGTACATACATATATACTTTACTGCAAGTTCCGTTTACATACAGTTCATTGTATCGTTTACTGACCTTACCAAAGTTTGACGTAGGAAGGAAACATAACAGGAAATGCGCCAAATGCGCCATATTATTAATGTTTCAAATAGATGATCATATTTATAGGCACTCAGCATACAAATAAGGATACACGATATTGACATAAAACGCCTTTTAAAAGGACTTCTTATTGCGATTTTAAATGTAATATATTATAAGATCTCCCTTTAATAACCCATTACGGACTTGTCAAACTATACCAAAAACGTACTAGGTGAAAAGCATAGAAATTAACTAGTTCCGAATTATGAAATTTTGAACCAGTTAAACGTTACTAGTTTAAAGAGAAGTTTAAAATAATTTCAAAAATTATATTTTGAAATTTCATCAAAAGCAACTGTTTCAAATTTTCTGGAAAAGAGCTAGTTCTAATGCGTCAATTTTGTACTAGTTCTTATAAACCTCTTTACACTGTCTTGCTTTGAAACTAGTTCAAACTAGAAGAAGACCATCAACTACCGTTTAACTTCAAATTGAAAAATTCTAGAATTTCCTGCAATCCCAGGATATCTACGTGTTAAATGACACAGTTGTTTATATGGATGGAGAACTGGTTTACCGTATATGGAGAACTAGTTCCGAACTAGTATTTTTCTCTACTGAAAAGTCATAAGATTTCGGAAATTTTTCCATACGATGTTCAAAAACTAAAAAAAATAACTTTGCACATCCCATGGAGCAGACTTGTTAGATCTTTTTGCATTCAGTTAGTTTAAATGGATCCTATTTTGAGATCTACTGGAACACAACTTTAATAAATACACCAACTAGCTCAATAATCATTACAAGTTGCATTGTGCCTTAACTTGCTTTAATTTAATCCTCTTTATCCTTTACTACATATCACATAATACGTTTCTTTACCTACTGCGATAGTTGTCATTTGCATTTTATTGAACTTGTTATCATTCTAAATGCCGCAAACAGTTTGTTCGCATGTTTTTATGTGGCAATTGTTTGTAAAGGATTCCAATTGTTTTAATTGTTCAATTCTAAAATGCGGTCAATGGAATATTTAACAAATACGATATACTAATGACGACGATGATGATGATGATGTGACCTATGAATGGAGTAATATCGATATGAAATAAATTGGTAAGCATGACTACCAAGCCCAGTTGAAACGGAAGTTGCTGCAAGGATAAAAAGTCCTTCCTATCTGGTCTGTGTACCTGTGTACGTTAGATAGGTGCTAAATATTCTCCTTTTGAAATTGTATTTGCTATAAATAACAACAACAATTTAAAATAATTGAATTTTAATTGAACAAATTTCTCGTCCTTATAACACTAACCAGTAAAATTTGTGGCTATGTCGCGAAAGACACCATCGGCAGTGCGATGGTTTGGGAGGGGGAGAAACTGTTGCGACTGCCGCTGTTAGGGTGCGGCTTCTAATTGTATGGGATATTAAAACGGATGTTATGAGCGTGCTGCGGGGAACGTCGAAACCAGACGGAAAGCCACAGAGTGTCAACAGCAAAATTCAAATGAAATGCCGTCCTAACAACGGGTTAGAAGTTTAGGTAGGTACACACATTGCCCGGCCAACGACATGATATCATCGAAAGTGATCAGGAGGCAATGGAATTTTTTATAGCTTCTTCAAGTAAAAGAGAGAAATGAACAGAAAATATAGTAAAACGTATAAAAAATACAAAAATAGAAAATGCGCAAAATGCGTGATAATGAATCTGGACGGGAGACACCAATGGAAAATGATTTATTTCAAATTGGCCAGCGCCGATTATTAATAACTGAGACGCCATTTAATAAATATTGGCAGCATTCGGCCTTTAATATTCCATAAATCCAATTTCATATGAAACCCTTTGCCCTAGAGGAAAGCAAATGTGAGTGGAAATGTTATAATAACACCGGGTGTGGGCGGGCGTGTTGTTTGCCAGTTCCGTTTTATATCTAAAGGACATCGGTAGTACACATTGAATGCATGTCATCGTTTGTATTCTTTCTTGCGCTTAATGCGCTCCCAATAGTGAGTGAGTGTGTGACTGCAGTCAGGGACTTAGTGACTGATATACGCCAATAACTCATCTCCTTCTCAGTACTTTGTTCGTTTTACTTTATACACCGGCATTACGTGACCTTCATCGAGTCCAGCACTTAGCGCCTCTAAGTAGGCCACATATTAATTTGTCAGAGTGTGTGTACAATGATTTGCGTATTTGGCCAAGTGCCCTGGCACTCACTACCTGTTGTCTGTTTTAAAGTTTCAGTCGGAACTGCAGCACTGCATCGTTTGGACTGATGTTGAATAAGTTCTCGGTCCGCGCATCAACCATCTATTGGTCTCGAACAACAGGTGTCGCTGTTATGTTAAACCAAAGCTAAAGTAAAGAGAACAACAAATTGTGCCTTAAACCAACCATAAGACTGCATTGCTGCGCGCTTTAGGCTGACATCAGTATTAACAGTTGTGCAACGGAATCTATGGTCCCAGTTACTGAAACAATCGTTTGTGTTACAAAAACATACAGCCTTTTTTATTGTAATTATCGTCGAATTTTTTAAAAAATGAAAAGTAAAATTCGTTATACGCGTAGCAAAAGTTTCAAGGAAATGTTGGGCTACAACCAAGAAAGGTAACTATGCGGAGAGTGAACGTTCCCTAATTTCAGTTGGTGGAATTGTTGTTATTTCGTTGCGATTATTTGTAAAAATAGCCTGAACTGCAGTGTGAATTTGCTTTATTGACAGATTTTGATGTAACTTACAATTACTTTTTTTTGCTTTCACAGCGATGATCAGCCTGATTTGGGTCTCTCCAATTCCAACTTTACAGCAAGTTCAAATTCTAGTCTTTCATCGGGTGGTGGCTCTGAAAGTCCGTCAACTTCGATGGAACAAATGGGAGGGGTGGGTGCCAACACATCTGCTGCTGGCGCCACATCGATTCATCAACCGCAGCATCATCACCAGCACAGTCAACAAGATTCATTTCACGGCAGCATTGGAGGTTCATCAAATGCCAGCTTTTGGGGTGGATCGGCAACAAGTGGACAAATGGCGCGTCATTGGAATTTCGAGAGTGACGAAGAGGATGATCTCAATGAAGCCGACTGGAGTTCTAATGTGGCAGCCGAAATGTTGGCCGCCTTGACAGACGCAGAAAAGAAGAGACAGGAAATCATTAATGGTAAGTGCAACAATGCAACAAACCTCAAAGAGGACCATCACTTTCAAAGCTGTTTCTTTGTTCACAGAAATTTATCAGACTGAGCGTAGTCACGTTCGCACTCTCAAGCTATTGGAACGCCTATTCTTCTATCCTCTGCAGGAGAGCGGTTTACTCTCACAGGATCACTTGCATCTGCTGTTTCCGCCCTCCCTGCTATCCCTATGTGACCTCCATGGCACGTTTGAACTGAAGCTGAAACAGCGTCGCATTGATCACAACTATATTATTAGTAGCATTGGCGACTTGCTGGCTGGCATGTTCGATGGTAAATCAGGCGAAGAATTACGCGAATTCGCAGCACAATTCTGTGCGCGGCAACAGATAGCTTTAGAAGCTCTTAAAGAGAAACGTCGCAAGGACGAACAGTTGCAGAAATTGCTTTCAAAATCGGAATCCCACAAGGCATGTCGTCGTTTGCAGTTGAAAGATTTGTTGCCAACGGTGTTGCAGCGCCTTACCAAATATCCTCTGCTGTTCGAGAATCTGCACAAAGTGACAGTTCGGGTTGTGCCAGAGGACGTGGCGGAAGCCGAGGCTATACAAAAGGCTTTAGAATCATCCAAAAAAATTCTGGTGGATGTTAATCAGGCAGTAAAGACAGCTGAAGATGCGCATAAGTATGACAGTAACAACATTTTAGTTACGGATGATAATTGACCTAATGTTTATGTATAATTATAGATTGCAAAATATTCAGCGTAAATTAGACAAATCAACATTTGATAAGGAAGAATTTAAGGTGAGATATACACACATCCCGATGGACTAAATGAAAAATATGTAGTCATAAAGCACACAAACTGTTCAATTATGAGTAATATAATAAGATTGTCATGAGACCTACATTTATTACATTCATTTTTATAAACGGATATGCCATCAATAACTTGAACTGTTTGTCTAGTATGCTGTATTCACATTTATTTATTTCGGCTTATTTTTCAGAATTTGGACTTAACCCAATATCGATTAATACATGACGGTAGTTTGACTATGAAGAAAAATCCGGGTATTCAATTACACGGATTATTATTTGAAACAATGATTGTGCTGCTAACGAAACAGGTAAGTTGTTTAAAGCAACTTCTACTTAGTTATATAGTGCGAATGTATCTAAATAAATCTCTTTGGTTTGCAGGACGACAAATATTCTTTGAAATATTTACATGCTCCACGAAATACCGAGGTTAATAATAAACCAGTTAGTCCCATAATGAGTATTGATTCCGAGACTTTGGTACGTCAAGAGGCTGCCGATAAAAATTCATTCTTCCTTATTAAAACAAAAACATCGCAAATGTTGGAACTTCGAGCCCCAAGCAGTTCAGAATGTAAAACGTAAGTAAATTGAACACATTAAATTTTTATTTGTAAATGCCTGAATTTCACACAAAAAAGGTATTCTACGGTCATAGATAGATTCTATTTAACCTATTTAACCTGACACTAGGCCTGAGAGTTAGAAGTGAGAGACAACCAAATTAAAATCGCTAATAACTCGAATGTTTTATGCAATTTCATGTTTCGCAGCTATGTTTTTTTAAAAATATTAAAAGAGTAGTGCTGTAATCCGTAAAAAAAAATAAACCGTTATTTGGCATTTCTGTTAGGTCTAGTAACACAACAAAAATCGACACAAACAAACGCGTCATAGGGGCTAATGGAATCTCTTTCCCTAATTCTCTTTGGAATATAAATTTATATAAAAAAAAACACTATTTTGGGATATTTTTAAAATATGTATACTTCTCGTGTAGTGTTTAACTTCTTGAAATTTCATTAGGAGAATTTAACAAATGCTATAATTTTAGCTTTAGTTTCCAACATTAATGTTTAAATGTCATATGTTTCAATTTTCGCCTCTATTTTCTGAAATGTAAAGACTACTACTTTATCATATTAATTCCAAATTGTTTGCAGCATTCGTAGCTGGTTGCTCTCCAGTGGTTGCCAATTTGCTATTAATACATACACAGTCTCAGTTGTTTTGTTTTCATTATGTCAAGTTAATAGCAATGTCTGAATGTGGCTGTAATTGCACTGTGCTGAATACATTATTTTCCATTATATTGACTCATTATGTTATTAACAATTATGCGGAAATGTAAATGGTTTTTCTGTAATTTTTCTTTTTTAGTATTTTTATTTCAAATAAAAACCGACAGATTTCATTATTTATAATTTCGTTATTTATGTCCAATTTTTTTTTGGACCCAATGCAAAGATCATGGAATATGTGTCAACGCAGTGTCTGCTGCCTCATACCACTTACTTAAGACAAAGCGTAGTCACTAACATACATACTATATGTATGTATTTTAAAATTGTCCACTTTTTTTGTATTTTATAACAAATTGACTGTAAGCATGATGACAAGAAGTTCTTAAGAATAGTGCGACATTGTAGCAAAAGCATTTGATGCTTGTGCGGTAAATATTCTCGGGTTTATCAAACGCAAATTACAGTTGATTTTATTTGGTAATGTTTGATCAAACTTTATCATTAGCTTAGTATTGTTTGTTCGAAAGTGTTCTAAGAAAAAAAATCGGTTTTCGGTAGTAAACATATTTATATTTATGCGATTAATAACACATAGCTAGGTTCCCATGACACAGAATTTTTTTTTTTCGCAAATTCTCACTATAAATAGAATTCTCGTTCAAAATTGGTCTAGTTTTGTTGCAGTTTATTTCAATTATTTAGTCCTGAAAGATAATTTATTAAGTAATTTGTATAAAAACAGATCTAATTGAATACGTTATAAGACTGAAAGTGTTTTGCAGTGAGCAGAAAACAAAAATTAGTATGCTACATGTGTGGCCTGTAAGATGTTTGCTATTTCTATTATAGATGATAATATTATAGTTTTATTTTCTGAATGTTAACTAAAAGGTAAACAACTTATATTAAGCAACCCATTATAAAGGCATAATAGATATTTGAAGTCATGGAGTAGAATTTTCATTACTTTTTACGAAGCAGTTGATGCATATTTTACTTTTGAACCACTTTCAATGGCTTTAACAAGAAAACACAAAATTTTATTGAAACGCTCTGTTTCGTTAAAAGAATTTAATAAATTGAAAGTATAAAAAATACTGTATCAATTCTAGAGAATTTGCATAAAAAGGAAGCACCTTATTGTAAAGCATATTCAGTATTTTGTTGCCATTGCTCATAAACACTTATCTGACAGTGTCAAATCTTGTTGGGAAGAAATAACTACTGTAACAAATTTTGTGGACAAATTGTTAGTTATCATAAGAATTTCTTTATTGAAAGAATATTTACTTAATGTGGCATATCAGAAATTTTTTAGGTGAGATAATATATATTTAATTTGGAGAGCATCGGTCGAAAACAGTAAACATGTTTTCCTTTCAGATAGGGAGAGATTATAACATCTCATCTCAAACAACAAATAATAAAGTGAAACTTGACTATCTTTTTTTACGTAAAAGTAGTTCAAACCCATACTGATTTAAATAAAAGTATTATAATTTAGTCCTAGTTACAAGTTCTAACTATTTCTTGGTGAACAAGTTACTAAACAACGAACTATTTTTATATATAATTCGCCAAGTAAAGAATAGAAAATTGCAGACGAAAGTATCAGTAAAAAATTAAGTTAATTTATTCATTCATTGATTACCTTTCTGATGGTTCCCTTTTTTGAAAAATGTGTTTATTTTAAATTAATATATCTCTTAGGACTTTAAGAACAAGTTTTTAAAGGATGTTATGTCTGAAAAAGGGGAAGTCTATTATATTTCTATATAAAAAGCTGATATGCACACATAACTTTTTGCGCTTCCTGTAAAATTATGAGAATTGGAAAATGTCATGTTTGAGTTACTTACTTTACTTTACTTTAAGTGGCCAATTACAATTCACGAAACGTAGTTCATAAATTTGAGGCCTGAAGTAATAAAGAATTCCACACGCTTCGCTCTTCTGCGTGTGTTCTCCAGTTAGTCCTACCAGATGATGGCACATCGCCTACCACTTGGTCCTTCCAACGGAGTTTGGGTCTCCCTGCTCTGCGCCGTCCTTCAGGTTCGCCTTTAAACACCTTTCTCGCTAGAGCATTTACATCCATCCTAGCAACATGTCCCAGCCATCGAAGTCGTTGAATTCTGACTCTTTTAGCTACGTCGATGTCGTGGTAAAGCTCATACAGCTCATGGTTCATCCGATGGCGAAACTCGCCTTCGACACAGATAGGTCCATATATTTTTCGGAGTACCTTTCTCTCGAATACTCCCAGGTTTTGTATGTCCGTTGTAGTAAGCACCCATGATTCGGCAGCACACAACAGAACAGGTAAGATAAGCACCTGGTACAGCTGTTTCTTAGTATTCCGAGATAAGGTGGTGTTACTAAAGTGCTGCCGAAGTCCGTAGAAACATCTATTGGCTAGCACTAATCTCCGTTTAATTTCTTGGCTGACATTATTTTTCTTGTTGACGGAAGATCCGAGGTAGGTAAATTCATCGACTACCTCAAAACAATAATTGTCAACGTTCACGGTGCGTCTCGATGGGGACTCTTTGTTTGTCGAAATCATTATTTTTGTTTTGTCCGCTCTGACCGCTAAACCCATTTTTGCTGACTCCTTTTCTAGTGATGAGAAAACTGCAGTAACATCCCGCAGATTTCGGCCAATGATGTCTATATCATCGGCATAGGCTAGTGGCATGTGGCCACATGTTTGAGTTAATGATGTGTAAAATTATAATTATATGAATAATTATATTAATTATATTAATATGTATCTTTCATACACTCCGCTTGAAACATATTTGATTTCCCCTAATATATATATATATATATATGTGTTCCTCTTACTCACATTGGAGCATAGGGCTTCAAACGATTCGTTAGCAGTTTAGATTTCGGAAGATGTGGGCTGATAAACCTCGTCTCCTAGATTGGTAATAGGGATGCTATCTGCGCGTCCAATCACACGATGCAACCATGCCTCAACGGATTAAGCCTACTTTCCTGAGACGTCTCTTTGACCATTCAGGATATATGGTTGTAATGCCTTCTAACTCTAGCTAATCTTAAGCGGTTGCTTTAAAGTCATTGCCCGGGTAATACTTGGTCTAAGGCCGGAAGTAGTTAGCTGCTACAAGGAATCGATTCTGATCACTCTTAAGTGAGTAACAATCCGAAACTTTCCACCTCTGAGCAAAGTCCCAGTCCCATTGCCATAATGGTAAAAAAAAATATTATTAAAATAGTTTGAAAAAAAATTATTACAATTTTTGCATATAACAAATACATGGAGGAACATTTTTTATCTTAATATATTTTGGCACTTAGATCGCAATGACAACAACAAAGTCTCAATTATGTGTATAGTCATGGTCATTTTTTTGACAATGTCAGCATAATTTTCGAAATTCCGAAAAAAATTGCCATCATTAATCATCCGACACAAGAGTCGATGTTTACGATTTTGGCACTGAACATTTTTCTTCTGAACGAAACTCGTTTAAACGCTTAAAGCCTAAAACAATATTGTACATATATGTCTATTCATGTGCATTCGCTTGTATTTCTCCGCTCTCCAATCTCTGTAATCTGTATTGTTGTATACATACGTACTACAATCTGTCACCACAGTCGAACGTAAAAAAATCTTGACATTTCGCGTAATTTCATTGTCAACTGTAACAATATAGCAGAAGTTGAGATGTTAATCTTCTATTATATGGTTGGTCGGTCGGTGGGGCGTTGTTCATCTAAAATGCGTAAATATCATATATACATACGCATGTATGTATAAATATGTTTTGTATACATTTATACATACATGTTCTGTTAAACACTGTATAAAAATAACAAGTAAATTTGCAAATCTTATGCCACAAAACTGTATGTATAATTTCAATTCATTTTGTTGATTTTTAATAAATTCCTTTCCTTTTAAAATTTGACCCTAAATGTTAAAAGCCTTAAGGTTTTTTGTACTATATATATGTAAATGCGTTTTCGTAAATAGAGTAGGAATTGCTATTCAGTACAAAGTATTACTAAATATACCTTACGCTTGAAAGGAATGTCATACACGAGAAAGAGCTTTACTTATCCAAAATTGACAAGAACATCACTTCACAAATGTATAAATATCCCTACTATCCAACTTGTTTATTATTTAGGCAATTTGATCTTAATCTTAAGACCATTTTATTGCTGATTTGTTGTGGTTTTTTAAAACTCTCAACTTTTAATTTTGTCTTTATTTAGTTAATTGCAATATTTTCATTTCGTGGGAAATTATTTGAATTTCTCGTTTTGATTTGTAATATTCATAACAAACTTAGCAGTATTTTTATATGGATAAACTAAAAGTAAACGTTACCAGAACAAAATTGATTTGCATAAGATATATATCATTAATGGTTCTCCAGCAATTTAACTTTTTACTTACTTACTTACTTAGCTGGTACTTCTATGCAATCCCAGTGGATTATATACCGCACGTAAAAAAATATTATAAGCGCCTCGATCTTCTGCGCTTCTTCTTCAGTTAGTCACACGGAGTTCTGTAAGGTTCTCAGTAACTTGGTCTTTCCAACGGAGTTTTGGTCGCAAAATTTATCTTTTTAACCAACTGAAAACTTGCTTAAATTCCTAAATAAATCAGAAAATGTAAGACGTACATTTTCCTAAAATGCTTTAAAAACTACGGCAACATAAATTCATTTAACTACATCCTAGATAAAAAGAGAATAATACATTTGTTTTAATATTTGCATTCACATACGACAGGCACAGATTCCTAAAATATTAAAAAAAAAAATAAAGAAAATAAACAAAACATATCGATGGCTGGCGCGTTTTTTGCATATATTACTATTGTTTATGTTAACAAATTAAGAATTTATTGACAATTTAAAACGCCTAACTAACTAATAACATACAAGCTCGTTTCAAGTTTATTGAGTTTTTCCTCCTCTTGTTAATAACACAAAATTGAGATACGACCTCTTAATTTTTAGCCATCGACGAGTTATACATAATTTGTGTTGTCATACTTCACTCACTTCCCTGAAATTCTGAAAATTGAATTTGACGTATTAACATACTCTAGAAATATGATTCGCAAGCGTTTGCAAATTATTCTTACGCACATAACAATTTGCAAAGTGAGTGCTATTTTATTTATCATTGCTGTATTTTTTTGCAATTGAGAAGACATTTTGGTGCATTCCGCAAAGAGAAATGTCCCGTGAATGTTTGTTTTTATTTGTAATAAGGTGTATAGGGTTTTATTAACGCCTGAAGCTTAATTATGAGTTATCTTCGTTTCTTAAACAATTTCCGACTGATAGATACGTTCGCCTTCCCTTATGTTGTTATGTCCTAAGAGCTTTTCCCATCTACCTCTTATATTTATTGGCCAATTTTCTCTACGTATACTTGTCGCAAATTATATCAATCCATCATACGCCCAAGAGAACCAAATATAGTTTTGCAATTTTCTTATGATACGCTTTGTCTTTATTACTTTACTGCTACGCAAAACAAACTATTTCTAAAAATAGAGTCCTTCAAATCAAACTGCAATTTTAGTTGTTGTTTTTCAGCTCTCTTTCCTACTTATTTTTGTCCGTTACAACCCTTTTTATTTCCATTACAATTAGATTAGTAATGATGCCGACATTGATTACAAACTTTCGCCTAACGATTTGTTTAATCAAAACAAAGTTATAATACCTTGTGGATGGGGGTAACTAATGTTAAGCAGCGTGTCACCTGCTGTCATTCACCCATATCGTCATCCTTCGAATTCTAACCACAGGAATGGAACACACGCGTAAGTCTGTCCATTTCATATTTCTGGCTTATTTCATATTTTCATCTGAAATAAACAACGAACCCTTAAAAGATTGTACATTTAAACTAAAAACGTGTAGAAAAATGTCTAGAGATGTGGCGACAGTCTAACATTAAAGGATTGGCCTTCCAAGAGAGCAATGCCCTTGCGAAGCAAATGAAATGATTAAACTTGTCGAAGTAATGTATTTGCGCTTGTTTACTCTTCTGTATTTAGCTTTCCATGCTAATTTATTAATCCATCCATTTATGGACTTCTTTGCTTATACAATCTAAACAGCTACATACAATCTGATTTCCTGCTTTAATCCGATTTATATGAAAATAGTTAAATCCTTGCATTAACTAAATGTTCAATTGACATTGGATTGCCGGCATTTGTGTGTCGATTTGTGTTTGTGTCAACCAAAACTTAACAGATACAAACAAGATGGTGAGAATGTTTTAAGAGAGCGCTCGAATGAAACCAAAGTGTAAATTGTATCAAATTCTCATGAGACCACTGGGCGCAATGTTAGCAGTGCTGCCAGATGTCTATATAGTTGATGTGGGATGTGGAGATAAACGTTGTTATTATTTTTCTCATTAAATGATAATACAGACATAGTTATTTGACAAAAAATTTAAAGTCAATTTCCATAAGTGTCGTAGGTAACATATAACTATTTTTTGTTCAGATTGGTAACATCTCAAACCCTCATCCTTAGGGATGACGGTAAATATCATTTGATAAGAGAAAAATTGCAACGCCCTTAGTATATTAAACCAAATTCGTTTCAGAACTTTTTAAGATGATTGAGCCATGTCCGTCTGTCTGGCTGGTGGGCATGGAGGATATTTAAATATGGTCAGTTAAATTATCTTGTAATAGTAAAGAAATCCTTAAAAAATCCGAAACCTTTGCCACACCCCTTCTGGTACCTCCCAATACAAATGACTGAATTCACCCTCAAAGTTTTACATACATATTTTTGTATAACAATTTGGCTCTGGTAAGAATATGGACTATTTCGCAAACCAGTTCAGGTATCTACCATCCAAAATTTTTTGTAAATTTATAATTTCCCATAACTTTCAAATGGACAACAGGATGATATTTGAATTTGGTCACTTTAATTAAACCTCAAACCTTTTGGCACCTCCTATACAAATAACCGAATTCACCCTAATATTTTTACATAAATTTTTTCAGTACAGTAAACTGAATTCTGTTGTATTTTGCGCATGATATACGCATATTGAACTTTGGCTCAGGTATAATTATAGAACTTATCAAGCGACTCCTTTTGGTTACTCCCATGTAAAATAATCAATTTTTTTTAAATTTATATTATCCCACATAACTTTCGAACTTGAAAACTGCAGGATATTTGAAATTTATATTCTGAACCACAAGTACTATCTTCAAGTAATTTCATATAGAAATCTATAATTTCAATACCTCTAGAGTAAGCAATATCATTCATAGGAATGACTTCGTACGAAATAAAACTTATTATTATCTATATTTCGTACTCGGCAACTTTTAGTTTAGCATTCTAAACAGTTAATCATCAAAATTTACTAAATTGCAATGTTTTTTAAGTACAATAATGTTAATATACCTATATGTATCTTTATAAACTCTTAACTTTTTGTTATATAAAGACTGAATTTACAATATCAATGTGGCAGCTCGGAATGCTGATTACCACATGCCTCTTTAATATTTACATACACAGTAGTATCCTTAGCCACTTTGTGTGCTGTCGCTCTCTCTCTTTCTCTGAAGAGATTTTGTGTCTAACACAAAATAACGGCACCACAATTTCCCCACCGCGAACGAACTTACAACCAGTGGTGACTCGAGTGTGTGCTCAGTATTCGTTTGACTCTAGACGTATACGCTACGCGTTGTGTGACGGATCGTACGTAAGACATTCCATTTCGTTCGTTCGTTCATATGTGATTCACGCGCTCGACTCTTTCAATTTATTTGTTTGTTTCATTGTTGTGATTAATACATTTGTTTGTTTATTGGCCCAAAAAGGTTAATCGTCATAATTTAACCTATGCCTTTTTTGGTAGTTGTTTATTAAACTTATAGCCACAAAGTCCTTGTTGTGTCCGTACAGAGTGCAAAACATATAAGGAAGTTGTTAATTAAATCTCGTAATGTGAAATTTGAAGTGTGCGATACAAACGTTTATAAAAACCGTGAATGCATAATTGATGTGTTATTGAAAAGTCCACATTTATACGTTTGAGTAAATATAAAAACGTTGAAACATTTGAAATCTATTACTCCAGAAATAAAAAAATAAACAAGAAAATCACTGTAATAGTTGCAAATGTGCCAGTAGTGAAATTACTGCAGGAGTTTAGAGTAATGAACATGTAGCGAGCGCCCTTGCATCGTTGTTAATAAATTCAAAAATCTTCATACCGAGATAGCAAATGAATTTTAATTCATAGGTTTATTGTTGATGTTGTTGTTAGTACATATATGCAGTCGTGCATGTGTTCCCAGTTATCCGTCTTCGTTTTCTGTACTATTAAAACCTGAAAAGGCCATAATACTTGTCAAGAATATGATAATGAGCATACTTTGCGGTTTTCTTCCATTTCATTGTACACATCGATGATGCACCACTTTCACACAATACGTCTTTGTTGTTACTTCACTTGAACTTCAAGCCGCAGCATTCAAGGCGGACAAGAAACCAAAGTAAATGTTATAACAATGTGCAAATTTGCCATCAAATATCTCATGTTCCTGTCCTCACAGCAGCATCACTCTCTCTCTCTTGTCGTCGTTGTCGTCACACTTCAAAACTCTACAGATGATGACTGCGGCATTCAACGTCATTTGTGATGCGGAGCAGTTACTTTTCTTTACCGACCGCTTTGGCATTGTCTGCTCTATTTAATAGGAAAATTGACAAAAAAAATACACTGTGGTTTCGATGGGGGAGAAAGCTGGGCGCGGAGGCATCTGCGTTGCATTATCGTTTGTCACTGAGTTCATAATTTCTTTGTTGCTACCTGAACAACTGTGTAACACTTGAACACGTTAAAGTGTGATTTTTCAATAGACTTTATTACTGAGTTGCTAGTGAATTTTGTTTGGAACGTAAATCATTAGGTTCACAACTTGAACATATATTTATCTACTTATCACTGAGATAGTTCCTAACTTTTTTTAATCTATGGATTTAACACTGTTGCTAGTAATGTTGAAAATTCCTACTCTGTTGCACTTAAACACTTCTGCCCTACACAAAAAAGATGATATTGATCTGTGCACTCTACTTACAACCTTACTAGGTTTATTGCCCTGTTTGTTGTTTGGTGTCCCATCGCAACAAAACTTTATGGTTATTTTTGACTCTTGCCTGAAATTCTCTTTGTGTATTCATTAAATTTAGAAGGTGTCCACATCAACTTTTAATCCGATTCACTAACTTGTAGTAGCCCTAATATTCGGTATGTATTTTGCGCCAACACCTGCTGCAAACTGAAGTCAAAATATATATTTTGAAGCGTAAACAACACACACACGCACACATATTGATGTGATAAAAGTGTATTCAAATATGATTGTATGAGGGCATTTCCATCTAACGGTGGACGTATTCGAGTCCAAAAGGTGAAGGGCTCATTAGGAACTGAGTATATTAAATATAGTTCCCCTTGTGCGTTCAGAACTATGTAGACTATTGTAACTTACTTCGCCACCCAATAGAATGGTGGATATATGGTGCTTTTAAATATCTTAATTTTAAGTGGTTTTTAGTAAAATTTTCGTCACTATATGTTATCGGACACAATTAAAAATGACCTTGAAAAAATTTCTATGGTGATAAATACAATAACACTACGTACGGTTGGCGTAAAATGTGACAGATTAAACATAAAAAAAAAATTCAAATTAAAAGTTTAACAAAAACATGTTCGCTTGTACGACATTCCCTTTAATAAATTCGCCGCAGCTGAGTCATAAAGATGAATATTATAATAACGTCAGAATTGCTAATTTATTCAACTTTTCTTAATTTAAGCGGGAATTTCTGTGCAAAGATTACTTAAGACTTATTAGAGGGGAACTAATGTTTCGATGACTCCTCAACTGGTATGTGTTACACGATTAGGCACTGTTCAGTTAATCAGGGTGTTGCTTAAAGAAGTTAAATATATATTCCCCAAGCTATTGTTAGGTTTTCGGATAAGCTCGACTTAGTTAAAGCAACGTTGTCGAAGAAGGCTTATCTGAAACTTAACTATAAATTGCGAAAATCGTTAAAGTTCTTAAAACCCTACCGGTGGTAGATGTGTTCATTTTCAGTTACCAAAAATCACTTCCGTTGCCTTTCTAAGCAATGTCGAGTTAGTTGGACTATAAAAGCTATAAATGTTTTGTGGAACCGATTCCACTAGAGATCCTCAAGATGAAAACACTTAACATTTCACTTTCATGTTGGCATTTTTTTAAAATAAGATCCGCTAAATAATACAATACAAAGTTTATGTATTATACAGATCTTGTTTTAATTGGTGAATACTTTTAACAGGCGTTGATGTTAATGTTAATATTTGGGAGGGTTCTTGTTTTATCATTTCTTTGTGTTTTCATTATAGTTTTTTTTATTTAAGGAGAGAGGTTTATTATGCCACAGTGCTAGTTTCTTCGAGCTGCCAAAGCCGCTAGGACAGTATTGTTTAGAGCTTTTATTAGTAACTTCTGTTACTTTATTCGTAAGACGCATCGGTGGTAGAATGCCATTTACCTTGCTCAACATTAGAACATCTAGTGGAATTATATTTACCAACATCATATTTGTAAAAAACGTATTAACGCTTTAACAGCCTTTTAATGAGAATTTTTCAAGGCGTAACCACACAAAAGGTGCTAAAACGTTCATCAAGTTAGGATATGGTCATTGGTCTTTCCAGAAAGAGCTGCAAATGTTCTTTTACCTCTTCAAAAAGAGCGATGAGCCGGCTACGGCACAGTTCGATGAGACTATAGGTGAATGAATCGAGATCCGCATAAGTGTATTTTTTTATTATTAAAACAAAAATAGGTCTAGTGCTCAAGATCGTGCTGCGAGAATTGACTCTGTGCTGGAAATTAGTACTTTTCTTTTTCCAGTTATTCTATCACGTACACTTGTTATGCAATTCATTAAAAGGGAGAAAGTAATACATATCTTCAAATTTGAAATATGCCGAATAAATTGCTTATGTTGAATTCAATATTTATATATTATATGTTACACATGGGGAAGAAAGTCAACAGAAGATATGATCAATGTAATATAATAACATTCAGACATTTCTTACAGATGGCTTTATATAAATATTTAATTTCCGTAGCAAAATTATATGTACCCAGACGTGTATTCCATAGAGGATCACGCAATAACAAGTATGGCAACACTGGCGTTAACAAATATTGTTGTAATAATTGGCTATTATACCTTTACTGATACTAGATTTGTATTTAGCTTTCATTTAGTCAAAAATGCATTTTCTATCAACAAAAGTGTAATAAGACCAGGTGAACAGATGCAAACGTGTTTATTACTGTAATGGTCAGTCTACCTTGTCTTTGCATTGGTTTGCTGCTGCGCATCGCGTTTCCAAACGTATTCCGATTAGTATACATCACATATTAATGATTGTATAACAACTTGATGGCACAGCGCATTTGCTCAATCATTTCACTACATCCCTTCATAAGTTGTAATCCATCAATTGCCAGACAAACCACAATCATTTCGCAGGGTAGGCAACAAAAATATGTACATCCAAAAATGTCAGTCGTCTATAATTCATCTTAAATTTAAAGAAGAAGAATCTCTAATAATAAGTGTAGTCATTTAAATAAACCAATACTTCCTCCAATGTGATTAATTTGTATGACACCATTTTGGAGAAGACAGACGGATGTAGCAAGACATGCCAACATTGAAACGTATAGCCATCTCCTCGTCTGTCCTCTGTTATAGAATCAATGAACTATTTATAGCAGCAATGCCACTGTGGGTTTTGGTGGAGAGAAGTGAAACCCTTTATTATAATATATTGGTTGGACATATTATAAGCAGCCACATTCAAAAGGGAAAGGTATACATTTCAAAAGAAATATCTCGCAATATCTGAAGCATACCGAATTGTCTGTCCTCAACTACGAGTGTTTCTGAACGAAAAATTAAACAATGGTTAGCACACTTTTACAATGATGAGCTATATGTGTCGCTCGTAGAATATTGTAAGCTAGAGAGAAAGATAAAATATTGAAATCCTTAGAGTGAAACTGTAATCAATTACCTAAGAAGAAGATGCAACAAAGTAAGCTTGAAAACAGCCGGCATTGAATATGAAATAGGTTAAAAAATGGTTGCTTTTGTAAATATTATTGAATTCATGTGATTTATTGGTTAGATTGCAATCTACTATTGGCAACAGCTATTTTAAATGCCAAAAGATATTTGCATTGACGAGCACTGGGCACGTTTTTCAGCGCATGCTTGTGATTTAAGTTACAGGTACAAAAATTATACATACTTGCAAACGTACATGGTAGCGGCAACAAATTTTCTAACTGAACATTATAAAATGAATCTGGATTTGATTGTGACAATGTCGCTGCTGTTGCTGATGATATTGAGCATGAGAATCGTACACAAACAAACTTATAAAGGCAGGCATCAGCCAGACAATTATATATGTATGTGTGTGCAACGTGAAAAGTTTCGTCTGCGAACCGTACATAGAATCGAATACATTTAAAAAAAACCTTGTCGAATGTTCATCGTTACCAGGCAGCATAAGGAGCATTATTGAATAATTAAGCGACAAGCGCCTAACGGCATGCAATGAAATGTGCTATATTGTATGTATCCGCGTTGTTTACAGGTCCTTTATTCCGCCATAACTTTGTATTCTTTGTATTTAAATTTTTGAAAGTTAAATGACCAATCTTTTTGACTTAAAGTATAAACCATGTAATATACATATACATTTTAACGAACAAATACATAACCAGGATTAAAGGGAAATATCAGTTGAGGTATAAACAACAGCAAATTCAAACGTAGTGTTATAAACGTTGTTTTATTAAATTCTGTATTAGAAAAGTAACATTGAAAATGTTCAAAACGAATGTGAATTTTTGAAAATTTTTTTTGAATACATGAAGATGTATTCGAATACAACAAATCTTACCTTATGTACATATTTATTGTTTTGTGTAACTAAAAATTGACCAATTTATTTCGATTGTCGAATTTTAACCTGACGCCTACATGTAAAAAATATATATACTTCTGCAGGAAATTTTCACTATCTCAAAAAAAAAATAATACTATCCTAAAATGAAACTCAACTAAAGTTATTTTCCTAGATGACACAAATATGTTTGGATATCTTAAAATGAAAAACAAAATGCAGTCATGTTATTCCTTTATGATGTGTCGACTTACACTTGTGTACCTATGGTATTATATGGGCCAACCATGACAATGTCCTGCTTAGATGTCTCGTTAACTCTTCTTGTAATATGTTCTATAACTACATAACCGTTACGAGTTTACTAAAGACATTCAATAAGTATAATAATCTCAACAATAGCCATCATTCATAGCTATAGATACACTTATACATACATTCATATAACACATAACTTACTCATCTTGCCATTTAGAAGGGCTGTCGGATGCCAAGAGCATAAACAAATTCATATGATTCGTTCCTATTGTTAAAGGTCACATAACAACCCAATTATGCCACAATTGGCACTTATTGTGAAAATAATCACAATAGCAATATTGAGATACATATTTGCAGATTCGTTTTGTCGTCAAAGAGTCATCATTAAGATACCAGCCAGTTCCTTGACTGATTTCCCATTTTGTCCTTGTATATGTGTCTGCGTTGTTTTTATTAAATCAAGGGTAAAATTCCCTTTTTTCTGCTCCTTGGGCTTTTATCGCTGTTCCCCTTTTTTTATGATGTTGGCCGAAAAACTGATTGGTGAAAAATGCAATTATAACTAAGTTATGCCATCAGTGGGGTCGTAAAAGCTATAACAATATAGTATCTTCAATTGTAATCGAATTTTTAAAGAAAAAAAATGCGTACGCAGGAACATTAACAATTTAAGTTATTTATTACTTTTGTACATATAAAGTTTTTAAGGCCCTGGTCTGGATGCTTCTAACAACTCTTGGCTAATCAAATCATCTATTTAGCAGATACATAGATACCACATTGTCGTTGCCAAGAAACGAAGGGCTAGTATTTAAACAAGCTTCTCCGATTAGCCAATATACGATTAAGAGTTTTCCAGGTGTATTAAGCACATTTTTCAAAACAAGGTAAGGAAATGGTTCAGTTGTCGGTTGGGTCGTATGAGTGATTTTCTACGCAACATTAATTATAAGTTCTTTTAGCAATATATTGATGAGAATAGAGGTACATGTATAGAAATTATGTAATTCTATGTATTTGAAATTTACACTTGCGTCTACCTACGGTTAAATTTCTTTTTGTACTCCTAACCCTTTCTTTCTTTTCTACATTTGTGGAATTTTAATATAGTGGGCGATAACCTGTAGAAAAGCTTTCTTTTTATTAATATGATGTGAATGAACATGCCTTTGTATCTACGATTTGAATTTTATACACTTGTAACCAAAATTTGTAGTATGCATTTGTCAATGTAGAGTAAAGTGTTGTTATATCGCTTTTAGTCATACTTTTTCTGTCGGCTTCCAACACGTCATCGTCATGGTACATACATATGTATATTCACGGCATTTTCATTGTTGGGATTTCGAGAAAATCAACACAACACAGTTTAATTAGCAAAGAAAAAAAAATCCATATCAAAACAAATGAAAAGCGAAAGATATGAATATTTATATTGCGATTTTCCGGTTCAATGGCAACCGCGCATCGAGTAGAGATGAACAGCCAACGCCAGAGTTGTCCATGCGTGTGTGCCATGGGCCGCATGTTGTATTTGTGCGTTAAATAAATTATCGTAGACATTATGTAAAGGTTTAAGTTGTCCATAGATGTGTTTGCAGCGGACAAAATAATCTAAATCTTGGCATAATAAATTATCCGGTTTGGCAAAAATCAAATTAATAGCAATTCAAAGGAAATTGAACGATACTTAATTTTCTGATTTTAAACTGCAAAGATTTAGTTTGCTCTTGTTTTTCGTATTAACATTTCTACATTTACTGTGGGTCACAACGGGAATATTTTATATGCCATTATAAATGTAAATAGTAGTTTTGTTGGATAATTCTTATAAGTTGTTTTACTGTTTAGATAAACAGAAGCATTCGTTTCACGTTTATTTTCTTATGATGTTCACATACTGACATTATTTTGCACTGAAATCAGGCTGTATCTCTGTCACAAATTTCCCCTTTAGTAATGTTCAACTATTAGATGTTCGTTCAATACGAAATACTAATTTCGATCGACTATTGATACTTAATAAGGAACACGTATGCATAACCTCAAAAATTGGAAAGAACATATAATATATTGTCAACGATTTAATATTTGCTTGGTGACATAGTTAGGCCGGTGGCAACTTAGTCTGGAGTTCGATATAAAGGAAGTATAACACTACTCCAGTCAAAATAGGCAATATTTCTAAAATATTTCACAGATTCCTATAGTCGTTTCTTAGCTGCACATAGTCGAAATAGCCTTCAAATAGTAGTCAAATAAATCTAATTAGGAGAAAAACAGCATGACATATAAATCTGATCAGGATTTAAATGCAAGCGTTAATTGTTTTACGTAATTTCTTATCTAGGCAATTTGTCGTTTCAATTCTTAAAACAAAAATTACCAATTTATGCAATAACAGTAATTCTTATCTAGATTTTATTAAATAACAATTTATGTGTATGCGTATTTCCTGCAATCCTGAACATGCCAACATAAATTAATTGTATTTTTTATTATCCTTTTGTTTTTGGTGTACTCATTTTGCACATGTAAATGCAATTAACCGTTATAAGTTAAGTAAATACTCCTTAACCTCCACGCCAGTGGGACCCAGATGAAATTAAAACGTAGCAACATATAACGGCTATGCGACAATGAAAGCAGCTGTAACCCAGCGCTCTCTTCTTTTATCCTATGTTGCTGAGATTTTGTTGTTGTTTTTCTTTCTTGATGCCAACTTTCACATTTGGAACTTCAAGGACAATAGTTTAGAATAGACAGTTAGTTATTTGTTTTGCTGAATTTATCTAGTCCTCTAGTAGCACACCGGAAGGCGGCAATGCAATGCGCTCGGCCGCATTTTTTGTTGTTGCTTACCGAATTAATGTATAAAATTACATTGACTATAGAAATTACATTGACTAAAATGTGTAAAAATATTTGCGCGACATTGGAAAAACGTTACATCGGTAGTGAAGCGCCATGAATTTCTTATCGCCTGACGATATATTTAGTGGCGTCCGCCGTAAAAGCCTTTGCAATGGAACTCTCTTACAACTGTCCAGCAAACATAGCGCCGACAGCGGCAGCGGTTCCGCCTCATCGACGCCCAGTAGTAAAAGTAAAAAAGATCGTCGTCGTGGGAGTTTTAACGAGGCCACAGCCGCAGGCGGAAGTAAAGAACATGGCGGCAGGAGGGCCTCATTGGTGTCAAGGTAAAATGTGATGGTTAGGTCGAATGACGAAAACTGGCTGGGTGATGCCTTTGTAGAGAGCGAGCATGTTGAAAATTGTGAAAAATACATTGTAAATTTTTTTTTCTCCCAATCTCATTGCAGGTGGTTCAAACACATATCCGATGCTGCTGAACAATACAAGCCGCGTTCCAAGAATCCCAGCCATGAGCCTGTCGACGACCCAGCCATTGCAACATTACCGCATTCCAACACTCGTGAATCTCTGGAGCTGACACCTGAACGGCCGCCACCGCAGTCGGCCACTGCGACTGTGGTAACAACACCCCTCGCTCCGATGATGCCCATACCGACCATCAGCAGTGAACACGGTGGTTCAGGTCCAGCAAACAGCGATGTACAGCTACGTAATGGTCGTCGTGAAAGCACGCCCACATCGGCAGGGGCGTCAAGTGACTCATATCCTCCTTACTACAACATCAAGCAAAGATTAAGTCACAACGAGTTGTCAGCGAATAACAATGCTGTCAATCGTACCATGTCCACCCGCAGCTGCGGCGATGCCAATCACAATTACAGTAACACTGGAGATTTCGCGGGAGCCACCGGAGTCACTTTAAGACATACGCAATCGGCCAGACAGGCCAACGGGTCGAGTGAAGACACCCAGCCTGGCGCTGTTGGCAACAAGAGAGACAGTGCCAGCATCGTTTATTCCAATAATTCCAACAACACCCGAACTTTAATGCAGTCCTCACCGCCATTAGTGGAGCCCACTGCTATACAAATTAGTATTAGCCCGGCTCATACGGCAGAGCCCGTTTTGACACCGGCCGAGAAACTCAGACGCCTGGATGCAAGTATACGAGACGGCCTGATGGAGAAGCAAAAGATTATATGTGATATGTTCCGTTTGCCGGTTGAGCATTTCCATGAGATTGTCGACATAGCAGCCATGCCTGAGGCGCCCAAAGACAGCACCGACATAGCCCTGGCTGCCTATGCTCAAGTGCAGTCTCTGACCGAGGTAATGAACGAGTACATGAAAGTGACGCCAGAGCAAGAAGTGTCCGCTGTTTCCACAGCCGTTTGCGACAAGTGTCACGAGAAACAAATACAAAATAGAGTACGTCCTCTGGGGTCCGAAAAAACTACTAACACCGACGTGCCCCCACCTTTGCCACCACCCAACAAGCAGGTGGCGCAAGCTCAGCAACAGACGCCAGCACATATGGCGACAAAGAAACAAACGTGTCCGTTGGAGGAGGCAAACATACACGAGGACGATGATGGTTATTGTGAGATCGATGAACTGCGTCTGCCAGCCCTACCTCCGTTGACAAAGGCAACTGCAGTTTGCCCAACTCCGCTTACACCACCGGTAACCCAGACAATTGCGTCCAAACAGGGTTCATCAGCACCGCCGTTGCCTCCACCAGCAGGCACGTTTAAAACGCCGCCTCCTCCCCCTCCGCCGCCAGCAAAATCAGCTGCCATTTCAGCACCACCCGCCACATCATCCACAGCATCAACTTCACCAGAACTAATAAAACGCCAAAGCACAATAAGCGCCGACAGTATTCCTGAAGAATCTGCCGACGAAGTGACTAATGCGCTGAATGACCGTGCTGAAGACGACAAAGTCGATTGTAAAGCAACAGCGTATGATGCCAACCCAGATGTCATCGCCCCAAATACAGGAAACGAAGAAAGTCTTGGAGCCGAACGGACTAGTGAAGAGACCCCAAGCAGCGCTTCCGAAGATATAGAAGCTAGCGCTCCAATAGCCACAATAGATGATGATGAAGACAAAGATGATGACTCCGCTATGCATACGGCCGAATGCGACAGCGCTGCAGATGTCGACAAGTTAAGCAAGGCAACGGACGCTAATGCAGCTGCTGGGGCCGAAGTAGGTGGTGTCACAACATCAATGGTTGCCGAACCCCAAAGACAGAACAGTAATGCCACACTGGCCGACGACGTTTCACTGAGCAGTGAGCACATCGAGATTAATGAAGCCTACGAATGTTTGGTAAGTCGAATCTAAAATATATAATTCAAAGTTCAGAAATTTACGAGTCCATTGTTTTCATGCTTTTCAGTCTGCTTTGAGTAAGTTAAACACCGCCTTATCATCAATGGTTGACAACTCTACCCAAACGTTGCCCATAACAGCACCCTTGCCTGTGAGTTCCAGTACTTCACCCATCACCAGCAGCACAACATGCTCCACCAATACCAACATCAGCAACAGTGGCAGTAGCAGAAGCCATCTGCCACCACTATGCGGACCAAATCGCATTCAACATGCAAATTCCCTTGAGCCAAGTGTACCTTGTTATGCTTTAAGCAGTATTGTTAGTACTCTCAACTCTCAGATATCGTTGTTGTTGGTAAGTTGACACGGCTGCAATATGCTTGTATCAGTCGCGGTAATTTCCTCCGATAACCAAAAACATACATTTATCACATTTAGCCCAAAATCAATGAACGCGATATGGAGCGTGAACGTCTAAGGAAAGAAAATCTACATTTACGTGAACTGCTAAATGCGATGCATGAACGTCAGCGAGTTGAATCAAAACTGGTGAGTTTTCTAAGGTTTAAGTATGAATTATGGGTTTAACAAATTACTATGGAATACATTGTTTTCATTAAGTATAGTAAACGAATACAAACTCTCTCCCTCTTTCGTTCTGTCCATAGGAAACTCCCAGTGACATCCCAACAAGCGCCGATGTGGCCGATGACGAAATTGCTGGCTTATCACCGACAACATCCACGACGCCGACACCGACCCCAACACCAACTGTTACCACAACGGCACCGATTGGTGAAGACCAAACAGAAGCAACAATCACAACTACAACAACAGTTGAGGCACAAAATTAAGAACAACAAACTTAGTGTTAAATTTATTGAAGAAATCGTATTTAAATATTTTTGATAAACAAAAACCACCTGCCAATTGAATTGGCTTGAAAAAAAAGAAGCAGAGGGTTTATATATTGGATATAACTGATGTCTATAAGATTAGGAAACATTTAATACACCTCTTATTTTACTCTGTTTTACATTGTTTTTTCCTCCTCCAACACCACCACCATCCAACCTCCACTCTTCTTTATCCCACCCTTGTCTACTTAAACCAGGTCCTCCAGCCCCGCCCCCTTTTATGATGTTTATAATAATACTTCCTCTTCTCCATAATTTCTAAGTGTAGATTTTATTTAACAAAAATATATATACAGTAACACACTCACTTTACACGCTGTGTAACATGTTTAACTCAAACGACAATTAACAATGGTTTCCGGAATCAGTTTGGAAGAAATATTGATTGATTTCAATAACATAGCTGTGAATTACTTTCACATTTTACATACAAGTGTATTTACTAATAATAACACCAACAAGAAAACACAATCACACACTTTTACCAAATATTTGTGACAAGAAGAAAAAACTAAAACATTTGCTGACACGCCTCATCATATCTTGGACCACAACGGGGGGTACATTTAGGATTCACAACCGCATAACATTGGAACGCAATGTAATTGTTGGGATATTGTATATGTAATTACTCTGCCCCATTTCATCACATAGTATTGTATCTGAAGCGAGATGTGTCACTAGCAGCAGTAACGATTGCACGATGTGTTATGTAAAGCATCTCCTATCAGTTGCACCCCAACAGCATTGCCAATTTAAATAGAAAGCTATGAACCAACGATCCTTTGTGCCTATCTTTGTGTGTGAGATATGCATATAACACAACCGTACACTTCCTTTCCTCCATTGCTACGTAAAACAACCAGGAAGAAGACCCATTTTTATTTTATTATTCTTATCAACATGAGGGAACTTAATAAACATTTAAGATTCTATTCTTCCCATCGTTAAGAGCAAGATATGTTATGGAAATTATCTATATTATTTTATTCTATTTCATTTTAATTTTAAAAGTGGTAAAGTAAAAAAAAAAGAATATTGAATAAAAGTAAGATTACTTGATTGTATTTAAACATTAATAATATTAATAAATAATTAATTGTGTTTTTAGTTTATACCTATACATATTTTTAATATAATGTATTAAAATTACACTACACCTGGATAAATATTTACACAAATAAACAAAACAAAACAAAATATATCGTGCAAAACAAATTAAATCAAATAAAAATGAAAAATTCAAAAATATACATAATTGATTTTGTTTTTATTTTCTTATTGGCCACAAATGTTGCGATTAACAGCAGGTAAGCTTATAATAAAAGCAGTTTTATTGTCAAGTTAATTTTCCAATTATAAAAATTGTTGTTGCTTTGTCTGTCAATGGATATGAAGATTCTGATATCGCAAATATGTATTAGGCGCCCAGAATGCGAAACAACCATCGTTTCACTTTTATTACTAGCCGTTCCGCTTTCCTACTGTTGCTGTATGTAAGCAATGTATGAAAATTGTTGTTGTTGTCTGTCAATGGATATGCAGTTTCTTATATAGCAGCTATGTAATAGGCGCCCAGAATGTGAAACAACCGTAGTTCCACTTTTATTTCAAGTCGTTCCACTTTCTTTCTATTGGTGTATGTAACCAGTCGAAATGAAATGAATTGGAAAATGAAACAAACTTGTTTGTAAAAGAATCCGCATTGTTCTTGTACGCCTTGAGAACATCATTTTTGTTTTGATTTTGTGTTCTTAGAAAAGCAACAATGCTAGTGATGGTAATTTATGAAGGCGGAGGAGTTGTAAGAGCAGAGCACGTAAATGATACAGAGATGCGTCTTTAGAAAGCTTACGTATGGGAAGAAATTATATGCTTGGACAAATGAAAATTTCTTGCCATCCGTGAGCTTTTTAACGTCGATTTTCTGTATCATTTACATACGTTCTCTGATGATACATGTTTTCAAAACGTTAAGCTTTTATATGGCGCTTTTTACCTCTTAATTTAGGTTGGTGTGTTCGCTTATTTACACAGCTCCTTACAAACACATCATAAAATGTGTAACTTCGATCGGAAAAGAAATTGGGTAGTCAAGTCTTTTCTGCAGGAATGTTAATGCAATAAATAATATTTTTATTATAGTTGTCTTACATTGGGCCAAGGGCGATAAAATAGTATTTGCAAACACATTTCTGTTTTGTTTTTTGTTTCTTTGACACAACAACTATTTATAAAATGCACTTTCTCAAATATTGTGTCCGGTTACTAAAATGTTTAATACATTTTTAAATTGATATTTTTGTTTGGTTTTCTGTTTGTTGAAGGTAATAAGTATTTTTATTTACGAACAAATAATTTGTTGTTTTTTTATTATTTAATTGTGTCATATTATTTTTGTTGTGCGACAAATGTTAATAGACGACACTATCTTGCAGATGAGAAAGACACTTGTCGTATCATTTACTAATAATCTCTTGAGTCTTACAACAACTCAAGTGGCAGTCTATTAAATGGCTCATTTGTAGGCATACTCCATGAATCAATCGCAATTAATAAATAGGATTTATGAAAATTATGTTTTATTTGTTTTTTTTTTTATATTTTCATGTATACAATTTACACAATTATGTTTAAAATATAAATATTGCCTAACACTAATTTGCTAATGCTACAATATCTAAATGTATGTGTGTGTATGTATATCAATTTGTTATCTTATTTTACTTTTTATTAAATAGTTACTTAAAAAGTAATACAACTATAGACATATGTGTATGTTTATTATGAATTATTTTTCTACTCAATCTGTTTGTTGTTGTCTGTTGTATGTGAATTGAATTTTATTTATGTATATTATGTATGCATACACAAGAATATCATGTATTCCGGTTTATAAAACTTAACATATTTCTTTCTACATTTTCATGTATGTATATTTATATATATATTTGCTTAAAAAAAACAAGGCAAGTTTTATGTTGCTTTTCAAAGTCTTCTATTTCGGTTGGAAATTTGAATTCAGTGCGCAGAGAATGTTGCAACAAATTCGTCTTTTAGTTTATTTGAAATATTCTTTAGGCACAATTTAAAAAAAAAAATACCTTTTCGAAACATATTTTTAAGGCAAATTTCTCGTTTATGAATAGGAGGGAGGCACACTTGTTATATCTTTACAAACTTATTCTTTTTTAGTTTCATTTAAATCTTCTTTGGTTTCTTCAAAATTCCTATTCATAGATAAACATAGATTAAGCAGCATATTTTCTTGAAATTAAAAAAATAAAACGGTTGGAGTTATTTTGTCTAAACAATACATATGAATTTAATACAAATTAGAAAACTGGACATTTAAATTATAATACACTGAACCAAATTATGCTCCTTTGTTCTTATTGCAAAACAAACAAAAATATTGTATAAAATAAGCAGATATTGTAATACCGAATGCATTTGAACTTTGTAGTAGTGTTTATGATTTGTACTGTGTTTAGCTTGCAAACGAACTATGGCTAAATGACAAAAGAATTGGAGGACGTCGTATCTTCTGGCTGTTATCAAAAACATCTTGATTTTTAGGGCGTTGGTGGGATGTAATTATTCTATTAAGTGGTATGAATAAACACATTTTGGTTCAGTGAAAGGCCGTGGATATTTACACACACACAAAAAAAAAGAGTTATCTCAATATCATACTAAGTAATTAAACATGAAAGGATAATAAATATAATATCACACACACAAATTGAAAGCTGGACAGAGGGTGGTGAATAGCAAATCAAATTATTTAAAAACATTTACAATATATACAAGAAAGATGGATGGAAACTTATAAGATACATCACTGGTTTTGTTCCAAATGTTATCATCCGAATATCAGCTGCCCGATGGGAATCAAATGAAAAAAGCTGCTCTTTGCTTTGCGCAATGTGTGAACAAGGGAGGCTAAACTTAAATCTAGGAAGTAATCAAACGATGCCAGCTGCCAATGTAAATCCATTGAGAAGCGCACATCATTTTGGAAAACAGTCTTTTGGTAGTTTTGGTTTCAAATTATCGTTTTCCTTCGAGTTGCGAAGGGAAAACTAAATATCCACCGTTTGCGTGTGAGGCAGGGGAGACGATGCATGATTTTTGGGATAGTTTGTACTTGTCTTGCAGCTCTGCTGTAAATATGGTGAAGTGGAGGGTGAGCTTCCATTGTGATGCTCAAGGCCATCAGTATGGATAATGTGCCGCGAAACGGATAAATGATTGTTATTTCTCGATAAGTCGTCAGCATCTATAGTGTACATTGAAACCCCGACTGCAGATGACGTGGTAAGATCATCGTTGTCGTCCCGGCTTGTAGGCACTGTGGTGTCAGCTTCTGCAGTAATGTCTTCATCGCTGCGGTTTAAGTTCACAGTGGGAACACTGTACTCGTCGTCATCGTCTGTGTCCTGTTTGGCTAAGGAAGCTCTTCCGCCTGACTTTAAAGGTGCAGTAGGAGTCGGCGTTGAAGCATTGGGTATTAAAGTTAGACAGAAATCTTCCAAACTCCGCTTGTTTGCTGCATCTGAACCTGTGCCAGAATCCTTGCTTGATAAGTGATCCTGTTGGTGGTCTACATCATGTGAAGTATTCAATCTCAAGTATTCCAATGTTAAATGCTCATCATCATTCCGGTCATCGTGTACATTCCTCTGCATTAACAACTGTTGGTAGTTGGGTGTGGTGGTAACAATCAGACAACTTTTTTGCTCCGTCAGAGGCTGATGTTCATCTTCAGCTGGTTGGTAACGTCCAGCATTTAGCTCCAAAGCAGCCAGACTGCGTGGTCTTTGGTTGTAGTGATCGCGAGGTGACCTTAGGTAGGTACGATTCAATGTGGTCATTTGGGTTTGATCCAAAGTACTGATGCGATTACCTGGCGTCAATACATTCTGACTATGTGTCGCAGCTATTCGGGAATCGCCGTTGGCACCACTCATGTACAGCTTTTTCTTTTGGTAAAACAAAATGACCCATACAATAAGGGACCCAACAATGATACATGCAACGGTGACCACAGCCACGCCGATGATAATAATATTCTGACTAAAGTCTTCCTTAACAACGATCAATTCCATTAGCATGGTGTACGTTTTGGAGTTGTCAGTGATCTCACAACGATAGTGTCCCGAATCTACTGACTGCGTGTTTACAATTATCAGGAGTTCTTTCTCTGATGTAAAATAGTACCTTTCCGCGTCCAAAGCTGGTGTGATATGGAACGGTTTGTTGTCCTTGTACCACTCTCGGTGAGGCTGGTTCAATTCGGAAGCAATTTCATTCAAACACTCCAAAACACTAGACTTACCAACGACGATTTCCTTTCTGATCACAGGAATGTCGGGTTGTGGTTTATCTGTTCCGAAAATAAAAAAAAAAAGAATCTTCAGCACATGTTTCGATGTAATCACGTTTTCGTTCTTACCATTCACAACCAAAGAAGCATTTACTTTTATCTCCCCAGCGGGACTTTCGGCAGTACATGTGTAAATACCACTGTCTATGGGCTTCGCATTTGTAATAACAAAGGCATTTTCATCTCGCAGCACTTGCAAGCGCCGTTCTGTAGCAGCTGGGAAATCACTAGCACCGAATTTTTGCAAGGCTATCTCGGGTGTAGGGTCACCTGTGGCTGAGCATACCAACCGGGCCGTATCGCCGGAATCAATAGTTAAATTTGAAGGTATTTGAAGAAACGAAGGATGAACTAAAAATAGCTGCTGTTAGTTAATTTAATTCGCAAATTGCCATTTAAAACTTACTCCCAATGGATATTTTAAATTTCTGCGAGTAAGTCGTCCCGAATGCATTCGAAACTACACACTGATATTTCCCAGCGGATTCATAACTGACATTGTACAATCGTAAATAACCGATTATAGTCGTTTGGTTATTGGTTGCATCATTGTGTATTTGAGTTTCTGTGGTAGTATAGGATGACAGTAGTGTGGTAGGCGGCGCATTCCGATCCTTTTCCTTGATGTTATGGTTGTCGTGGCGCCACCTAATCTTCAACTCGTCGGTGGCAGCAAATGACGCCGCTCTGGGAGAGGTGGCCCGACATTCCATAGTAATATTAGCCCCCTTCACGGCCAACTGATTAGTCGGTTCCTGCGATAGTTTAGGTTTTGGTGTCTCCGCTGGGAAAGAAATGAAGTTTGATTATATATTGGCAATGATGTTTTCAAAATTGTGTCTTACTGCAAGTTAATTCACTTTGCTGCAGTGTCAGCAATTCTCGATCCAGTAGATGTTCTGGGTAACCACAAAGTGCCTGAGAAGATGAGGAGTGCTGTTGCTGCTGCTGGTTGCCCAAGAGCAGGTGTCGCGCTAACCACCGCTTAAACCAGAGGATCTCGCAATCACATATAAAATTCAGTGATTTAAATGTTAACTTTTGCAAGTGCGTCATGTGATCGAATGCTGCTGATTGTATGGACGCTAATGCGTTGCCGCCCAAATTCAGTGATTCCAGATTGGACAAACCACTCAGAGATTTGGTATTAATTTGCTTTAAATTATTACCGTATAAATCCAGTTTCTTAAGCTTTCTCAACGCCTTAAATGGAGGTGAAGCACCAGGGTCTTCTATGATCCATGAAAGTTTATTTCGGCGCAAATTTAGATCTTCCAAATTCTTGACACAATCAAACGTGTTTTCTGTTAGATATTGAATTTTATTATGAGCCAAATTTAGATGTTTAAGTCGCTGCAGACAGTCCAAGTGCTGAGGTTTAAACTCCGTTATATTGTTATGAGATAAGTCAAGACTTATCAGTGACTGAGTAAACTCCCATGTGTCTAATTCGATGCGTGATATCGAGTTGTTCGATAAACTCAGATGGTGCAGCTTTGTTAAATTGAACAATCCCTGTCGACTAAGCGATCCAATCTCATTGTGATCCAACTCAATGGTCTCTATAGATCTCATGACATGAAAAACACCGTCTTGAAGGGCTCGAATGTTGTTGGATTTAAGAAATAATTTTTGCAAAGAGGTCAATCCTCGAAACGTTGACCAGTTGATCTCCAGCTGGTTATAATTCAAAGATCTGCAAAAGGATATGATTTCACTGTACCAAAAGAATGGTTGCAATAAAAGATGTGCTTACAATTTTCGTAATTTGTTAACATTTTTAAATACACCGGCCGGCAATGTGATCAAACGGTTATTGTTTAGTTCTAAATCCAACAGATCTGGGAGATTTTGAAAGGCATTCTCATCGATACTAGAAATCTCGTTGCCATTTAAAATTCTGAAAGGAGGAAAAAAACTTAGTTACGGTGGAAATGGACAGTAACCGACATATCTGCTTACAAATGTGCCAAATGATTTGCCTTTGGGAAATAATTCGACTCCACAGTGTGTAAATAATTCTTAGACAAGTCCAGAGATTTAAGTCTGGGCAATACTGCTAAAGCCTCGGAAGAAATTCCTTGTATACGATTATGTGACAGACTCAATTGTTTCAACGATGAAAGTCCCACAAATTTCGGCATCGATTCCAATTGGTTTCGTTTCAAAACACTGTGGCGGAATGAAGATATTTTAAATTCATATTACAAAATTTGAACTTTGACGTTTAACTGCGCATACGCAACGCTCCAGTACTTACAGCTTATTCAACTCGGGCAAATTCCGTATCTGCAGAACCGTCGTGTCATTCAATTTATTTCCAATAAAGTCACTGTGACAACAAGAAGAGTTCAACAAAAGTGGCATGATGAAAAATAAAACAGAAAAATTCTGCAATTATAAACTTACATGATTTGGACATAGCTGGGCAATGGGGGAACCCGATCCAAATGCTTTTTGCCGCAGTCAAAATAATCATTTAGACATTTACATTCTTTGGGGCAATTCACGTTGTTGTTTACAGTGTGTTGCTGTTTAATCACATTCACTCCACCGGCAGCCGTGGCTAGCGCTTTCTCTGCCTTTTCGTACTGTTGACCATCGTCGGACACAAATCCGCTGGTTTCCATAACAGCAGCAACGCGATTAAGGGAATCGCCCATGCCATCACTTTCAGAGCTGCCGTTATTGTCATCGTCATCAGCGTAATAGTCATAGCCATTGCTCTTATCAGAATGATTATATCGGTGGTGTTTCCTCTTCAAATTCTTCGTCGGCAGTGACGCTGAGGACATAGATTTTTTAGATTCCATAAGGCTAGGTAACGGTGCCGGTACGCTGTTTAGCTTTAGTAACGCGAATAATTGTTGCTGTTGCATCTGCCTCTGTTGCTGCTGCTGCTGTGGAATTGACAATAAAGAGGACGAAGACAGTGTCGTAGGCGGACTTTGTGAGGGTTGCTGGGCTGCGCTTAAAAGTGCAGTCAAAGGCGACATTTGAAATCTATCTGATGGTGATGTAATGCTTGCATCTGGTACAATTGCGGGGTCAACAGCAACTATTGTCGTTGTCAAACAGGTCACGGACGTCACCAGCAAGACAGCAATTGCCAATAACGTTCGACTGCAATTGGACCATCGCCACGAAGACTTAATCGCCAGTCGGGATTTGACATCCATCATAATTGCCAAAAATGTATTGATGTTGATGCCTCTTTCAATACTACACCCACAATCATCATCTGTTATGGGAGATGATGCTGTCGACAATTCGCACAACGATAACACTGACGTTGATGGCTCTTTTCTTTGCAGTCGGCTTCTTCGTCGTCTACAGTGTTTGTACGACTGCAGTAGTTGCTGTTGTCTCTGCTTGTATTTCCTTTGCAGCTGCAGGGCACCATCGATGCACTGAGCTAAGTCGCGACATTCCACCATATCGCTTTTTCTCTATATCGTTGATCGATCTCGAGCTATGACTTTATTTTGTACATTCGGCAATGTTCCCATTAAACAAAATCCATTTTATTATGGTCAATTAACTGCATCATACCATTCATTTCGGATTCGCCGAAGTTGTAGGAGAACAAAAATATCCTTGTGGTCGCATTGAAATCGAGGGCACAAATCTCACACTACGACTATGTGGGATTTATGGAAGCAGCATCTGCAATTAAATTTAGACATTTCAGTATCAACTTGATGAAATTTGGTTGACATCCTCCTCCAACACACCGCACTACACCCACTACACATCGTTCAAATTCCTTATAATCACTCTTCAATAAATTCTACCAATAGATGTGGACATGCGGTTTGCATTTAGCTAAAAACAACACAATGAAAATGATAGCAAACAGCATAAGTGACCGGATGTTGTTAGGTATACAGATAATGCTGCCGCAGAAAAATGCAACAACAAACAAGCCGCAAAAGTTCAGCTATAACCAAATAGAAACAAATGTCTCAGAAATAAGTCAATGATCGCTATCAACAAAGGTCGACATATTGGCACCCAACCAGATCTCACAGTTGTAAATGCCCACCAATGTTACCTTGATGAACACTGGGAACATAATGCCCTCTTCACTGAACAGCGATCTTAAATTTTGTCTGTGTATTCTGACCTAATGTAGAGTAACACACGGTCTAATTTAAAACAAAATAATTTATTAAATTTGACAAACAAATAAACTGCGATGCAGCGGCACACCCGTTTTATCAGCAGCCAATGGGGAGTGTCGACGAATAGCAGCAGAACCAATTGATGAAATAAATTCGGACTAAACCCTAGAACAAATTTCAATCGTAGAGATCACCAAATGCTAGATGTTACAAAAGTTCAGACGCACGCAAGTCCATACAGAATGAAAGAAAAAAACTAAATTTACTCGAGAATGCTAAAAATAATTGAAGAAATGAACAACAACAAATTATACACCAGCAGCAATACCGAAATAAGACCTAATTAAGATCAATGGACTTTTTTTTGCAACAGCACTAGTGGAGTGCAATTAAAAATGCCACAACATCTGCGGCAGCAAAAACAACCAGATTGATATAGCTAAAGTTTTGAGAGTGCACCACACGAATCAACAACAACAACGACCGGTAGGCGCAGGCAGGGCAGCTAGCGATTACTGACGTGTGACAACCATAAAAGCGTTCACATACCCTCTAGGCGATAAGATTGTTTAAAGCAAATACAATATATATGTATGTACCTCATTTGAAATGCATTTCTACGATAGAATTTTGAAATTGATCCGAAAAGTTTAGAAGCATCGGATGTGAACTGTTTGATCCGGTCAAACTTTATGACGGTTAATTTTTTATGTTCTTGGCTACTCTTTCTCCCTGATTTGTTCATATGTTGTGCTATTCTGTTAAGACAGAGACAGAGGCAACTCGTAGTTGAATAAAGAGAAAATAATTTGAAAACATATATAGGATGAAAACGAATGTTCACGCTTGAATTCATCTTCTGAGAAAAAAAAAGAGTCACTCGCAATTGATTAACATTTAAACGGTCGCCCACACATGGGGCTATGAATGAATGACTGATGACGATGGCAACGTCAATCGACGACAAGCGGGGCAAAATAATTTGCTTTCGTCTCGTTTTCGCTTGTCAATTGGGAACTGCCCAACAATGTTATGGTGATTTTTGTGAATTACCGGATAGTAGCAACAATAACAACAGCTGCAAAGGAAATTAAATTACCCTACATTGACATTCACGATGAGCTGCGACATTAACATGTAAAAAAAGCTACGTCTAAATCCAAATAAATGAGTTAGTGCAAAAACTAAGCCATTGATGAACATACAATATGACAATACCCGATGGATGCAATAAGATTGGTTGAAATTATTTCTTTTAGCAAAGTAAAGTTGCCGTCATTTTTGTAAGCAATAGTGTTTCAACTCCAATTATATAACTCATTGCAATAGATATATCATTTAAAGACATATTTGGGAAACATGGAAATCGTAAAACAAATGTAGAGCGTAGGCGAATTCCATTCACAGGAAATCCAAAACCATATAAAGGTGTACTCGGGTAAATATCTAAAGAGAACGACGGACTCTAGAAACTGGGCTGCTTTGACAAAATATCTGAGTTCCCGCAAGTGCAAATAGAAAAAAAACGACTTTGTACTCAACTTGTTCTTTCCGCTCTTCTCATTGGCATATAGCAGCAACGACAAACGAACGCCTCATTTCACGTTTGGTAGTTGTTCTAATGTAAATACAACCACACAGCCAGACATACTATCCGAGTGCTTGTTGTGCTTGTGACTGTCTGTTATTAAGTCACGGTAATCAGGCGGACGGAGGCACTCTTTACCCCGCATTGGTGCTAGTGTGTCTGGTGGACAAAACGCCAGTCATCGCAAATGAATATTTATCAACAAGTGATGCCAACCGACGTTATTATTACCGATGTTTTATTAAGGAAATTCAAATAGTAAATGGCGGGAAGTTGAAATATACATATATTTTGATAATTTTTCCCCTAAAGCCCGGATGAAAATGAAGTTCTCTTATAAAGAAGAGTATATATCTAGCATTCGAAAAAAAAGGTCAGGCAAAGATAACAAACTTTTATCATAATAATGTGATTTGTGTGATTAAATTAAGCATTATATAGCGAGGGTAATAACATTAAAATGTTGTTGGGATTAGCGAGCACTTTCATAAACGAATGACCAACATAACATATGAGTAATCTTATTATTTTGTAACGTTTTGTACAAACTAAGGTGTAGGGCAGTGAACTCCGCGAATTCTGGTATCCTTCGTGAAAATTATCTAAAAATCTTCAGTACTGTTTCTACCATAACTTTTAAGATTTATGGACGAATATTTTGAGATTTTACCGATAGTTTTAACTAACTACATAAACCAGCAACCTCCCAAAATAAGTTTAAGAAGTGTTAAATTTAATCGATCGCCAATATATCAATCTACATATGGGCATTTCCACTGAAAAATCCACCATGATAGAAAAATAAAAAGTTGACAAACATTTGTTTTTTGAATTGTATTAGTAAAAATAAATACTTAAATTTTATTAAAAATAAGTGTACAAAACTTACAAGTTATACTATCCATGATTTTTAAACGGAATTGTATTTATGTCCTGTTCACCTTTTACAGATGATGTTAATGCACTCTTATCACAAAATATTTGTTGCAACAATAAAAACTTCAGTAATAGTAAAAAAGATTATTTAACAGCAAAATGTTAACATGATTTCATTGACGTTCTGATGTAACATTCGTAAAACAAACAAATTACAAACAAATTAATAAAAAATTTAAATAATTTTATAAAAGTATCCAAAAGAAAATTTATGTCACGTCATGTAACATCAGGTTTCACAATATAATTTGCAAAAATATTAAAAAAGTTTTTTAATTCTCCAAATTGTAAAACATATTCCAAATCATATTAAAAAAATAGTTTACCAAAAATGTCCTTTTTGCGTTTTTGTAAAAAAGAAAAAAACTGACTTCTATTGTTGTCTCACGTCACCTTCTTCAGTTGCTAATATGTATTTTAGTACTATTCAGTTTACTAGTTTCTCTCTCTATAACTAAATAAAGAGCTTTTTAGAATTGCACAAAAAGCTACAAAAGTTTAAAAATAATAAGATTAGAAGTGGCATGAGTCGTTTGTGTTTTACATCTAGTATCGTCGCGTAGACCTGACCAGATGGTGGGCTCCACCCCACTAGAACATACTTTAAGCCGCTGTTAAGACCCGGATCCAATTTCAAAACGCCACGAAATATTCAAACCGACCAATAACTCTTGTGTGGGGGTACCAGACCGACTGACAAGTACAAACTCGAGGCTTGCACTCCGTCCAATCTGGCCCCCACTATTTATTATTTGCTACTTGATGTCATTAGTTATATCTATAATTTGGTCAATGGACAATAACCATTCCTTCCTTAGCACTCAATTGCTCCACACCGCCATCAGCTAGAACCGAAGTTCCCATCCGGCCGGCAGCACATCCACCACCAGATTACAGAAGTAAACTGTCGGCTCACCACATCTCCCTCAGAGGAGCAAAGCTCCCCATCGGGAAACCACAGATTAACTGCCATCTTGATAGGTACCAGTCTCGCCTGGTACCCCATCCGACCAGCATCACCAATTTTGTAGCTCAAGGCTACGCACACTTTGGACAAAACACAAATATAAACTGAATGGTTATTGCCCATTGACTTGATAGGAAGAGCTCAAAGAGTCTGGTACGGTTATAGTTTTTCGCTTTTTAATGAAATTAGGCCGTAACAACGTAACAGTGTTCCTGCAATCGCTGTTACACCCTTGTTAAAGGCTTGGTGCTATCTATTCACCAAATACGCTGAGAGTGCAACGCAACACAATACGTAAGATGCACAATGAGAGATGCGAATCTCGTATGGTGTCAAGGGACACCCAGCTCCATTTCTCCCGAGCATCGAACTCTTAATCTACCAGCGTGCCTTTTGGTCCAACCACAACCACCACGAGGCACAGAACTTCTGTTCCATACCCATTCGGTGGGTAAGCATTTGTTACACTCAGTGATGGTACACAAAATTGGGCAAAAATCGTCAATTTTGGGTTTTGAAATCGTCAAAATCGTCAAAACCTGATTTTAAAATCGTCAAAAAATCTTTACACAAAAATTAACTAATTTTATCCTGTATGTAACCAGCTAATGCAAAAAAAAAATCAATAAAATACATTTTTTTAAACGTTTTATTTAAAATACTTATAAAATTAATTTAAATAAAATAATTCATTGAATAAAATAACTTCAAAATCAAACAAAAACTGAAAAAAACATAACAATAACCAAAAGAAGTGAGAGGTTACATATAAATATATTTTTATACAATTTGTATTACATTGTGCTTTTAGAAAGCTATTACCTTTCTAGTTTTCTCAGTCTTTAAAAATTATTTTAAAAAATAATTTTACATTTTAAAGGTGGTTATACACGACATGTATTGTACATAAGACATGTCAATTTTTACAATGTAAAATTTATACATGTCGTGTGACCCCTTTCAAACACTGCTTGTGTAAAACAATGTGTTGGATAACATATGTATACATTTCATTTAGAGCGTGCTCTATTTTGACATGTAATACATATCGGCAATCAGCTGTTTTTGAAAAACAACAAAGCGTTTGCTGACAAAAAGTTGAAATGGATAAGTATTTTATTTCAAATAGTACATAGAACAATTAATGAGTGTTTTTCAACATATTTTTAGTTAAATTTGGCAAATAAAGCTGTGTTTGGCGATGATAAAATATAGCAAAGTCAGCTGTTAATGATAAACACATGTATACATACACAAGCACGTTTGAACGCAAAAATTATAAACCAAATGTACACGCTCATTGACAAGCCATGTGTAAAATACATGTCGTGTAATACCACCTTAAGCAGATGTACGGTTATTTTAACATATACAGTGAAACTTCGATATTACGAACTTCGTTATAACGAAAAACTCAATATAACGAATTTTTAGCTGAGCCGCTTGAAAAAACCTTTTTATTGCAAAGTTTTTCATACAAAAATGCTCTATAGCTATAACGAAAAAATTCTGATCTATAAAGCCTCTATATAGCGAAGTATTTTTTCAAAAGCCTCTATACAACGAAATTATAATTGAGTAATACATACATATAACATTTGAAGTGTGCAAGTCATTATCAAAAGCCTCTACATAACGAAGTCTTGAACTATAGCCTCCATACAACGAAGTCAGAATAAAGCATAAAGCAAAATTAAATTTTAAGCAAAACGGGGAAGTCCCTTTTAAAACCAACGAAAGGTAAATGTCTTTGCAGGTTAATATGTAAAGCGCCACAAATTACATAGTCAGTTCAGTTTTGGTTCTTTGTCAAAATGAGTGTATTAAAGCGTAAATCAATTTCTATACGAGAAAAAATTTCTATAATTGATGGTGTTGATCGTGGTGACAAATCTAAGCAAGAAATTGCTAAACAATTTAATATACCGCCGAGTAAACTGCAAATATTTTTGAGGCACAGGATTCTACACCGCAAAATACATTCGACAGCTTAGCATCTGCCGAAAAAAAGATTACACAAGAATTAGAATTACACAATATTTTACTAAAATGTAATAAAATAAAAAAATAATAAAAACTTAATTTTTTATTTACCTCTTAAATAGTTAATTTTTATTATTATACAAAAAAACTATAGTTATAACGAATTTCTTTCGTACTTCTTTAAATTTCGTTATACCAAGGTTTCACAATGCATATGTATAACGAATCAATAGCTATAACGAAGTATTTTTCGGTCCCCTCTAGATTCGTTATATCGAAGTTTCACTGTAATATGTCACTATTAAACTTTTTAAGTACATCTGGCTTTACCTTTAAATAGTAACAATTTGCTTTATTTAATTTAAAGAAGTCTTTTGTGAAAAGAATACCTTCGATTGGATCTCTTCCTAATCGGTTTCTATATTTATTTTTATTTAAATTAACTTGACTAAATGTTTAGAGTCCACACGTCTTAGCTCACAGACTGTTTTCCAAAATTTCAACAACTCTTCGTTGTTACTATTAATTTTACTTCTAAAATCTAACTGGGATAATTCGCGGAACTCGGAGTCTAAACGTTGCAGTTCATTGTATTCAATAAAATGTTCATACTCTTTTACAATAATAGAGAAAGACTTTTCTGGACCATTTATTAATACATTCAGATTAATAAAGTTTAATGATTTGAATTTATTTTTAAATTTAAATCGTTTCAGAACTTGATCACAAAGTTCGATGTAAAAATTAATGCAGTTCATTGTGATTTCATCTATTTCATCTTGTGTTAATATTGTTTCAAACTTAATTTCACTTGCATATAGTGTGTCATAAAGTATTGTTGCCATGTATTGTAGTGAATTCAACATTTTTTTGGCATCAATCGCAAACTTGGAAAGGAAAGTTGTTATATGTAAAAATCGTCATTTAAGGGTTAAAAATCGTCAAATCGTCATTTCTGTTTTTTTGGACAAAAAATCGTCAAAATGACGATAAATCGTCAAATATACCATCACTGGTTACACTACTTAGGGCCCCCAACCGCCCGTGGTACCATCTTTAGACTCCTTGGTCGGAGCTCGTAAAGATAATACCACCTTTACTACCTCTTTTTGCCTTGCAGAGCCATAAAGAGGTCCACTGGTGGTTCTCTCGGGTCCGTGGTGTCGATACTCACCAAAGGTCTTCGAAAAGACCTCCCTGTGGGGATTAGAAGTGGCAATGGGAACTGCATTAGTACTGGAGTAGTCACTGGTGAAGTTAATAACAAACAAATTAATTAAGATAACGTTAGTCATTTAACATCGCCAAATTGTGCAAATAATATTTATTTCCAAAAATGAAATAGTTTTGTCAATTCACTCAAACAGAGCTTCTGGAGTACATTTTCTATGTTTTGTCATACCCATTCTTCAAAAAGGGGATACATTTTTGTAAATGTTGGGCCGAGTTAAAATGCAATAGCTCAAAACTACAAAGGCAAAACAATAATGACATTTATAACAAATGCAATATAAATGTAAATACGTATTGTATTTTTGTACTTGTGTCGGTACGGTACAATTTGTGTACATACTGACACACATAATCAAGTTCGGCGATAATTTCTTTGAGGTCGCTTTATTCCAATTTGAACATTGTTCACAATAATGACTACACGGGAGATTCATGTTTGGCCATCAAAAGCTATTAACACATTTCCCATCCCAACCAAAGTAGTAAAAACGAATGCAAATACAATACCAAAAACAGAAAGTGCATACATCAAGAAACAATAATGAACGAATGTTACATATATGAAATATGTAAAAGTACACACAGTTTTTACAGCTGTTGAACATTTGTCACAAGGCTCAGCTATCGTTTGATATTTGCAGTTTACTTAAGGTCTTACAGAGCATTGTAGAGTCTTTTTTTCAAAGAAGTCTGTCCCTCTGTGGGTATTAACAAGTTTTAAACAAAACCATGGCAATTGTGACCTTCCAAAGAATCGGTGCCATAGCGAATTAAACTGGCATTCTATCTAAACAGATGAAACCTCACCTTCAATCGAGACAGATATTCAAAATAGACGGAAAATGGAAATGCTACAGACATATACTATTGCTATAAATTAAAACTCTTTTTCATTTTTGTTGCTCTAAAATAGTTTACTTGTACAAATTTGACCGAAGGGTACAATTTCTCGAGATTAACTATCAAACACAGTTATCGGATTGTAGTTCTAAGTTTGATTAGCTTATTAGTGAACAACTAAAGTTGTTATAAACAAACAACATTTTTCTACGAACATACATGTTTATGAATGTTACTCACTCGTATATGTCCTATATACATAAAACAGTTTCCTCCAGACTTTGTCCACAACACAAACAACTTTTCACTCTTCACCGACGTTCCTTAGCTGTCTCCGCTACTCTTATAAGAATAAAATTTATGCTAAAATTGTTATTACATTTTAAAACTATAAGACTACTGGCGGATTGAAAAGCCCTGTCGACTGACTCGCTAATGTCGTTGCCTAATGAAATTAACATGCCAACTGTTCTTGGTCAAAATCATAAGTAGTGAGAAAGTGATTGCAGAAGAAAAAACACAATATATTGTAAAGTAAGAAAACAAATTGAAACGAAATCTACAACAAAAGTCCCATTTCCATTCAAAACTGGGCACTAAAGAACGAGTACCGACGACGTCAACAATAAGATCAGGCAAACGAGGTGGCTCACAATTCTTTTGGATAGAACCATTGACCAGATACCAAACTCACCGAGACACATTCAACGTCAAACATGTTCAATTACAACAACAGCGACAGCACTCGTTCGAATAAATGTAGTATGTAAGCATGTATGTGTGCATAAAATAAATCGAAAACTGAAAACAAAACAAAAATACAAACAGAACACAAAACGCTAAGAACAAAAAAAAGTGGGTAGAATACAAAAAGTAAACGTATCTCAAAAAGAAATCAAGATTAATGGAAAAACAGCACCCGAAACAACAACACCACACTTCCATACCACTACACCGTCCGAATACAAAAGCGACCGTGTTGTATCCCATCCCATCCCGTCCTATACCTTACATGTGAGCGTATCAAGAACACAATCGAAGACAACAACTACAACAACATTGATACCTTAAACAAAAAAAGAGTCTCTTATTCACACCTTAAGTGATAGCTTAAATTAAGGAGGAAAACAACATCAAAAATACTGAAAACCTCTGGAGGATGAAATGTAGAATCCCAACATCCAAAGAAACGACCAGCAGCAGCAGCAGTTACCATAAAGCCGCAAAAGGTAGGTACAACAGTATTTTGAAGAGCTAAAAAGGCAGAAGAGATCGTTAGTGTCTGCAATAGCCTATATGGGGCACGCCAGTGTTAAATATGTACGATTCCAACAAAAGGAAAGTTCTAGATTCACAAAAATAAACATCAGTACTGCAGCCGAATATGATCAAATGGACTTATTAAAGCATACGCCCTGGTACGAAGAAGAATACTGCATGCGATCGAGAGGACGATACATACAAGGCAACTGAAAAGGAGGGAAGCAACCGTATATATTATTAGTAAATTATATCATCAATGCTAAAAAAACAAAAATATAGACGCCATTTGTCGATTATTCTGAGACGTTGCAGCAGTCTTTTCAGGAATAGAGTGGTCCAATTATATGTGCTCTAATAATTGGTTCTGCTTGTTTGTCATCTACAAGGTCTTTCGAACTGTATATGGGTATTTCCACAGAAGTGTCAACAGTGACCGAAAAAATAAAAGTTGTCAAAAAAAATTTTCTGACTTGTATTAGTAAAGACGAGTACTTTAATTTTATTGAATTAAAATGCCCAAAGCTTTTCTTAGTTTCCACTCTTATCATAAAATTTTATTATTATTTACAACGAATAACTGGTCCATAATAATAAAAATATATAAGTTAGCAGCAAAATTTTGATTTTATTTTATTGGCGTTCTAATGTAACTTTCGTGAACAGCTATTAGTGGCATATAAACTTTATAATATTCCCTAATTTCGCAAATAAAACAATGGATTGAATAAATATTTTTTTAAGCATTTCACAGCTATGGGATATTTTGTCACATAATGTCAGTAACATAACGTAGGTCTTTATTACCTCGCGGTTAAAAACCAGAGGAACAAATTTGCCCAACAAAAATATATTTTTAAAGCGCTATTGGTCTATTTGATGAAATAATTAAGTGCATTTACTAAATCTTAAACAACACGCAGTTTTTTGAAATTTAATGAACTAACATAAAACGCACTTCTATTTCGTGTAGCATAACGTAGGCCTGTGTTTTGTTAATATCTTGGATTGTAGATTTTTAAGTATGACGCCTTTTTTACATAAGGTAGAGCTAGTAGGCAGCTATTCAAAATATATTATAAAATAGAAAAAAGTTTAACTCTTATGTGTTTTTTTTTTTTTCAATTGAATCGTACGATCGTAACATTCATAAGGCTGGAATTACCCATATATTGGACGACATATTGGCCCTTATGTGTTGCTTTCAATTCACTTGTTAACCTAATACACTATTCCATAATTATGCTATTTTTTATTATTACTCTTTTATACATCTAGGAGTCACGGGGGTCTCAACTTTTTATTCGTAAACTGATTTTTATCTCTTGTTATATGCAAAAATTGGTTTAACCTATTTAGTTGGTTGGTACTTTGTACTTTATTTATTTAAACTTTAAGGTAACAATTAGATATCTGGAGGGAAAAAAGTTACCTACAAATTATTTCATATAAATTAACTAGTTGGCCACCTCTGACAAATATCATCCACAGTACATAAAGTGTTCTTATGTGTCCTCTTTTCATTTATTTATAAATTCGAAACGGATCAACACACAACAAAACCAAAAAAATTTTGCCATAGGTTTACGGCGACTTAAAAATAAGCTACACTTGTTAAGATTGTTGGTTATATAATAAGCAATGAAATTACTTAGGCTTTGTCTGTTGTAAATTCATTTACTAAATTCGTAATAACTTTCTACAGATTAAACTTCATAACGTATATGCCAAGTTTTCTTGACAACCTCCATATTATTGGCGTTTGTAAAACCGACATGTCCACCCCTAATTATGTAGGTTGCAAAAGAGATGGCAATTTAAAATGAACACACCAACGGAAGAACGAACGTAAAGGGAAATAAGAAGTGATGCCGTGAGGTGTCAAAAACGCAATTGTTATAATTTAACGTCCTTAGCTCTTAACCACCGACAAAATCATCGCGATGATGATCGTCATATCTTGCACACACATTCTTCGGCGAAGTGCACCAGACGAGAGAACCGATGGAAACACCGCTTTAAGATGTACAGAAAAATGTTGTGACTTTTCTTAAGGTGTTTTATGTGTATGTTGGTGGGTTTGGCAAAACAAAAAAGAGCGATCACCAACAGAAAACTCCCATACGAACGAACTTCCAATGAACTAACCAGTCATTGTTTAGGCCGAGAACCTGAAATGTAACAAAAAGAGTTACAACAACAAACCCACAACAATGCTCCACTGAGCGAAAACTTGTAAATTGCTTTGTTTATATAAGTCTAAAAAGCGTCATTTGACTTATCAAATGCTTCCATACCAGCTATCGATAGCTCACCATTCATATTATAGATTTAATCATATTCTGATCAGAAATTGATGAGCAACAGGTTATATATCAAATGTTAGCAGACATTTTTTATCAGTGTATTTCGTATTTCGGTGTTTCTTTTACTAAAGATGCAATGATCAGACAAAAGTGAGAAGTTTCACGCCAACGCCAGCAACAACTACAAATACCTGGGCACACGCAGACATCTTTGCTCCTTCCACTACCAACAGAACAGTGAACCATAAATCTATGCGGTTTTGGAGAAGCAAGAACAAGTTAAGATTCAACACAATTGAATTCAATTTCAAAAGCATTGTTTTTTTTTTTGAAGGTGTCAAGAAAATGTACAGATCGCTTCTGAGAAAGGTTTTAGCATCTGTACCCAAAGGAATATGAAAGAAGATTTAAAAGAAACAGAAAAGAAGAATCACTAAATGTAGAGGCGAATTTGGCTTTCGTTTAAATGTGTTGCGTTCAGTTTAATTAAATAAGATCAACAAATACTGAAATATTTCAAAGGTATTTCCTTACATTCGAACACGTGCTTTACTTGTCAAATCAATTAACACAAATATTTACGGTCATATTCATAAAAAATTTCTAAAAAAGGTATGAAGCGTTCTTTAGCTAAAGTATTCTTTACCTCTAAAATACCTTTAATAAGAAATTGTATTCATAAACGTTTTTTATCAGCACTTTAGCTTTATGTGTTCAGGTGGCAGCGCCGACTGTTTTTGGTCGTTACTGATGTAAAAAACCAGCTTTATAATCGGATACAAAAGCTTTATAATCGGATACCAAATATGTATTTGCACTTATAATAACTATGAACATTATTGTAGCTCAATTTTTCATTGACCACGATTCTTATGATGATAAGAAAGGCGTTAAAGTAAAAATTATATTAAAAAATTTGATTTTATTTTCCTCGTGTTGAAATTATAATCGGATACCGATTACATCGTTTCCTTGTTTTGATTGTTTATACATCACGAATATTATTTCATTATTTACAAATTATTTTTGAAGAATTTTGGAGAAATATTTTTCAAAATGGTATTCATGAATGAAAAGTGTCTATTTAGATACTTTTCTATGTGCGTAATGATTAAGAAGAATATTTCCTACACAATAAATACATGCAACAACTCTTTCCAATAGTAAAAAAGCCGAAACATTCAAAATAAAGATCACAAATTCAAAAATATACAATAAATTGTACAAACGTCAAGTTATAGCACGCTTAAAGTAGAGACAACCCTACTTTAACTTATTGAAGATGTGAATCGTTTATGAATATTGTTTTCTCGAAAATTGCTTAAAAATGGTTTATAAACCTCTTATAAGTTTTTATGAATAAGGCCGTTAGTTTTTATTAAATTTTTAAAATTTGAAGGCAAAACTACGTTTGCCCGGGTCAGCTAGTTGAATTTGAATTATAAATTAAGCCAAATAAATGGTGTAAACGATGCAAGAAATGTTCATAAGTGTATAATTTTATTATATGAAAAAATATAAAAATAATATGAAATCTGTCATTGATTTACAATTAAAACAAATCAGTTGGTGGAGATAGTTGACCTGACTTTTGAGCCATTTATATTATAAACAACATTTTAACTACGATCTAGTATTCCGCTCTATTTTTTAAAGAGGTATTAATCATGTAAGGAATATAACATCGCATGCAGTTGTAAGATGAATGAATTAAGCTGTTAATAGATTGAATATTTTGGGATTATTTAATACTTTTCAAAAATCCTTTAAATGAGGAGATACTTTTCAAAACTTGACCTCCTCGAATATTACTATTGAAAGAATTTAAATTATTCACAAAATACAAATGCAAAAACAAACGAAAAACAAATATGTTTTTTTGCATCCATGCCGACATTCAAATAAAGTTTATATCACTAATTCGATAGTCATACATAAACATTTTGTATTTATTTACACATTTAATTAAAAGCTCCTGCAACGAAGGATTTGAAACGTTGTTTTTTTTCACTACAAAAAATTTTAATAATTAAATAAATACACCCACTATTTACATTTGGCATTCGTCGATAAACAAGTGGGTGCCGTTAGTTGTGAATCTAAAATTAGAAAGCGGGTTAATTCACAACAACGCGAGAAGCTATCCCATTCCTCATTCATGGGGTGTAAAGGGAAATTAAGTTTATATGCTCCATTAATATTACTTTGCATAAGAACAAATCAGATCAAACTGAAAGTATATAAAATAATTTTCGGGAATGTTTGAATTTTGACAAGATATGTACCGAAATTTTACGTAAAAGCAAGGAAGTATGAATTAGCCAAGACTATTGTTGTTAAATTGGGAATACTCAAAAAATGTATATAAATTGTACTGCGCGAAATAACAATAAGTTTTGTTGTTAGTTATTTCAAGATAGCAAAGGAGCAGCGGAAGGACAAGCGATTTAATAGTATAAAATTGCTATATTTTTTTACTTTTTGTTTTTGTAATCATATAAATTTTTTTTTGAACATTAATAAAACGAAGTATATCTGTTGTTGGAAAGTCTCTTCTTTCCAAATTCTATGAGCCCACGTTACTGGCTTACAAGTACGTAAAGGTACGAAAAACCGGTTTTTACCCGTAACTCAAGTTTTTGAGGGTTTGTGCAATTTGAAAAACAGATTTGTGAGATTTTAACAGAAAAATAGTATAATTTTCAAACTACTGTTTTCTTTGTCGCTCTGTGTTATCCATACAATAATGCGTGTGTCCGCAACGTGTGTCGCTAACGCACATTTAGATTGAATTAGCATAAAAGTCAAAAGTATTTTAAATGTGAAATAAATGGTTTCAAAATATCTTATTTATTTTACAAAAAGGAATATAACAATCACATAAGAAATTTCGCTAAATTTTACAAATTTTCATAGACACTTCAAGTGGCTATGGAAAAAAGTGTGTGTCCGTAAGGCACTTTGTGTTAGTCATAATTTTAAAAACAACATTTTAAGTAAAGTTTAATTAAAAAAACCATTATACTGTGTAAGTATTATCACAATCCAATTACGTCTTTGAATTAAAAATTTTACATTTTATGAATTTAGCATTCAAAACAAATAATGTTGCTGATTAGACCTTAGAATATTTATTTTTGTTATTGCATGGATTTCTGTTTTTTCGGTTTCAGAATTTTATTTATTTTAAATTAGATTTTTTCTAATCGTTTTACAAACATAGAAGCCTTAAAGTAACTATTAAAAACTCATTTAACGAAAACTTATTAAATCGAACAAACTGAAATATGTAGATATTTTAAGAAAGCATGTCTAGAATTATTTAGAAAGACGTTAAGATAAAATGTGAATTAATAAGTATATACTACTCGATAAATATCGTCAAATGCAAAAGGTCCTAACCAACAGAAAAAACGATGTTTTAATTAATTATGATGTATTTGAACAAGTTCCATGTCCACACAACATTTTAAAATGTTGCGATCAAGTATAGAGATTTTATTAAAGATATTCATTTACAAATGTTTACTTTAAATACATTTTTTTCGCTTCTCCTGCATTTTAGCTGACAATATACTACTATTATGTACTTTAGAGTAGATACGAATAATCATTTAGCAATAAAAAATAAAATGGCGAATATATTATGTATTTTAAAAGCAAAGTTTAAGCCGCTGCGGATTAGGGCAAAGATGAATAAACCAGAACAGGACTTAACATTGCAACGCCACCAAACTCTGTTTTAAAAATTGTCCATGAAGTAATCGGTTGATCTTTATGAGGAGTCACTGCGAAATGATAGCTATTTTAAATATTCTGCAATCTATGCCTATTTTTTACCTCCTTGCGTGTAGTGTTTAAAATATATCATAAACGGGCACAAAACATTGGTGCATGGTAATGAGATGCGATTATTGTTAAAATTAATTGACGTTTCTCTAATAAATGATTTACCCATTCACCAACATTTTATTGAAATTTAAACATCGAATTGAGTATTAGAGGAAGCAATCTCATGATAATACCAAAAGAGCTTTCGAACATGAATATTATAACTTAACAACTTTTAATACAACATTTCTAAGGAGTTGTACAAATTTAACAGTGATTGTGTGTATCGCCAGAAGAGGAATGTACAAAATAAGTTTAAGGTATTGGAATAAATGTACATACATATGCAATCAGGAAGTGCTGCACATATGAATAACTAACAAATGACTCACCCAACTATAGCTTAAGGGAGGACACTCTTCTAAAAGCCGCTTCTGCTTGCTGTGACTTTTTCCTAGGATTCGGCGACCATCGGCGTGCAATTGCGGGGTAAGAAGAACGATTTCAACAGATTCACAGCCTGTATGTCTACCTTCGAATGTTTACCTTTATTGGCGCATTTGTACACTTCACTTGCTACGTCTTAACGTGCAGCAAATACACACTCGGTTGCAGCAGCTCGAGCTGAAATGCAAACACAGTTTTTTTTTCGTTTTGTAGCACTAATTGCTGCTCTTCCTTGTGTGTTCTTTTTAATTTTCTTCTTAGAGTTTTCGTTTACACTTCTAGAGAGCGATGGAGAACTGTAGATTTTCCACGCAAATTACACACGTAGACATACTGCCTCCTCTATTTTCACTTTAATCACTTTTTGGTAGTTTATTCCGTTTATTCACTGGCTGGATGTCACTTTAATACACTTGCCGTTATTACGAATCGGTCCCATTGGTCGCGTAATGTGATGAGACACTCTCAAAAACTTTTGTCGACAATATCCGTCCCAAAGCAGGACGGCAAAACGTCTGGCCGCACGAAAGATCAACGTCACTTTGGTAGATGCGTCACACGAACACCATTACGCCGTTTCTTAGTGTTAGTGTGGAAAATCAATGGATACAGAATGATGTTTACACTCTCGCACATATCGTAAACTTTGTTTTCTTTCACTATTCATTCTACTTCATACGGGATTTCCTTAGAATTTTATACGTCTCTTTCTTGCTGCTTTCGCATAATATCTCACGCACACACCCGACAAATACGACACAACAATAAGAAAAAAAAACACAATTTGTATAAAAATAACAACAGACAATTTTGGAAATTAAAGAATCCAATGATACAGGAATAAGACCGAGCCGTATCCAATTTAAGGAGAAAACTCTTAGTTTCTTAATAAATTCCGAGCTTTATTAGCAGGTCTTGGCTAACCTATGTAATTGTTATGTCAAAAAAAATCCCTTTTGTTTTTGTAGTCTTCTCAACCATTGGCCGATTTGTCTTTATTCTGCTTGCGTTTGATTTGTTTTTATGCAATTTATTACAACGTCAATTTTCGTATTGTGATGCAGTAATCATCGTATTTGATTAAATATTTGTATTCCGTTTTAATTTTTCTTTTATTTTTTAATTTGCCACAATCAATCCGGCCGCTTTATACACACAACATTCGACACAATCCAACCAGAGTTACAAGCCGAACAACTATGAGGTGATGGCATAATTGTCAATGCCGAATGGTGCAGCTACTGTAACGGCGTCATTTGCCGCCTTCCGACTTCCATAATAACTACGTCCGTTTTGATTTTTAATATTGTCTTTGGCTGCGTTGATATTGCTTTAAAACAAAGTATATATGTATATTCTCTTTTCTATTCATAATACATATGTTGTATATGTACGAACGTCATAGTAAGCACATTTCTTCCATTGACATTCAATTTTTTAGTATTGAACTGAAACGGCTCGTTTAAGGTTAACACAGGGCTGTTTAAAATAAAATATTTTGTTGCGTCGATACACAATTAATATTCTGATAATTATTATTCATCAGCGAATTTCTCTTTTGTTTACATACTTGCTTTCTGCACTGACCTCTATTTATTCTGTAGAGATAGAGACACATTTAACCAGGCGCATCTTCATTTGAAGATGCCCATGCCCATTTATCGGAAAATGATTTCAGTTTTATGTCTTTTGCATACACAGTATCTGGCAGCCCTGTTTGTCATCAGTCACTCTGTGACATCTGACTTTTGTTTACCTACTATACTTTTAGCTGCTTTCAGCAACAATGAAATGTTTTTTAATGTATCCTTTTTTTTAATTACATAAAGATGTTTATTTTGAAGAACTTTAAAATCCTCCAGAAGCAATTTCTAACTCCACATCAATGTCAACCTCTTTGGGGCTACGTTGCCATTGCCTTCAATCGTGTTGATATGGATCGCTTAAAGCTGGTGGGTCCAGATCGTTTGTGTGCAGAATGGGTACTAAAGAATGGCGGTGCAATACGCACTACAGATGCTCCCCATCGTAAGATTAGCAATTACAATGTATTGCCGCCAGAGAACAACAAGTTTAATATCAAAGTGGTGGATGGTACTGGATCGTCTGTTATGAAAATTGGTTTGGATCATTTCAAGGACTGTAATCACATCGATACTGTTATATTTCACCAGTGCAAGCATTTGGAATCGGATGGCTTGCAGGGTATAGTTCATCTAAAGAAATCTCTCAAAGTTCTTCAGGTGTCCGAATGTGACAATATCAGTGATGAGGGTCTCATGGTTATTGAAAACCTGACCAATCTGGAGATGCTGCGGCTGTTTAATATGCGTTACGTGAAAAATCTTGAAGACCTCAAGATGAAATTGAGTCTGCTTTTGCCAAATTGTAATATAGATACTAAGGCATGAGAAAGGAGAAGCAGCTATCGAATATCAAAGTAAAAAAATTGTATTTCTTTAAGAATTTGTGAAGCTTATTTTATATATTTGGTGTAAACTGAGAGTGATGAAAACGAACTAGTTAAAAATAAAATAAATAATGTTACAATAAAAAATCATTACTAGGGACAACTGAAGTAACTCGTTGGGTGTTCTTTTAAGATGAAGCCAAAATATACGGACGAATGTCCTCCACGTCTAAGAGTTGCTCAGGGGCGACATTTTCACCGCACATGGGACACTCATTTAGTTCAGACAAAATGCTGCACAATGAAAGTAAACAATAATTATCGGAGTCAAGTTCAATTCTGTATGTTCTTACTTTTCCATTTCTGCCCTGAAACAGGGAAAGTCGCACGAAGGGCATGATGTCATGTGCTGTTTTATAATGTGCTGGCCAGTAGCAATACAAATTGGTAGAGTAGTCTTGCAACTGTAACAAGTGACTTCCATATTGGGTAAATTTGCGTCGCATATGGGACATTCCATTGTTTCGTCATCGATCTCGTCACGAAAGTTTTTGATTCCCTTTGGAGCCTTGCGTACAATAGACTCTATCTTTTTGGAGTAACGAGGGTCGAGATTATTTCGATACTCAGGGCGCATTAGCATGGAGGCATATACGAATGCAGACTTTTTCAAGCCGGACCGGTGACATTCTATGACTGTAGATGTTATAATTGGAATGACATCTGCACAGTAGTAAAAGAATATTGAATAAATGCATAAACCGAACCAATGATATTGTAATAACTTACGCTCAGGAAATTGTGAAATGTTAGCGGCAACTTGCACCAGCAGTTTGGCAGCCAATAAATGATTGCCCAGTTTCACGTGAATTCTTACCAAGGTGTAACGATGCAACAATATTAAGTTATGTCTCATCTCCGCAGTGACAGAGAGATTGTTTCGCCTCAATTCCTGATACATTGAATATAACAGATCCCGTGCAGCCTTGTAGTTACCAGATACCTGCTCCTGATTAGCAATAATGACCGCAGTCTTAGCAGCATCCTTATAGTGCCGTCGAGCCATATACAATCTGAACAAATATCTAGGATCTTTGGGGGAGCCATCCACTTCGCCCAATAGAAACTCAATTAGCTGTGACGCCAGTTGCTCGTTGTTCGAAGTGGCCACACAATCAATGGCCATAGAAAGGGCCTGAGACTCCTCGTTTGTAAAAGCCGAGGCCTTCAAGAGGAATCTAAGAGCCTTTGTGAACTCGCGGGCCAGAAAGTAGTACTTCCCCGCCAACAAAGTGTACTTTTCGCCTTCAAAGTACTGTGCAAGTGCCAGGTAGTCACTGGACTTAGCATTTTCGTATCTCTCCAGTAACTCACCATGCCTTTTTAGCTTATTGTGTCGCTGAGCAAGCGCAAATGCCTCCTCGACACATCCACACATCACAAGAAATTGTAACGCCTGGTCAATATCGCCGATTTTCTGATAGAATTTTGCCAATAACTTGGCACTTACCATGCTCCTAGACTCGAGTACAATTTCTGATGCCGAGTGCGGATCACATAGATGATCTACGTAAATGCGTACGCAGGCATCCAAGTCACCCGCTATGCGGTAGCTGTTAATAGCCTCTTCGAACTGACCGTCGGACTCTTTGGCTTTGGCATACAAAGCATGCAATTTAGTAGACTTGACGTGGGGCAAAATGTGATTAGCTTTGTTCCACATTTTAAGTGAAATGTAATGGGAGCAAGCTTCATCAAAATACTCTCCGCGCTCGTATAAACCTGCCGCTTCAGTAATATGACCAACAGTGCTAAGAAGTTCAGCACAATCGAATAGGAGCTGTTTGTCATCTAGTTCAACTGCATATTGGATCTTTAAAATAAAATAATAAACACTGTTCAACGCATTTTGTAAATAATTAGCTTACCCCCCTTCTGAAGTCCCCAGCTCTTATCGATGTCCTTGCTATACCCATTTTGCACAATCGAACGTGTTCTTCATATTCCGGCAATGTATTGACTAGCTGTTGGTATTCCGTATTATCGATTAAGTCCTCTTTATAGCCTTTTTCGTAGTGGTACAACGCATCGGCATAATTGCCGCTACAAAAGAAGAAACATAAATTTATATTGCAACTTAGTGTTTAGGAATTCTGGTTAACTTACTTAAATTCCAATTGTTGGGCATATTCACGTGCTATATAAGAGACTTCATCCGGTTCAAACTTATGTGCCAGCAGCAGTGCCTGCTCCCATTGCAACATATCGCGACATATATCTAGAGCGTCTTTGGTATATGAGCCTTTTAGGAAAAACTCTTTGGCTTCTTCATATTTTTCCAATAACAAACAGCAGAAGCCACTTATTAAGGATATATCCTCAAAATAGCGAATGTCTTCTAACACATTAACCATAGCAACATCACCAAGCTTCCGATAAGCCTTTAAAGCTGCAAAGAAGTCAATTTATCTAACTACAAAACCCTAGTCGCAATATATTTACCAATAGCCGGTTCCAGGTCAGCCAATGCTTGCTGGGCGAAATCCAACCAAGAACCCCTCAAATTGATTTTCTCACAGACTTTAAATGCCTCTGAGTAATTCCTTAGGCTTAGCAAAATCTTCAAGTGATTGCTTTGACTAGTACCGGGTAATACCAAATGTGTGGCCAACGATTGCGTTGCATGCTGTCCACCATCTATGTGTAGTACCATTTCTCCTTCACACAGCATTAGGGGGATTTGGGAATTGCTTAGTTTCGTTTCTCCCACTTTAAGAGTGTACTTGTTGTAAACAGAGTAACGGACAAACACATGCGTCAGTGCTACTTTTCCGTCATACGTGATGAAATGGTTCGGCTGCGCCAAGTCCCACAGACAAGCCTCACACTTTTTTGGAAAATCTGGTATAATAATTGTCTCCTCAAGGGCCGGCAGAAAGACATAACCCTGGCCATGGTCGTCTGAAAATATCAGCTTAGTGCCTTCATTGTCGTTAAACATTTTTGTAATGCCCATGTTATGACGGTAAGTGGTGCACACTTCCCACTTCTCCAATGAAAAATACAATAGGTGGCCAATCTGAAAATGTTAAAATAAGTTATTGTTCGTTGGGTTACTCTTAAATGGACTTAAGTAAATTGGTACGTACATCTGTGGCAAATATTAAATATTCCTGGGTCAGTGCGAAACATGTTATAACTGCATCATTCAAAGTCGGCACAGCATTCGGGAAAGTTTGCATGAGTTTATCTTTTACGTTAGGGTTGTCCGTAACAATGGCCTGCAGCATTAACTGTGGCGGGCAAAAGGCCGCACAGTAGTCGGCATTCAAGCAAACATTTTGTATAGGCAGAGAAAAATCCCTTTCGCTAAGTGGTTGCGGCTGATCTCCCAACGATTTTCCCAAATCGTAGAACCACACATGTTTATCTACACCGGCTACTAAATGATAGGGCCCCAGTGCCAAAAACTGTGGTTCCGTTTCGAGGGCTTGTCGATAAGGTATTGATTTTGACTGAAATAAAAATGGGGATACAGTAAACTAAGTTTTTTCAAAATTCAGAAATGTTCTTTAGTAACCTTCTCCGGCGAGTATACGTAGATGGAAACTTCAGCCAAACTGCTCAATATCGCAATTCTTGGTGCAGAAACAGCATAGACGCAGGGCAGCTTTGTGACATAGATAAAGACCGAACCAGTCATTGTTGTTATTGCCAATAGCTGACCGTCCCCTGACCAGTCAATCATTTGTACCCCCGAATGATCGGGAACAGTTATAATTTTTTCGGTTTCGTGGAGGTTGGTAATGGAATGAATTTTAATGCTAAAAAAGAGTTAATATTTGTTCAAAAGGCATCAATTTTTTTTTAAAGTTGTACTTGTCATCGCCGCATGAAGCAACTATTTCCAGGGCAGAACAATAGGACAGTCCCGTCAGCAATTCTTTATGGTTCTTCACTTGCCACAATTCTTGCCCAATGTCCTTAGGGTGCGTGGAGATGGCCACCACATGTCCATTTGAGAAACCCAACAAAATGTAACCTTCTCCAAACCACTTGTGCTGCAACAGCGAGCCATATCGACTTTGAAATCCCAGTTCGGTTGGTGAATCTGGTTCTGGCAAGTAATACAGATACAGTGTTCTTTTACCAATAATCATACTGATGGCATTATCGCCATTTATCCGGTCTTCATTGGCCATTTCTGCAAAGTACATGTCACTGGGGACATCTCGTAGCTGTACCACCCGCACAGAGTCTCCCTCTTCATTGCTGAGCGAGAATGTTTTATCCTCTGAACCCAGAGCTAACAAGTTTTGTGCTGACCAGGCACCGCACGTTATACGTTTTGTATGCTTGCCCAACACTGGTATTCGTTTACCTGTCTTGTGATTGTATATTGCTAAATTACCGCGATTGGTTCCAACTGCCATTATTTGATCCTGCTTGGACCAGATGACGCAAGATAGAGGATCCCTTAGCCCCGACTCCACAGAGCTTTTTTGCAAAGTATTTGCATTCCACAAAGTAATAGTTGGAGAAGTCGCAGTAATAATACCTAGTACTTCGCCTTCGTTGTCCCATGCAAAACCAGAGCAAAGTCTGCAAAGAGGACACAAAGCAGTCTTCGAGATTTTCGTCGAAACCATAGCTTTCTGTACTCACCCTGGTAGCGTTATCCTCTCTACCATTTGTCCCTGTCGATTAAATACGGCCACTGAGCCATCAGACCCCGTTGTGGCCAGGAGGGAGCCCTGCGGTCCCTTCTGCCATATAAAGTACACATCCCCCGGGCCGTGGGGTTCTTCAAATTTGTACAGGACCTTTTCAAATGACATTCTTTCGATAGGTTTCTTCTTGAGCTTAATTCTAATCGGTTTATTGCACTCCAATACCATTTGTTGCCCTTTTCTATTCTAGCCTATCGCTACTTCATCCTTAATTTTGTCCGAGATCTGCATCGAAGAATGAAAAAATCCGTAAATATAATTGGTTTTTCGGTATTTTGTTCTATTGAAAATGTTTTCTCTATTTTGTTTTGTTCTCTGGTTTCCATAACAACAACAGGTTGCAGTGACAGTTGTTAGTTAAAACAAAAATAACGCCGAAGTAACCGCGTTTGGATTGCGTTGGACCCAGTTAAGACTTGGCGCTGACATTTGGTGGTGAAAAGAAATTTGATCGTCTCAAAAAAATCTTCTTCTTTATTGTGGCGGACAGCAAAGTTTCAAACCACACTGGAGTGTGTTTAACCGTTTAACACAGAATAATACACAGAATAATATTAATCAGAAGCCCCATCTCTCTCTTTGTTCTAAAAATGCGAAAAATTATTTGTAGAGGCGCTGTCTGCCACTGAGAGGTAACTGAGAGAATGAGTGAAAGTGAAATTTGAGTTTTTGTTATATTACCAGAAATTCGCAATGTTTTTTGTATATGTAACAACATACACATATGCATTTTACATTGTTACCATCATACCACCATTTATTTTCAATATATATAAGACCAAAGTCTATAAAATGGATGGAGAGAGAAAACAGATTGAGTGTTCCAAGTGCGCTTTGAGTAGTCCAAGTGCGCGTTTAGTACCATTAGCATACACGAGTCCCCCTGCAGGCAGTTTTTGTCTGCCAAAAAAGGGCTTCTGTTTATAATATTATTCTGTGAATAATATTAATCAGAAGCCCCATCTCTCTCTTTGTTCTAAAAATGCGAAAAATTATTTGTAGAGGCGCTGTCTGCCACTGAGAGGTAACTGAGAGAATGAGTGAAAGTGAAATTTGAGTTTTTGTTATATTACCAGAAATTCGCAATGTTTTTTGTATATGTAACAACATACACATATGCATTTTACATTGTTACCATCATACCACCATTTATTTTCAATATATATAAGACCAAAGTCTATAAAATGGATGGAGAGAGAAAACAGATTGAGTGTTCCAAGTGCGCTTTGAGTAGTCCAAGTGCGCGTTTAGTACCATTAGCATACACGAGTCCCCCTGCAGGCAGTTTTTGTCTGCCAAAAAAGGGCTTCTGTTTATAATATTATTCTGTGCCACAGAATAATATTAATCAGAAGCCCCATCTCTCTCTTTGTTCTAAAAATGCGAAAAATTATTTGTAGAGGCGCTGTCTGCCACTGAGAGGTAACTGAGAGAATGAGTGAAAGTGAAATTTGAGTTTTTGTTATATTACCAGAAATTCGCAATGTTTTTTGTATATGTAACAACATACACATATGCATTTTACATTGTTACCATCATACCACCATTTATTTTCAATATATATAAGACCAAAGTCTATAAAATGGATGGAGAGAGAAAACAGATTGAGTGTTCCAAGTGCGCTTTGAGTAGTCCAAGTGCGCGTTTAGTACCATTAGCATACACGAGTCCCCCTGCAGGCAGTTTTTGTCTGCCAAAAAAGGGCTTCTGTTTATAATATTATTCTGTGTCTGTGCGTTTAACCGATAGCGACGCATTGAACCTTAAGGCGAATATACACCACAGAATAATATTATAAACAGAAGCCCTTTTTTGGCAGACAAAAACTGCCTGCAGGGGGACTCGTGTATGCTAATGGTACTAAACGCGCACTTGGACTACTCAAAGCGCACTTGGAACACTCAATCTGTTTTCTCTCTCCATCCATTTTATAGACTTTGGTCTTATATATATTGAAAATAAATGGTGGTATGATGGTAACAATGTAAAATGCATATGTGTATGTTGTTACATATACAAAAAACATTGCGAATTTCTGGTAATATAACAAAAACTCAAATTTCACTTTCACTCATTCTCTCAGTTACCTCTCAGTGGCAGACAGCGCCTCTACAAATAATTTTTCGCATTTTTAGAACAAAGAGAGAGATGGGGCTTCTGATTAATATTATTCTGTGTATACACCACATTATTTGGTATATTACCAGTAACGCGCATTGTGTTTTGTATTTCTAACAACATACACATGTGCATTATACATAGTTACTATCATACCATCATATATTTACAATATATTTAAGACCAAAGTCTATAAAATGGACGGAGAGAGAAAACAGATTGAGTGTTCCAAGTGCGCTTTGAGTGTTCCAAGTGCGCGTTTAGTACCATTAGCATACAAGAATCCCCCTGCAGGCAATTTTTGTCTACCAAAAAAGGGCTTCTGTTTATAATATTATTCTGTGTATACACCACAGAATAATATTAATCAGAATCCACAGAATAATATTAATCAGAATCCCCATCTCTCTCTTTGTTCTAAAAATGCGAAAAATTATTTTTAGAGGCGCTGTCTGTCACTGAGAGGTTACTGAGAGAATGAGTGAAAGTGAAATTTGAGTTTTTGGTATATTACCAGTAATTCGCATTGTATTTTGTATTTCTAACAACAAACACATGTTCATTATACATAGTTACTACCATACCACCATATATTTACAATATATATGAGACCAAAGTCTATAAAATAGATGAAGAGAGAAAACAGATTGAGTGATCCAAGTGCGCTTTGAGTGTTCCAAGTGCGCGTTTAGTACCATTAGCATACACGAGTCCCCCTGTAGGCAATTTTTGTCTACCAAAAAAGGGCTTCTGTTTATAATATTATTCTGTGCAGAATCCCCATCTCTCTCTTTGTTCTAAAAATGCGAAAAATTATTTTTAGAGGCGCTGTCTGTCACTGAGAGCACAGAATAATATTATAAACAGAAGCCCTTTTTTGGTAGACAAAAATTGCAAAAATTACAAAAATTATATATAAGACCAAAGTCTATAAAATGGACGGAGAGAGAAAACAGATTGAGTGTTCCAAGTGCGCTTTGAGTAATCCAAGTGCGCGTTTAGTACCATTAGCATACACGAGTCCCCCTGCAGGCAGTTTTTTTCTGCCAAAAAAGGGCTTCTGTGGAATAATATTACACAGAATAATATTATAAACAGAAGCCCTTTTTTGGTAGACAAAAATTGCCTGCAGGGGGATTCTTGTATGCTAATGGTACTAAACGCGCACTTGGAACACTCAAAGCGCACTTGGAACACTCAATCTGTTTTCTCTCTCCGTCCATTTTATAGACTTCTGTTTATAATATTATTCTGTGTATACACCAGGGATTGAAAAGACTCCAAAACACTCTGCTCAACACATTTTAAACGTCGGTAATGAGCGCAGGCGAACTCAAAACACAAGAGTTTAATGATCGAAGATGCTCCGCACACAGAGTCAACACATAACAAAACTCTTTTGTACAATTTTTTCCTGCGCACTCAAAGATGGTGTGCACACATAAACGAGCGACACTAAAAGATTGGTAGAGAAGAAGAAGAAATGTAGCTGTATATGTGTAAATATATGTATGTATGTGTTTTTTTCTCTATATGAATATTCATGTGTTACTCCGTGTTTGGGTATTTTCGTTTCTCAGTGCACATATGAGTTGTGTCATCTTTATCGCACACACGACGGGAGTCAGAAAAAAGAGCAACATCGTTTTCCGACACTTAGCGAGATGTGTTTGCATGTTAACATGCTCAACGGTACAGAGTTTGTGTCACATTTACCTCTCAAACACTCTCATGAAAAGAGTTTTGCATACATTTTGTGCACATTTGTGAGTTTTTTTCAAACGCTGGTATACACCACAAAAATAATATTATAAACAGAAGCCCTTTTTTGGCAGACAAAAACTGCCTGCAGAGGGACTCGTGTATGCTAATGGTACTAAACGCGCACTTGGATTACTCAAAGCGCACTTGGAACACTCAATCTGTTTTCTCTCTCCGTCCATTTTATAGACTTTGGTCTTAAATATATTGTAAATATATGATGGTATGATAGTAACTATGTATAATGCACATGTGTATGTTGTTAGAAATACAAAATACAATGCGAATTACTGGTAATATACCAAAAACTCAAATTTCACTTTCACTCATTCTCTCAGTAACCTCTCAGTGACAGACAGCGCCTCTAAAAATAATTTTTCGCATTTTTAGAACAAAGAGAGAGATGGGGATTCTGATTAATATTATTCTGTGGTGGTACATACTAGGGATGCCAAACGGGAAATCCCGAAACCCGAAATCCCGGGATTTTTCGGGATTGATGAATCCCGAATCCCGGGGTTTTGAGAAATAAATCCCGGGATTTTTCGGTGATACAATTTTAATCACAATATCTTATGCTTTTATATGCTACTTATGTTGGGAATACAATTCTTCAAGATTATCGGATGAAACATTACACAGTACATTTTTCAGCTAATTGTTTTGGGACTCAATTCTGCACGGGAAACTAGCCCCAAAAAGAAGAAGTTCTGCATCATTCGTTTTCTCAAGTTACATGCCATAATAATTTAATATCGATTTGAAGTTAGTAAAGCCCACTTTACACTGGCAGACAAATCTGTGAGATAAAGAGTCTGCCTAGACTTATCCCACAGTTTAGGGCGATGTATTTGGTCTGCGCAGACTTGTTTGTAAAAAATTAAAACGATTTTGGTTTTCATAAACCTGGGCAGACATATCTGTAATGTGGGGACAGGTTCGACAGACATTTTTTTTCGTGTCAAAGAAAAATTTCAAATAAAGAAATCTTTTAAGAAATTGACTTTTAAAAGTGTTGTGCTAAATTTTTGGAAAAAAAATAAAATACAAATATTAGACATGGTCCGCTACACCTAGGGTTGCCAGACGGTCTTGATTTTTCTTGATTTACAAGAATTTTTAATGCTCGTCAAGAATCAAGAAAAAATAAGTTTTGTCAAGATTTTTACAGACCAACCAAAAAATTCCATTAGTATGTTTTTCATAATTACAAATTCAAAGTTTTGTAAAAATCAGATGAACAGTTCGTAGAAAAATAACTGTAAAAAGTTTCCTTTTAATATACTTGTTCTAAAATCCATCAACATTTACATTTTTGACAACATTCAACAGCCAATTTGAAGCAGAAGCTAGTATAAATTATTGAGAAAATCCTTAATGGATCTATAAAGCCGTCGAAAGATAGTGTCAGGACATCGAAGTAATGTCAACTCGTAATATTTCTCATTTTGTGCTGCGAAGTGTTAAATTTTACCAATTTTACTATGTCGCAAAATAAAAATAACAATCAACATCAGTATTTCCACTATATTTTTTATATCCTCACCCTTAGGTGTGAGTTAATAGCAGACTAACCCTGAAAAAATTTAAACGTTTGCCACAACCATTTTGGTACCTACAGTTCAAATGAGCGAATTTACCCTCATAATTTTACATACATATCATTTTGTTAGAACACTGAATATAATAGAAATTTGACTCCGGAATGAATATGGACTATATCGGGCGACCCTAACTAATTCTTCCCATACAAAATTTCATATTTTTGGAAAATTCATATTTCTACCATTTCATCTAAACCGAAAAATGAAGGATGCTTAAGTTTGGTCAGTTTTCTAATCTTGTGATGGTATAAAATCATCCAAAACCTAAACACCCTTTCCAGTATATAGTCCGAAAACACTCACATAGCTCTACACGCATATCTTTATGTTATGAACACTGAATTTAGTGAAATTTTGCACAAGGTAACATTTTATTGAACGTTGACTTGCGAATAAAAATCGGTCTCTTTGTGTTGCCCCTGCTGGTACCTTCTGTAGAATTTATATGTACTTTTAATATTTTGCATATTTAGCCAACCTATTAGAAATTATGAATTCTTTAGAGATTTTTGTGCGAAAAACACTCTTTCGGTAACCCTATACAAAATTATAATATGTCCAGAGATATAGAATTACAATTTCTATATTTGTTGGCAAATATATTAACACTTTTTTACACTACAATTCTTTCAACGTTGTAACTACGTGTCAGTAAAAGTCTGGCCATACGACCGAGGGTCCTAACCGTTTACGCTCTACAAGCTGGAAAATTTTAATATATGTGTTAACTAATTTCATTTAAAAATAGTTTAGTTTCAATAGGTCGAACCTTAGTAATATGATTCATAAGGTAAGGGTATTCAGTTCATCTGAAATAAATATCTGTATAAGACTTTTTATGTGAAAACTATTTCTTAAAAAAAATTTAATTGATGTATTTAAAACTTCTAACGTATGAGTGTTTTTATTTGTCAAGATTTTTGTTCACAATCAAGATATTTATTGGCGAATGTCAAGAATTTTACAATTTTAAATCTGGCAAGCCTAGCTACACCGTTCATGTTGACTGCTGTTGAAAAATGAAAGTTCGACAGATAAGTCTGTAATGTAATGAGGAAGACAGATATTTACACGAAATTATTGTCTGCCAGTGTAAAGTGCCCTTAAGCATCGTATAGGGAAATTGGTCACGTTTTAGGCTCTTTTGTTTGGCATAACTCAAGAACTACAAGTCCGATTTAGCTGAAACAAATTTAAAAAAATTAAAACGAATGATGCAGAACTTCTTCTCTTTGGGGCTACTTTCTCGTGCAGTTCTCAGAATTGAGTCCCAAAATCATATGTTGTACTGTATTAGATGCTTTAATCTTTTTAAGAAACTACTTAAAACAATAAATAACAGTAATAATTCATGTTTTATAAATTAGTTACTAAAAAAATTTAAAAAAGAATCCAGAAATCCTGAAAGACCCCGAAATCCCGGGATCCCAAAAAATTTCGGGATCCCGAAAAATCCCGGGATTTCGGGATCGGGATTTATAAAATCCCGAATCCCGGGATTTATCAAAATCAATCCCGTTTAGCATCCCTAGTACATACATACATATGTTTGTACTAAAAAGTTGCGGGATGACCAAACACATGTCAACAATGTATAATAAGGATTAACGCAAATTCCGCACTAGTGCGCTTGAAACAGTTTTAAGCCTCCATATTTTTTTTTGTTTGAATTCACCAAACAAGACAACGGCGTAGTTTTGGCGACTGAGTGTGAAATGTAATTTAAGTTGTTATGCACTATAGTAAATATTCGAAAACAATATTTTGCTGTAACAAACATTTTTTATTGTACTAAATATTACAATTTATTGTACCTAAATGTTCTTTTATGTACCAAAAAGTACAATATATTGTTCCAAAACGTACCAAAAAGTGCAATTTGTTTAATGTACTAAATGTACGATTTTACTGTACTAAATAGTAAAATTTATGTAAGTGTACCAAAAAGTAAACTTTATTTTAAATTTATATATAAAAATAATTTTTATTTTACCTAAAAGGACTTTTCTTGTACTAAAAAGTACCGATTGTAGCTCTATTCTAGCAAAATAAGAAAAGGCAGACTTTAAACATTCATTGATATAGCGCAGGTAGTTATTTTTGATTTGGTTTTGAGAGAAGTGTGTTTATTGTGTTTATCATCAATCTTTAGCGAAATTAAAATCTCAAACCAAGACAATTTAATAAATATCTTGGTTTTTGGAAACAAATTGGGATAATCGTGTACATTACATGTATCGCAAATAATGTGCGCAAAAAATATTTATTCAAAACTATCCAGTTTATCTCACGTTGCAGTCAGTATATTATACACAAAGATCTATACAATTACTATTTATAAGAGAACGCCTTGCCAGTCTATAAATGACAATTAGGCAAAAACAAACATTTACATGTATGTTTATAATTAATACAAATATGTAATATATGTATGCAGGTAGACATATAGACTACCAACTTAAAATCTAAAGCAAAATCATAAAAACTTAAATTTTGTACAAAAACGAAAAGCACTAATAAATTGGAGCAATATAAATTAATATTAAAAGGGATTTTAATTGCATTTCTTATTAATTAAACAAATACTATTGGGTACTGGTTTTGGACGTTACAATATAAAGGCCAATAATTACAGGCCTCCACTTAGGATTTTTCGATTAATATAATTAAATTAAAATCATTATTCTATATGTATATACACGGTAAAAATTACCAACAATTTACAGAACATTTACTTATTTACGCTTACATGAACTTAGAGTAAAAATTTAGTTACAATTTTGCGAGGTGGGGGTCACTGCTTTTGGTTACGCTCAAATTGAAGTTTCGAATGTCTCAAGACATAAAATTTATCCGAAATAATATGAGAGAAAGCTGTTCACCATTCTTTAAATTCAAATTGAACAATTCGTGGGAGGTTCGGCCTATGCTGTCCAACAGTTGCGAATACATTTCGCGTTCTATTTCTGGGTCTCTTCATAGGAATGCAATGCAATGCAAAAAATGAGTCAGACATTTAGTTAAAAAGTATCTTGTGCGTGTTACTTGATAAGTGTTTTGGATTAAAATCAGGTCGATATTAGCTATTACTATTGTTATTTACATGTTACATGCTTTTTTAAATAAATAAATTAAGTGATCTAATGTGTGATGTCATCAGGGTCATTTGTTAGCCAGATACGACTCCGGACTATTAATGCTATGATGTAAAATTGTAGCTGCGTAGCGCTCTGCCCGGCGTCACTAATTCAACTTTTATATTTGCCGTCGCTGTCACTTTGGTGGTGTTTGTATCGGAGTGATGGGTCTCGACCGTGACTTCCGGTTGCACAACAATGCTTTGCAGCTCGGGTGGAAAGTTATTCATTGTCTTGTTGCCGGCATCGCTAGATGCATGCGGCGGCGGGTGAGATTCTGTGGCGGCATGGGATGTCTGCATTTGCGGTGGTGGCGGCGCATGATGATGATGATGGTATTGCGGCGGTGGTGGAGGATGTGCACCATAAAAGGGCTGCTGATTATAGTGGTGGCGAGAAGATTGCGCGAGCTGAGGATGCTGACGTGCTGCATTTGACGGTGGGGGCGGTGGATGGTGGTAGTTTGCATTGTTAATGTAGTTTATATTGTTTCCGTAGTGCCCTCCGAGTCCCGCGTTATTTGCACCCCATTCATTGTTCATCTGTATGGACGAATTTGATGACTTCCATGAGGGTGGTTCTTCCGTTATTGTTGTTAACGAAGGATCGTTCATGTTGATATGCTGTTTCTTGCACGAACGTGACGATTGTCGAGATGAACCGTCGACGATTACAGTCTTGCTTGCTCTCTTGTGGCTCCGCGACATTTGGGGGGAGGGGGTGGAAATGCGATCAGGATACTCTAGAGGCACCAGCTCAGCTTCGGGTCCAATCATACTCAGAATGATGGGAAACACAATTAAGCTGTTAAATGCTCCGACACAAAGCACTGCCAAGAGAAGCCAAAAGAAATGACGAATCACGAATTCAAATGGTGAGGTGGAAAGCATGAAAACAGCAAGTGCCGAAGTCAGCAAGCCATGTGTTAATGGACCCAAGGTTACTTGCATAGAGAGCATTATACGCCGTTCACGGTTGCCCACGGCTGTCAGGAAACCCTAAAATCAAAAAAATATTACATATGATAATTGTTTCAAGCTAATCTGTTGGCGCAAATAAAATTCGCGGCATTGACATTCAAACTTACCAGTGAGATGTGAACCGTAAAGCACACAATCATTCCCACACTTAGTATGAGGATAACTGCCGGCAGTGCAGACAGTTTAATGCCTAACAATGTCATGGCTCCAAATATTTGAGCCAACGATGCCATAACACTAAACACTACTAGAACTGCAGCCCACATTGACAGCAACAGTATGGAAACTAAAATGAAGGCGGCAGCTAGGCAGCAGCACAGGATCAAAGCCAACGATGATCTCAGTGTCATATATTGCTCCCAGAAAATGAAAGGAATTCCTGCAATAACAAAAATAAAAACAAAAATTTAAAGATCCTGTTACATACATACATAAATTCCGCATATAAGGTTGAACATACCTGAGGGATAGTTTGGAAGGCCACGCGATTCAAAGCGAATACTCAAATCGCGAATGTGGCTAATTAAGGATTTAATCTCTGATGTGTCCGTTAAGCCGTGGAGGTAAAAAGGCAACTGAGAATAAACCAACGGTAGAGATTTGGGAATCTTCAAGTCAAACTCTGTGGGAACGTGATAATATTGTCGGGGTTCCGGATGAAGTTTACCCTAAAAATAAAAGAAACAAAATGATCAGCCGTTGTTCAAAAAGACAGTTTCTGTTAAACGCACCTGAGATGCTCCATAGGCAAACACATCGTTGGTAGCCCAAACCGAAAGGTAATTGTAAAAGGCTCTTGGGTTTATAATGCCCTCGTTGTCCACTAAGCGTTGCTGGGTCACAAGGCTTTTGTCTATCGGGTTGTCAATGTATCCAGTTTGGACGAGTAACTTGTACGCCAGTATGGCATCACTGGAGGCGTTCAAGTGCCACCCCTCCTGGTTGATGCGCCCATCTTTGAGTTCACGGTCAAATATCTTTTGCAAATTTCTCAGCCAATCACGGAACAAAGACAGCCAAAAGTCCGGTAAGCCTCCGTTGTCATTCTTGATCACATGTGGCACGCGAACAAAAGACTCATGGTACTCATGCAACAATCGCTGATTGTTGGGATAATCAAAGTTACCCTGAGTAACTGCATACATACTGTAGAAACCAAACATCGACGTTTGGGCATTTAGAAACTTGTATTCATTGGTTTCTTTCGGTACTAAATCAATCAAATCCAAGCCATCTTGCAATTTGGTGGAGGCATACAGACTGAAGATGACAGTGCCGACAAATGACATTACAGCAATGAATTTCACCCAGCTCTTCATAAGAAATGGCGTGTAATACTTTATAGCGAATTTTCCGAGCGAAAAAGCGGGCAAACGTTTCTCCGATGAGCAAGATAGAAGAGCTTCTTCTTGGGGCGTGGTACTAGCTGGCGCCGGCGATCTGGAATTATTGCAGGCCTTTGGTAGTACAGTAGAAGAACCCTTTAACCGACTAGTTTCTCTAATGTTGTTGTTATTCATCTGGTTGGATTGACTGACTGGACTCTCTTTCCAGATGGGAAAGCAGCAACAGAAAATATCAGCTCTACCCGCAGTACGTCGTCTCAGATCCAGCGAAATCATAGCTGGAAACACAAGGAGAGCAGCAGCCAAGTTGAAGCACATAACAATTGCCGCTTGCAGACAAAACACCTTTAGAGCGGGCACGGGTATGAATACTGCAGCGAAGAAGGCGCCCGTCGTAGCACACGCACTGAAGAGTATGCTGGGACCAACTTTCTTTAGAATGTACTTGGTTTTCTCTCTGCGATTGCTCTCTGCATACGCTGCGGTTAACATGAAAATGTGATCCACGCCAAGTCCCAATGCCAGAAACGGTACCACCTGTGTACTGGCTGCATTGAAAACAATTCCCAATATGGCACACAGGCCCAAACCGGCGGCTGTAGAAAAACCAATCAGCAAAACACCCGCCACGCCAACACTGGATTGTCCTCTAACCGGATCTCGCCAACGAATTAAGGTACAGAACGCATAGGCTACTGTCGCAATAACGCCGATTACAATACTGAATGGCTTTGGATTGGAAAATTTTTCTAAAATATCATCCAGGGTAGCCGAGGAGAACACATAGACGTCATATTTTTGGGACATACGGGGATTGTTCATGATGATTTCCACTTCTTTGGAGAAATTCCTCTGCCAGGCAGTTAAAACTTCTGCCGCTTTCTCCGGTGTCCAACTAATGTGATGAACCTTATAGTTTTCGTTCCAAAAATCGTACATTTCCTTCTCCGTCATCAGCTGGACCACCGTCTGTAGACCCTTCGCCTTCTTCAAGTGAGCGGTACGATTTCGCTGTACGCCGCCTACGATTAGCTCCTCCGGCCAGTGCATGTATTTGGCAGCAAATCCAAAGCAACCACCGGTCAAAATGCTGCCAACATCCAGTGGGACATCGCTGTTCTTATTAGGCGCTGTTTCAGGACATTGTGGGTCCTTGGGGTTGAGGCAAGGCTTTTCTGTATAACCTGAGGTAATAGCTGCCCGTTTCATGTACTGTTCTATGGTGCCGAAATCAAAGGATATCTTTTGGTCGCTCATTTGCGACTTCATTGACTGCATGAGATGGGAAGGATTCAGCGTACTCCAAGTGATGCGTTTGTCTATGCCCCTGTAATGTAGAAAGATAACTGCAAATGTTATTTTGCCTACCACAATTGTGCACTCTCAGAAATTATGTACTTACGGTATTTGTACTGGAAACTCCGGCCCCAGCAATTGGCTGCCCTCCCAGAAACAATCCAGTGGCGTTATTATAGAGCACGGTATCAGGTGCTTGAATATCTGTTCTATATAATACGGCCCCTCAAAACTGGGCGTTGTCGGTGAGTTGCACATATCCCTCAGACTCCAATCAGTGTCGAACATGTGTATCTTCACCGCAGTCGCCTTTTTCAGCACTTCCAGGTGAGTCAACAGAGCCTGCGGATGCAACACCGACGCATTGGGATCGTGTGCTGTTTGTATTAGCAGTTGATGGGTTGAACTCTCCGATTCTCCAATAGTCTTTTGGGTATAGGCCAGCTCGGTTTCCAAGCGGCCACCCTCCTGGATCCAAAGCTGGTGAACTTTTGAATGTATCTGAACACTCTTCAGGCCTACGCAAAAGGTACTTAATACTAAAATGGCTACAAAAAGAACCTTGCCGGCATGTTTTTGTACAGAACTGCCCAGAGATTCGAGGTGGGATTGAAATACTGAACGTAGGTAGATAGCAGTGCGGTTTCCACGTGCTTTTCCCTGTAAATAAAAAATAAAAACATTCAAATCAATCAGTGTGTGAGTACAATTGAGGAAATTTTTGCAAATACATGGTCCGATCAAAAGAATTCACGCAGTCGTAAGACTATGCCATTACACCACTCGGAGACCAATTAGCAGAAGTAGAAAGGAGTATAGTTAGTAAGGCAAGATAAATAAATGTTCCCACAATTTAAAACAAGATAGTATGTGAGAGGTGGTAGAGGAAAGTTCAATGATTTCCCGAGTGTTTTCACCTACAACATAATATAGATAAAGTAGTGAAATTACATGGGGACACTGAATTTCATTAGATTTTCCGTATTGCATGACGATAGTTCGTCGAGACTACCATTTACCTAGTAATTCTACAAAGATCTGATCACACAGCACACAGTAGTTTTCCTGTGTTGCCTCCCATTTCGATGTAAAGAATTCAAGTACTACTATAATAAGTTCACTAGAAAATTACAGGAAATGGTATTGATGAAATACTCAAAAAAAAATCTGGTTTCCCTTTGATATATTGTACTGATAATTCCAAAAGAAAAAAACAATATGGAGTTGTTTCGACATCAAAGAAATACTAACAGCGCTCCATTCTTCGATGACATTCGTCCTCTGGTTTTTGCTAGTATTTATAAAGTTGTCTGAGTTTTTAGAGACGCCGTCCTGTGCCGTCAAGCTGTGCTGCCCTTTGTCTTTTTGTACGAAACCTCCTTATAGTTTTCCGAAAAATCACTACGGGTAATAACAATATGACCGGTTGTTTTATGACTCCGTTAGCAAAAACGAAAAATATCTTTCCTGCTGGTCTGTGTCACGGTGAGGCTATCTGTATTTGTTGGTGGGCTCTTTAGAGAATACATTAACACGAACGCACGTACGACAAAGCTGTTAGGGCGCAGACAAACAACATTCATACATTTATTCAAAAGATCTGACCTGTTAACACTTTTATGGCTCATCAACCGGCATTGTTGGAATGCGTTGTGTTACTTCAATGAGGACGAATCTTCTACGAATTTCATTGTGCGCACTTAGCCATTTTTAGTACCAGTCGGCTGGTGGTGTGTGCGTACCTACTAGGCCAAGGAATGTCCTTCTACAAAATTTCCTAGAGATTAGGTAGCAGCATAATTTAACAACACTTAACGGTCTTATTTAGATTGTTACCTTTATACCTGTTATATATCTATAACAGCTTTACTAGTTTAATTAAGATGTTCACTTTTAAGAAATAATTGAACACAGTTGTTAGATATATTTGTGAAGTGCTGCCAGCATTTTAGGGATGTGGGACTGAATGTGGAAATTTGTTTAATTAATAGCAAGACCGTAAGACATTGTAAGGACTCCGTTGTTGACACTATTGCAAAAGGTAAGACCAAATTATTTCTGTGTTTTATATGGATATAGCTATGTATGTAGGTACAATTCGTTGGGCGGATTTTAATTCCTTCATTTTGCCGTTTCCGCCCTATGTATGTATGTATGTGCGGGTTACAAAATACACAAATAATTCTTTATGGGGACACACTGTTGTCTCGCGTAATCTCATGTCCATTACTGAAAATGGAATCCGATTGATCGATGACACACAATTTTAGTCCATTTACAAAAATCGCTTTATTTTCATCATTTAGACACTTTGTTCCAAAACAAAATAAACATTTCATCAAATACCTGATTGATGCAACAACAAAAATAACGAACCACCAAAAACAAAAGAAAAATAAGAGTGGAAAATGAAAAATGAGACCTCAAAATAAATGGTAAGACAACTAATAAAAATGCCCTAAAAAAATCACACACGGTTCTGTCCATACACATGTTGTGTTAGACCACCCAAATTGGTACTTGGGAACGACTTACAAGAAAGAAACATTCGGTAAAAAAAAACACTCGCACTCACGTAATGCAACCAAGGCGATTGGATAGCCCGAAAACTGATCAAAAGACGTTGCGTTTCTGCCCGAAATTCTCACGCGAGAATTCAAATTAAAACCGTTAATGTGACAATGTGGCGGATTGGAAGTGTAATGGGATATTACGTTAGGGATCATCAAGGCTAATCCTTAATGTAGTACGTACATAAAAATGAATGGCATAAACAAAGGCATACATATGCACACATGTATGTATATATGTCTGTATGCATGTATTTAGTTGATCTGAAAACGCTTGCTATGTGTGCCATTGCCTGTAATCAACTGAACCACAAACGAGTAGATTGAAGATCTCGACGTTGGGGACCACCCAAGTTGTAGAGTTTCACATCGCTTATTGCCGTTCTCAGGCGGGTTCCCACATACACATATGTGCGTACATACATTCAGACATTAAATAGCAACAGCTGCTGTTCGTCTCCGCTTTTATTACAGAGATGCAGCCACCAGATACTCGTAGTGATAGTTGGTTAGTGTCGTTCGTCAGTGGTATTAGTGAAATGGCGTGTGTGTGCGGGCTTCAACGAACCTTAGTTTTCTCTCTCACCCTCCGTTTTTTAGTTTTTGAGGGTCAACATGTGACCGAAACGCCGCTGTATCGCATGTACCCATGGGTATTATCCCTGAATAAAGTTGTTATGTGATCATGTGATAAGGGATACCAAAGACGAAGACGAACACAGGTCCACGACAAGGGGTTGATTTTGCTGCAGCTTTGAGATTGTGTGCGTGTGCTCCAGTTATGTTTTGTGGTTTTCTTACATCACAATTCCGGTGGTTTTGTAGTTATTACACTATAACGGTTTCATTGTCAGAAAAACAACCAATGATTTTTATTTCATACCACACAGAAAAAGCAGCTAAGAAACGTGTGCCATGACGTGCGCCTTCTTGGGCGCACTGATCGCAAGCAGTGAAAAGAATATACTTCAAAGAAGCTTTAAAAGTTGTATGCATGCGCATGCGCATAAACTGAGTTTTTTTGTTCAATGAATTTGTTTGCACAGCTTGTTTGTTGTTTTCGATTCTCTTTTGCACATGCAGTGCTTATTAAGACATTATGAACAGTCAGAGCCACGACTTCGGTCTGGATCCGTAGCAGACGCCACAGTCATCATATGACATGGATCGATGGGGCCACGAACCAAGCTTACAGTCAGCTACACACACACACACATTAACTAAAATGCAACATAACACAACGTCGACCACTTGTGTGACAATAACGTTGGTGGCGACCTGAAGCTATGGAACGTTAACGACATCTGAATTAATTTCTTGTGTTGCATAAAGGAATAACCGGAATAATAGAATACACCTACGACAGTTGAGGCTCTCCGCGGAATTTCCTAAACTTATTCATATTCTCACATTTGTTCAATTTGGCAGAATTCGACACATGGCAACGGGACTAACGCAAGAGATTTTGTCGGTTATATCAACGACAAAACGCTAAAGCTGTGCACATAAAATTTCTAAAGAGTTAATTTTTCTTTACCAACAACAACTCAGAAAATTATCATAATTATGGCGGTGATGTTGTTGTTCTGCTGTTGAACAATTTAATTTCTTTATTACAGAACAAACCCGAACTCACACGAACCGCATTATCTACTTAAGATCGCTCTGTCCGTCCTAAGTCTGGCATAAATGTCTTACTTAAAAGAAACCCAAAAGACGAAGCGAACCGACAACACATCAGGCAAGGCCGCCGGACTGAATGTTATCCAGAGAGTTCGTTGTTACGACTCATTTTTCCCCTGAACAGGTAACCAAGACATCAGAATAAGTGATGCTCTGCCGATGGTTGGTGATTTTGTCCATTCGCTCGTCCCAATGTGTAAGTGCCTGCCACATGCTTTCCAATTGTTGTGGCCCGTTGGGAACGACGACTGGCTGTGTGAGTTAGTGAGCGGGGGTCGACCGTTTGTCCGTCTGTTTATTACTTTTGTGGGTATTTCTGTTTCTTTCCGGTATTATTTGCGTGTGTTCTCTGTCTCGTATTCGTTCGCATCTTAATCTTTTCCTCCAAATGATTTTTATGTTGCTTTCAAAAACCGAAATGTAGAAAAAAAAACAGACTGTCGGTGTGGTCGCCTTTTAATGTCTTCATAATTTGATATCACAGTTGGGGGAACGTCGTTTTGTTTTAGAATAATGATCACTTGATCATAGGTTTGTTTTATTTTACGATGACAGACATAAGTTTACTGCTATATTATAGACGTATGACGTTGAATGCGTTTTTAAGTTATTGTCAGATTGATTTTACAGAAAAAAAAGTGACAAGGCAGTGCCGTCAATAGCGGAAATTTAAACGTCTCCAAGTAGATCGAAAAGGCCACTATAACTATCGAAGGTACACAATATGTAATATGTAATAGATGTTAAACAGCACATATATGTACATGTCAATAAGTAATAATTGCGTTATCGTAAACGGTCTTCGATCTATTGATACCGTCAGCGGAAACAGGAAATAGTTGAAAGTGTGTTTTAAGGCTGTAACAGCATTTCGTTACATTTTTGGAACCCGTCTGAGACACTTTTTCAGCTAAGTTTGTGTTCATGATAATTAAGGCTAAATATATCATAGGTAACATTTTCCATAATACTAAAGAATTATCTACAGAGAACAAAATACTGAAGTGCTTGGAATTTTTTCTGCGTGCGGCAATTGAAGGATGGTATACCAGCTGAAACAGCCTAAGAGATAGTGCTAATTTTGCATGCTAATTCGTTTTAATTCTTTTACTTTCGAAGTTATTTTACGGCTGCTTAGTAAAAATCATATAAATTGTAGTTACAATTTAGTACTACAATGACAACTGTAAGTAATGGAAGAAATTCATTACCAAATTCATTTTTCCATATTTTACTGAAACGTTAATATTGTTAAGTTGCCTCGCTATGACAGGAAATCGGCAATCCTTTCATTCGTTGAAAGTATTTTGGAATATGAAAACATATATTTAGCGTCGTTGGTAAAATAGTGGCAAAGCAGTAACAAAGAATACGAAAGTACGTTTTAATTTGAATTTAAGAGCTTAAGAGTGTTTTTTTATATTCTTAATGAAAGCCGAAACAGAGGCGACAGTGCTCGAATGGCCAATTAAATATACATACACACAAAGTATACGAGAGTTGCCTCTACCTCCATGGGTGGTCATTGCGCCATCAGTCTGTCGTTTAGTCGAGGAACCAGTCGACGAACTCATTATTACGAACAGTTCACGGCGTGAAAAAATAAAAGTAGGGTGATCAGCCCAAGAAATTTTAACGATCCGGTATTTTCGCGTAAGATTTTACAATTTAAAATGTTCAGTTTGAACGGGGTTACCGAGATAATGCCCACAAACCAGGGAAAAAACGACACCTACAAAATTCCATCTGTATTTTTTTTTGTAGAATTAATTTTGTATTAATGCAGTGCACAGATTTTATCTAACCTATTCGAAGACTAGACTAAGGAGTACACACGCGCCCTGACGCCTACAAATGGTTTTGACATCTTAAGTACCCATTCAGAATTACTTATGTTAACATATGAAAAATTACGAATAATTAAACGCCCTAGTATCGGCACAAACACAAGTCATTTGAAAGATATTTCACTTCCAAATTAACGAACATATGTATCCATATATACATATGTATGTACCTACATATGTATATACCGAGCATTCTCAACCAGACACTGATCGTACAATCACCACTTCAACTGCCAAAAGTAAATTAAACCATCCCGCGAATATGCAATGCAGTAGTCCTTCCTAAAGCATCAGTAATTTACGACGCATACCCAACACTCTACCTACATATGTATGTGTTTGTTTTTCCTGCTAGTGCGTTTTGTATCAACTTATTGCAGCAGCAAATCAAATAATGTCATAAAGTCTGATAGTCTAATGTGAAGCAACATCACAGTGTTGAAGTACCTCTCGCATTCGAACTTAAGGTAGGTGATTTTTAATAGTTTTATATAAACTTAATTTTTCCATTTAGTTCCGGTTGTCCTTAGGGAAACGCACACTCCTTTGGGGACGAGCGCTTTTTGCACCACTACTTATGATTTTGTAGATCCAAACAAATGTTGGACCACCATTAACGACAATTTTTAATGTTTTCATATATCACCCATGTACAATCTCTCCTGTACAATTGCTGTGTGGTCCGCTTGAATTTGCCGACTGGGTGCCAATTTTAGTGATGGCTTATTTAGCTTTCAGTCTACCCGTCGTTGTGGTGGCCACAACCAACTACAAAGTGCAAGATCTCTTTCCGTAGACGTTGTCTTCGTTTCGTTATTGTGTGCAAGCCTGATAATGAAGTTGTTGGGCTTTAGGGTTGACTTTGGGTTACCAACATGATGATTATGATGATGTTGCCTGCCACAGATATCTTTATGCGAGTGGTCGCTGTTGTTGCTGTACCTTAATGGCTGTTATTGTTGGAATACTTTGAATGGATTGTTTTGTGGCCAATTTCAGCGATACTACTATCTCTCTGCCTGTGGCCGTCTGTCTGTCTATCCGTCTTACCACCGCCGTCGTTGACTTTGAGTGTGGCTGTATGTGATGATGTTCGATCGATCGGTCGTTTTAGAGTTTTAATGTCTTCATTATTTCGTCGTTTTTTCTCGCTAGCGTATTTTCCTTTCTCTCGAACTTTCGGTGTATGTGTGTGTGTGTTTGTACGTTATTCCATGTTACAAAACCGATGAACACAGAACCAACAAAAAAGATCCAACTATTACCAAGACCATGGGGATGTGGAGGGGTGGGGGTATCCTGAATGCTGCAGCATGAAACAGTGGAGGCGATCTTTACACTAAGACAAATGTGACCACTATTTGAAATTCTAGTGTCACAAAAAGTTTTACATAAAAAAATAATTATTAAGAACTACAAATGTTGATGCCAAAGACAAGACGGAAAAGTTGATATTGCAATAGACATGCGTGGAATTTATCACGGTATTATAGCCAAAGAAAATATTTCCTTTAGTTGAAAATGTATCTAGTGGGTAAATTAAAAATCTTAGATGAATAAGTTCCAACCATTAGTAATGTGCGGATATTCATAGTTCAAACACAACAGCGCATTGTTTAGATAGCAATATGTTATTGAGTTGACATGTTTCCGGTAAACGCTTTTCAAAAAGCTCAAGATCTGAATCGTTTTTAAACTGTATGTCCCATTCAATCTGTCATAGGATGAAAAGAGAAATTGTTTTTCTTATTAAGCGAGAAACCAAAAATGTCTGCCACATAGGTAAGCGTTCTGAAAACTGCTGGTGAATTTCTGCATTTCCAATATTTGCCTGTGGCTTGATGATGTTACATTTATTTAAAAAAAAAAACATGGAATGCGGGATTTGCACATGTATTGAAAACACCGTACTACGCGCCATTTGCTGCATAATTTTTCTAGGTGTACTGCATTCAACATGGGCACAAACACTATGGTCTACGTTTTTAAGGCAGCGACTATACCAGCAACTACAACAACAATAGGGTATAAAGTTGTTATTGTTGTTGTTGTTTTAGCAAACGATAGTTGATCGCTATTATAGATTGATCTGCTGTGCAGTTCGCTATGGAATGGGCCAGTCATTGTGTGTTTCGGGAGTGGGTCTTTTTTAATGTATCTGAATTTGTTGTTGCAATTTTGTGAGTTCATTGGTGGTATTATTTATTATGTTACAGCAGGAGGATATCGATACACAAACAAAAGCTGTCAAATGCTTCAAGCAATTTATTTTAATGACTCAATTAAAGACAAAAAGAAAAAAAAATCCATATTCAAATATCTATCATTCAGAGCGCATTGTTGGATCGGAATGTGTTTCGCCCAAATTTTATACATCTTCTGAGAGCAGATGGACTCTACGAAGTGTGAGCATATTTACTGATTTCATTGCAATTGAATTGGCCGTTAATAAGGACTCCAATAATCGTCTAATAGGCGAATATATCTACATACATTAAATGCATCGCTTTCGTTTTGAGTTCTATGTATACAAGTCGCCGATATAAAAGTCACTTCCATTTGTAAGAATATAATAAATCAATTTTAAGTGTGTGGGTTATCCTTCACCATAAGGTCACATTTAGTTATTTTAACCTAGTAAGAGGTATCAGTTACCTTCTAACATATTGTTTTTTTTATAAAAAAAAAAAAACTTCCTTAAGATCTGTAAAAATTACAGACTAAAGTGTACTTTGCAACATACGTGTACGTACTATTTAAAATATTACATTTGTTTTATCATATTCTATCTATGTATGTATGTATATCTATCTATAAATTTATTTTTCTACATACAATATTCAAATTATCCTTAAACTGATGCAAGCATCGGCATCAACTATGTAATTTTAAAGCAAACAGCAGACATCAAAATCAGTTCTACCGCGCGTTATTTTACAAATGCAAAACTTGTTCAAACTTGACAAATATGCGCAGCAAGACAATACAATCAAGATAGTGCGGCTTAAATATTTTGGCCCCTGCAAACTGAGTGTTTTGAACTTACCTTATCGATTTGATCGAGGGCTACTTGGGCATCCACCCACGAAGTGCGTATATACAGATCGGAAAATAGTTTCTCATCGACCACATCGCCATGCGTGTCGGGGACACGGGGCAGGTTGTCCATTGTGGGTACAACCATGCTTAATGATGACCAGGTTGTGTTTGTTTACAAATTCTTGAGTTAAAAATGTATTATTCCGTGCCCGGTGTTACACGGACTGTGCTGAGTGCTGCCAAGTTGTTAAAATTTACAACATTTATACTTTGTTTGCCGTGCCGTCCATGGCAATCCGTATGCAACGTTGTTTTCCTGGCTCGTTTACTCTCTGTCTGTTTTGTGGTGCTGCTCTGATGTTGTATGTTATGGGGTTGAGTTTGTTTTTGTTTAATTTGCTATCCAATGTGTTTTTTGTCACGTTTTCGGTTTCGCTGTTTTTTTTCTTTTAGGATATGGGCTTCTTTACATCTTAATTAGATGTGGTATGACAAGCACCTCTCTTCGCTCTGTCTCTCCCATGTATTGCATTTTGTTTTTTTCGAGAGCTAAGAGTATTTCACGACTTTTGTTCACTTTGCTTTGCCTCTTTTTGGGTTTAATATGTTCCCTTTTTTCTCCGTATTTCTTAAAAATAACAAATTGTTTTTTATTTTATTTTAAAATATTAAAAATGCACTGGGCTTGATGCTACTCGACTCGAGAGTAGGAAAACACTTTGAATTGAAAAAGAAAATAACAATTTTTAGAAGAAACACAACAGAACATAATGCTTTTTCCACATCTTTAAAAGGGATATGGATGAAATGACACTTTATTAGGAATTTTCTATCTGTTTCCTTTTGCTTGCGTTAGATATTTCTTTCTTTGATTTTTTATTCGTAGCACACAAACACCCGCTAAAACGTGATACTCGCCCGAAGATCGTTGTCAATCTGATGCACTGCGGTGGAAATTTGACTCAAACAACTTCATTTAGTGCGTTCAGCCAGCCGATGTGTGCTCTTGTTGTTGTATGTATCTCATGGATACAAAATATCTATGTTTTGTTTCATTCTCTCTCTTGCACTCGCACTCTAGGCTCTTTTATCTGTTAGCTCTCACACTGCCTGTGTTTTGTGTTGTAGTTTTATGAGGCCATTTTGGAGTGCCGTCTCTTTCCAATTTGATGGAAGTCAAAACCCTGCTGCGTGATGCACGACTGTTTTTCTCTTTTACACTGTTCGCCTTTGTTTCTCAATAAATTCTGCTGAGTTTTATGATTCTCTGGAATTGATGTTATTGCAAATAAAGACATTACAAACGAAATTATCAGGGGTGTTCCAGCTTAATATCCGTTGTAGTGTGTTAACTAGGTAATGTGTATGTTTGTATGTGTGTGTGTGTGTGTTTGCGAATGTACAATGTTTAGCTAAAACAGTATGCATTATCCCACAATTTAGGAGAAATTGTTACAGCTTATAAGTTTGAACTAGGGTGTCAATTCCTGGACTTATTGACTTGCAAATCTCATGATTACTGCGGAATTTTAAAATCTAACCTTGAATTCATGTCATTGTCTGTTTTGTGCTAGACAAGATAACGTTGTCCGGCAAGTTTTCAAATCAATCTCCAAAACTTACATTATGGCATAGACTTTTATTGGATCGCAAGTATGACTAGACCTCAAGAAATTAAAAAAAGCGTGAATAAAACACGCATTTGACAGTTTTATAAAATAAATGTTATGGCCGTAAAACACCGATTTATCCCACAGCATGAATCGGTTGATTTGTAGGTCGGTAAGTTAGACTAACATACAGGAACACTTATAGTAAAACTAAAAGAACAATTTAAAAAAGCAATCTTGTTAGCCAGCGTTCAAAACTCAACAACTTCAAATGCGTGCGCACTTAACTTAAAAAAAAACCTTTGAGGGTTTTGTTATACATAATGTCAACTTTCATTTACTTTTAGTTTCATCCCATTCCGATTCGAAAAGTTAAATTTTGTGTCACAGTGTAATTATTATTTGAAAATAATTCCGTTGTGGAATCTTTTAATTGTACAAATTTTAGAAATTGAGGATAAAAGTCGCAGAAAATTAACAAATTGAATCAAGATTCGATTCGTTGTGTAAATATCGCCGAGTTTAGTAATATACTGTGTTCCTATATTATACAACTCTTATATTTATATACATTGTATATAGGTACATAAAAGTGCTTTATTATGTTCTCCATCGTTTTTGTTGTTGTTTAATTCACCTTCCGTTTATTTAAAATCGCCTCCAAATACAGTATAAACTCGATAGTCCGGAACCCGCAAATCCGGATTATGCGGTAACCCGAACTGTGTTTTCCTATGAAAAGCGTGTTCTATAATCCCGATGGTTTACACCTCAAAAATTGGATTGCATACAAACAGTACATTTTCTTATTTAAGTGTTAATAATAATAACTTTTAAATGTTAACGCCTTTCCAATAAAAATAAACATTTAAAACGATCGGATATCTCGATAATCCGGATTGACATATATTTTAATGACATTTGCACTTACACCAAAGGGTCCTGAGTAATTTAGCAATGTCAAGTCCCGACAATAAACTAAATTCAGCCTTTAAATCAATGAAGTTGTAATGAACCAAATGGCGGGTGGTTCCTCCTTGTGACGATAATCTGTTACGTAGTGTTAGCATATGTATGTCATTTGCCCAATAAAACCCATTCATATAAATTTCTGATTGCGAGACGTAGACGACATTGGCGGGAGAATGTTCGTATGATGATCGTTCTCAATGGACATACCCTTTCGAATTTGGCGAAATGGGTGGTCTGCTTTTTTACGATTTGTGGGGCAACCTCTACCTAGACAATTGACAAAAATCGCAATCGTCATAATGGAACAGTGGTTTTGTGACAACACTACTTGCATAAAATATTGCAAACTACTTCGAAGGTATATTGTAAAGTGTGAGCAATTCTTCACAAATCATGCACTGGTATTTAATAGCATTACAGTCGAAACTCTCTATAACGAACTCCTATATAACGAAGTTTTCTTTATTACGTAGCAATTATAAGAACACTGTGTTTTGGGTCTAATTTGAGTGTATTATAATCTCCATAAAACGAATTTCCCTATAGCGAATATTTCCTTATAACGAAGCATTTTTGCGACCGTAACTTCAAGATTGAAGCATTTTTAATCTCCATATAACGAAAGTATTCAAATTGAAAGTGTATTTTGTGGAACCACCCAACTATACAAGTGACAACTGGAATCATTACCATCTCTCACATTTCTTGAAGTCGCTATCAGTTTGCCTTTTCTTTTAACAGATTTAGTTGAATACGAAGAAGAATCTGCCGATATTGTGAAACCGTTACCCACATATGGACAACTTTCTTCATCAGTTGAAGGTTTCCGTACAGATTTGGAAATGAAAACCTACGTACCAAATACTGTTTACTTTTCTGAATATATTAGAAAATTATATTGAAGAAGAAAAGTGGAAAGATGTACTTTAAACCAAAATAACTGACTACTACAAATAAAAAATGTTAAAAGGAACAACATTGTTTTTCTTTTATATATAGCGAATTTTCTTTATCTTTATTTTCTTTATCCAGTCCCTTGGAATTCGTTATAAAGAGTTTCGACTGTAGTTAGGTGTTTTAGCACTTAATCCATTAAAAAAAAACCCAGCTTACGTCAGTAATAGGATATTTTTGTTAAAAAGAAATTTAACCGTCCAGATACATGTCATACAAATACCTACTTTGCGATTTGCATATGAGTACGTATACCTGTACAACATCAATCAATTTTTGTCCAGATCAACTAACTGAATATGTAACTGTCGTGACATACGTGTGGCATCTTAACCACTGTCAATGATTTGTATTTACTGTTGTTGGCTTGGCTCGGCTCGTTCGTTTGTTTGTTTTTTGCTCTTTGCTTTTTGTTGTTGTGGTTGTTGTTTTATTTGGAGGGAGATGTTTGTGGAGCATAATTGGTTATACCAAATTAACCAAGTTGTTTTGCTTCGCCTGTGCTGTGTTGCTTTGGCTGTTGGTTATGAATTGGCGTCTGTGTGGTACCGGGTATCACTCTCTGTTGTTGTGAGTGTTCGGATCTCTGTGCGCCAATGTCTTAACGTTGGCAAATTTGTTAACATTGTTGTTGTTGTTGTTGCTGTTGTCGATTTGTGTGGCAGTGCTCTTGAATGTTAACTGTTGCCGATGTTGTTGTGGTAGTTCTTGTGTTGCCAATGTTGTTGCCGTTTTTGTTGGTCTCCATTGGTATATTTACTAAGAAATATGTAAGGCTGTGTGTTTGTATGTATGTGTAAAAAGCAAATGCCGGGCATTTGTTGACTTAAATTGTCCATTTGTTTGTTGTGTCGCCGTTTGTTTTGTACTGGGGGGAGGTTAAAGCTGAGACTGAGATGCCACACAAGTTGTGGGTATAATTTATGTACCCTCTCCATGCATACATACATATCTACACACTACACATCTGCATATGCATACATATCTCTGGATTATCTTATCTTTTCATACATACATACATACACTGTTTATTTGGAGCGGGTCACTTTAGCAAATTACTATTAAGTCATTATCAATGATGTGTGCAGAGGGTCATAGTAAGGACGAACAATCTAAAGGGTTACTACCGCACATACTATGTATGTATGTTAAACACAATGAGACCCTGCCTATATGCATACATACGTTCATATAAATTTAAACCTATTTCCGTTCAGTTTGTATAGGTAAACTTCACGGCATTCTCGCAGTTAACCCCCAAGTGAAATCACGATGTTGAAATGCTTCCATCAACGTTACGGGTATCCGCAGTAAACATTCATTGACATTGGGGAAATTGCAAGACTTCAACAACACACAACCGCAACGGTAATAATGGTCGACGACAGGTAATGTCTATGGAAGCAGTTGCATTCGGGATTTCTGGTATAAGCAGAGCATAAATGTGCGGAATAATGCGGCGAGTTGCCACAGTATACGAGTACCAAAGTTACATTTATCGTCTCATTTTAAGCCAGCTTACGAATCATAGCATCCGTTGTATGAGTTTATGGTAATGGAAGAGTATTAACTCACTTAAATGAGGGAAGCTCTCCCAAACCTATGTATGTCACACATGGGATGCAAAGGGAAAATAAGTTGTCTTTATTCACATACAATTGTTGGGCGCAATAGGGTAAACCAGAAATTACATATGTAAATTCAAATGTTTACAAAAAAAAAATGTGATAGAGAGGCATCTTCTACTAGAAGTATAATTTCTTTATGTTCATATTTAATTTTGTGATTACGTGAAATTTGATATACAATAAATAAAAAATTTTAAAATGGACTTCTCCTTTTGTCGTCATTCTGCTGATTTTTAGAATTAAATTAAAATAAAGATGAGCTCAAAATATGAACTCGGTTATTAATTGTTTTCTGAATTGTACTCAAATATTTATTTCCAATTAAAATTACAACAATTTAAGCAGAATCTTTTCGAAAAATATTTTTTGAAATAGAAGATGTTGTCAATCTTCATTTTCGGCTCCATTGTGCATTAAACATGTTCACTGTCTGTCGGATTGCAACCAGTATACATTATGATCAATTCTTTCTTTAGAAATTCACATCTTCCTGGCTTTATTTTCTAAAATATCTGTGTCTAAATATATTGGGTCCAAATTCCTGTCTCGTTAGATTTTTGCACTGCGAACTGGAAAGCCTTTGTTATAGAGTTTCTACAAAGTGTTTGTATTCAAGTTGATCACATTATATATTAACTAGTAGCTAAAGTACTTAAACCATTGGCCCAAAATATCTCTGATTATGTAATTAGTTGAAGTCATAAATTGATCAGACCATAAACCGCTAAGTCTATTGCATAGAAGTGATTATCTACGGAAATTCAAATTGTTTTAGTTATGTTTTGAAACTTCATTAAACAATTTGAAATTAAAATGACTTAAAAAAATTTAAATGTTATTTATGAACAATATAAGAACAAATCATAAGAGGTGTTGTATCGTCAGCTGAAATGAAAAAGTCTATAACTAACAAATTTTGATGCACATATTTGACCAAGCACCATGTCCACACAACATTTTAAAGAGCTGCGATTAATATAGAGATATTATTGATGAAATTCAATAGACTTGCAATAAATTTGTTCTTTTGAATGCTCAGTTTTTTGCTACTTCTGTAAAATAATAAATATTATAGTTATTGCGGTTTGAATATAAGCAGACGATATAGGTATTTTTTTAAATTGACAAATATTTTCCAGCTAGAATCTAAATAAGTTTATCTTAAATTTAATTTGGACGGCGAACATAAAATATAATCGTATATTATTCCCGCAATAATACAGTATAGTAGCGCATATTTAGTGTTCGAGTCATTTCTAAAAATTAATTCATTTATAGGTTTCCCCTTTTTCTTTTTTTTATAAATATGTGGCAACTACTGGCGACCACCATGGAGGCCAAAAACACAAGTTGTGCTTGTCGCTATTAATGTGTGTGAGTGCATGTGTTGTTGTTTTTTGATATTTCTATAAAGCTTCGCATTGTAATTCAATGTTATGTATGTCGACGACGTCGTCGTTGTCGTCGTCGTCGTAGTATCGTTTGTATCTGTATCTTAACGATGTTGTTCCTGTTGTTGTGTTTCTGCTATCTTAATGTTATGACCCACTACAACGTAATGTCTTAATTTATAGATTCAAGCTGTTTTCCTGCGATTGCAGCTGTCTTTGTTGTTGTTGCTTTTGTTTACATCATTTACTAGACCACCAACCAACATTTACTACTTCCACCAGTACCTCTAGAACTTGGAAGAAGCAAAAAAAAGAAAGAACTACAGATTAAGGACAGAACACTCTAGAGGTTTTGTACAGAAAAAAATAGAGTCCGGAGAAAAACTCTCTCTCTCTCTCTCTCTGATCAACACCCTACACCCCCTAGTCATTGTTATTGTTTAATGGTCATATACATATGTACACCCATAGATGTCACTTTCTTTCGAGATTTATTGAAGAATTTCAGTAGTCTTTTGAGATTTTTGTAGGACATGCATATGTTATGTAGTTTATTTAATCCCATCGTTTGCAAACCCCACTGTAGACAAGCAAAATGACAGTGCCAACGTTTCTGGCTGAAAGTCCACGTCCCCAACGCATTTGACCAACTGGACTCCTGGCCCCAAGATGTTTGTACACAACAGTGTGGCGGCCCACGTCAGCGGTCAATGCGAATGAGCCGCACAGACCTGACGTGTGTTGCGAAGAGGACACTGAAGAAGTATTGGGTATCAGTCAAAGCTGCTGGCTTGATTACTCCAACCATCCATCGCTCCATCCGAGGCGATGGCTGGCATGCCGGACAACGTTGTTGCGGTTGGTATTTGTTATGTGAATCGTTCCACATGCCAAACCGCACTTAATGTAATAATTACTACTTGCCACTGGTAATACACTCTTGCCCACTTTAGTGTAGACTTTTTGTTTGGTGGCTCCGCTCCGGCTTGTTTTTGTTTTGCTTTCGGTGTGTGGAAACACAATACGAATACGAACGTATTGTGCAGTTGCGTTTCGGCTCGCGAGCGGAGGTGAGGTAGCTAAATCTTAAAATTTGTCCATTAGCGTGAGTTTTGTTGGCGTTGTGCCTTTGGGGCCTCCATCATCGCAGTCGTCAGCGGCATTGCCACGACTGTCGTGGAGGCATTTGTGTTTTTATTTCGAGCTGTCAGCTTTCGTGGGCTCCTTCAAATACTCGTGTTATCGTCGTACTGCGATACTCGTGCCTGCATATGGGGGCACAAATGCTTCACATTGGCGGCGATATGTGTTTGTGTGTGGTCCCACTTGGGTGGTCCACTGTTTTCGTTCGGCTAGCCCCATGCTGTATGGCGTGCGGTTTGTGGTTTGGTGGTTATCTCTCCAGTCGAAGCGAACAGCAACAGCCAGCCTCAACGGACCTCTGAGCTTGCCGTGTATTCTTTGGGCTTTTGGCGGTGGCAGCGTTCGCATGCCTCCTAGTGGCTGTCGCATATGTTTGTGTTTCGTTTTCCAACCTACGCGTAAATTTGCTTGTGTCCATTAGCGCAGTTTACTTCATACTGTTAATTATTTAATTGTTGTTGTTGCAGCCATTACCATCACCCAACTACCGCGTTACACTGCCAGTCAACTGACTTTTTTTGCTTGAGTGTGTCCAACAGAGAGGGGGGCAGTACAGTGGCATGATGTGGTAACTTAAGCTGCTATGGTCAAATCTTAACGGGTTTGTGAGCTTTTTATAGACCAACGCTATTTCATGTGTCGACCTGAATGCTGGCGGCTTATGGACAAGGGGTATATTAATTAACTAACCCAAAACAACATCTGTTCATTGGCCACCCAGGCGTTTTAATAGCTTTGCTTCCTAAATTTTCACACGAAAATGTGTTTGTTTGTGTGTGTTTTTGGTAAGGATTTACTCATTAAGGGAACACATCCCAAGCATGATTCTATCAGCAACAAGTGATAGTGGCGGAAGCAGTACAAATATATGGGGACAAATGTTGGGAATGGTTAACTTTGAAAGAGTTCAACATGTACCTACATCATATGACACAAACTTGACAGAAGATTTTTATTTGGAATTCGATTTTAATTCCAACTTAGGCTTAATTGCAAGGACGACAAGGGAATAATACTTTAATGATTCATTCCATAAAGCGAAAAGGCTAGAGCTAAATTGTTATGTTAAATTTGTAGGTGCTTAGAAGACGCGACTTGGTTCGGGACCTGTCACAGTCATACATATAGAACGTCCAAAAAGTCGAATCAATCAGCAATTTGCCAATTAAAAGCTTATCAAATACGACAAGGGGTGTATTCATTGATAAACCGTAGGTCTCCGCAACTGATCGAGGCGCGGAACTTAATGTGTCACTTTTCCATCGAGTATACGCTTTCCTTTACCCCAAAAATCATTTTGGGGCCGGCATCCCAGAATTTAAAATAATTTTATTTTAATTTTTCGTACTCCCAACAAAGTTCACTACATATCTTCAAATGTCCAAGTTTACATGGGTTGCGATATTAATTTTTTATTTAAAGGCTGGTACTGTACTAAGTTTGTACGAAATTTTTTCGCTATAAATGTGGAATCGAAACCTTTATTTTAATGTATCCTAAATTAGCGTAGTATGTTTTCAATTAAATAAAGTTTATGAATTCAGTTTACTTCATATCATATTCAAATCTAAACTTTGAACTCGTTTTCTTTAAAACTTAAATATTTGCTAGTCAGTTTTAAATTAAGGTGTCGAAGTGTTACTATGTATATCTTAACTTAATTATTATTCTGATAGTATTATTCGGTTTGTCAGTTCAGGTGAGAGTCAAATACTATGGGTATAAATTAAGCAAGAATTGCTAGTCTGCTCATTAAACCTGACCTAATTCATTGTTTACACATGATTCGCATCGAATGTACACAATTATCCATGCGACTAAGGGAGGTAAACGTTGTAATAATGACTCTATTACAAACAATTGCCAAAAAGCAGTAATAGCATTGATCCAGCACTCTTCATGGCAAATTATACCCACCGCCAAGACGGAAGAGTCGGCTTTAGTTACTTTGAACTTTGGAAATGTAGTAGAGCGCAAACTGTTTAGGAAATCTAAAGAAAGCCATAGATAGAGATGAAGGAAACTAACTCACAAAATATGAGCGCAAAGAATTATAACTTGTGAAAATATTGAAACATCAGGTGATGTAATGGTTTATGGTGCTAATCGTGTGCGTATAACAATCTCATTATTTTCGGGTTTATTCAGTAGTCGGCAGACCATCTAACACGATTCGTCGAGGTTGTGAGAGTAAACCTTGTAGATTGTGTATGATCGTGTGCAGAGTGTAGTGTAAAAAGTGGAGAAACATTTAATACTAGCTATTATACAATGTGGAATCGACCGTGGCATAGTGGTTAGAACGCGCGACTATCATGCGGAAGATCCGTGGTTCGATTCTCGGCTGCAATCATCTACATTTTCCTTTCATTTCCAGCCCCCTCGATGTTGTCGACAACAAAGTCGCAGTATAGTGTCAAGTCAATCGGCATGTCTAGTAAAAGCTTCTGAAACAGTGACGTTCGCATTCGTCGATAAACAAATAGGTGCCGTTTGTTGTGAATCTAAAATAGAAAGCGTGTATGATCGTGTGCAGAGTGTAGTGTGAAAAGTTGAGAAACATTTAATACTAGCTATTATACAATGTGGAATCGACCGTGGCATAGTGGTTAGAACGCGCGACTATCATGCGGAAGATCCGTTGTTCGATTCTCGGCTGCAATCATCTACATTTTCCTTTCATTTCCAGCCCCCTCGATGTTGTCGACAACAAAGTCGCAGTATAGTGTCGAGTCAATCGGCATGTCTAGTAAAAGTTTCTCAAACAGTGACGTTCGCACTCGTCGATAAACAAATAGGTGCCGTTTGTTGTGAATCTAAAATAGAAAGCGTGTTAATTCACAACAACGCGAAAAGCTGTCCCATCCCATATAAAATGTCACCTTTTTAAACTGATTAAAAAACATCAACATTTCCATGGTTCTGAATTTGAAGGTTCCTTCTGTATTGTAACTATAAGATTCCGTTTCGTTGTGCAGGATACCAAACAATTATAATAAACTACACTAAAAAACTGATCTATTGGGTTATTGCTTTAATTGTTCAACAAGACATTGTCAAGTCAAGCAGTTAAGATTTACTCTTGTACTGTTCACACCGACCTCGTTACACAAGATGCTTTCATACCTAAAGCGATTAACTCATCGTCCTCTGGACATAATATGAGTAAATACTACTGGCAGCGCTACGGTTGAAACACGCAGCTGGAATTCAATTTTCGCCACTTAAGACTATAGACTTTCTTAGAGTTTAGGAACCACACACCGACACTACGTTAACATCGTTTTTCTGTTCGGAGTCGAAATGAAAAATGTCTTTATTAGATGCATTATTAATGATGTTTTCGATGGAAATTTAGTTTCCCTTACGACAAAACATTTGGAAAACACTTGCAATGTGTTAAGCGGATTATTTTTTTTTGGGGAAACATTGTGCAGCTCTCATAATTAGTGGGAGGACACGGTACGTACGTTATGTTTGTGAGAAACACTAAGAGCAACAATCTCTAAACGCATTCATTAGTATATGTTGTATTTGAATGCGTTGAAACAATTATATAACAGACCTTAACTATTAGTTGAAGAACAAAAGTTAAATTTTCTCTGTTCTTGGTATAAGTGCATCTGTCTAAAGTCTTTTGATTCGTATATGGATACCATTGTCCAAATGACGTCATCAGTAAAATGGGAAGCTTATGAGCTGAAAGCTTTTCACTCGATAAAACAATAACGAATCCACACAATTTCAGGTAGTGTTCTCTTGCTCTAACTGGTAATTTATCTGAGCTATTAATATCACCCACATTCATACATATAATGCACATATGTGTAGATGGGTATATCTAGTGAAATAAATGAGTCGATGTCATGCAAAAACCATTCGAAAAGAAAATTGATATTCAACGAAACACCTTCACATTAGATGATGACGATACTTTGAAAATGCGAATAATATTTAAATATCGGCAATATAAGCACGAACCCACACGACCGCTATCCGAAATCCCATCTTACTACATCAGAAACCAAGAAGAGCTAAAATTTATGTTAAACATTTTTTTTTATTTTTGCATCGTTAGCATTTGTTCAACACAAATAAACACACGCAGTCGTCATATAATCGACGGAAACTTCATAAAAGCCAAATAAACATAACGACATAAGGCCACTTCCATAAACAACGGACAAAATATAAACAAACGTCAATTTAACGCATGCGCGCGCTGATGCACTAACCGTCGCAGCCATCATCGAAGTCGCCACCTCCAAAGACGTGTGCATCTGCACCCCGGCTGTGCGTTTCACGTACTAATCTCTTAGATACACTTTAGGCTTGAGTGCATTCATTCAACGATGACGACGACAACGACGCATAACACTACATAACCAACAACCAGCAACAGGAGGATCTGAGCGAAATATATCCATAGACTTGAGAACTATTTGTTTGTCTTTTCCAATTACCCGCATCAGTGAAAATACCCCTTCGTCAAAAAACTCTTGAGAGCGACCGAGGAGCGTGCGTAGGTGTTCTCGGGTATATATACACGTAAGTATTATGAAGATGGTAAACCAACACCAAATGTCACACATGTAACCACATATGTACGTATGTATAGTACAGTAGAGCGGGACTCATTATATAGGGCGAACTGTTGATTTGTTTTTGAATTATAATAAAAATACTATTTATTATGGAATGAACTACTGGAAAAATTGGAATGTTTCTAGATTTAGGAGTAAAACATATTAATTCTTTCTCTTACAGTAATCTCTTCAGGATTACTGTACTAATATTGAAGTTTAAATTAAGCGCTAAAAAAATTATTATAGATTAGCTATTTTTTTACAGTAATCCAGTTCATCGAACTTATAGCGGAAGGTCTAATGGCTCAATCAGTCTTGACTGAACTTAACAAAACAGAACTTAACTTAACAGAACGTAACAAAGTGCAAAAGTAACGAACATAAACACATATTAAAATTTTGCACCAAAGAAATTAACTGATAATCGTCAATTCTCCAATTCTTCTTAACTGCTGCAAATTCCCAACAAACTTTGCAAATAACAAAAAAAAACAATACCGAAATAAATCAGCTGCTTGCCGTAAGACACTTAAGTAAAATCTGTTTTCTGCAGGTTTCAAAATTATTTTTAAGTTACGTAACGTGATTTTCTTACAACAAGTATAATTTTGTACCAAAGAAATTAACTTATCATCGTCAATTCTTCTAAACGGCTGCAAACAACAATTTAAAGAATTTAAAAAACTAATGCTTTTTATAAAATAATTACTCTTTAAAAAAAATATAATAAATGCCTTAAAATCCTTGTATGATTGAAGTTAATTATTTAACTAAAATGCCACCCTAGTGAACAATATTCTAATGAATTCCAAATAGGAAGACACGTAACTAACATCAGATAAATAAGATAGCATACATATATACGATATGTTTTGAGCCATAATAATGCATAAGCTATATTGAATGTTTGAAATTGTGATGGTGATGGCCACTTTTGAATTAACAAACACTAATATACTGTCAATTTGAAATACCTTAAAGGCAACGTATTATGGGATCATGTAAAAATACTTTGAATCATATCAAATTTGAGAAAAAAAAATCATTAAATTTGCATATCAAGTACCTGCATGTCTTCAATTACCAATCTCATTATGAAGATGATCACATGCGGCTAAATAACTTGTCTGTGGAGGGCCTAGTCTTTCAAGAGCTTTACCCAAAAAATGTGTTTTAAAGATTTTTAGCAAAAACAAAAGGAGAATTAAATAGTGTGGTGGAAATTTATTTTTATAGATTTTAATTTTAATATATCCTAAAACAAGATGCCAAACATAGCTGCGATGATGCGAAATTGTATCCCAAGGTCCTGCCTATATTCCATTTGTTAAATTGCATTTAGAAAATCGCGCTTGGAAAACTTTGCTTACTTAGTTAATATTTTCCATTATTATATCCTCATCACGAGATATTGCAGCAAGTTTTTTTTTCAGTAATTCTCGTGCGTAATGAAGAGTTTCCTTGCTTAATGCCGTTCGTGTGTGCGCCTAAGCCGATTTACCACAGACAGCTGTAAACATTATTATTATTTGGCAGAACGTTACCGTCTTTATCAGTCAGTATTGGCGGGCCAAGGCAAAGGGCCAAGCTGACGAACGCAGACTCATCGCAACACGAATATTGGTTGGTTTGTTGGTTGGTCATTCAATTTCACAGAAGTGATCTTAAATTATAAATGTTGATGGGTGTATAAGGTTGGTTTGTAAATCGCTTTAGGCTGCCACTGTTCTACGCTTAATGTGATTCCAATTGTGGGCAAGAAAGCAGCACAAATACAAAAACAATAACAACACTAATACCCAACAAGGATGTTGGCGCAACGTGCTGCCGCAGTTGCAGATGCTACTCTGGTTGTTTATGATGTTCGATCGTCATCATTTACGTGATCATATCGCGTATGTGAGTAAGTTGCTCTCAGTATGCAGTAGGCATTGCATTCTGTTATCCGATTTTGTGATACTTTGGGGGTTATTGCTGCAGACAGTTGGTTGCTTGATAATCCGCTACACCTAACGTTGAAGCGGTGGTTGGTAATACGATAAGAGTACGAAATGCATATAGGGTAGAGATATGTGTATCCAATGCCTTCATTCGATTCAAACGACTGTCGTATAAGTACAATAGTTTACATATCGTCGGCTAGCCTGCAAGTAGTGTTATGTGTTTTTGAACAGGTTTTCAGGAGAGGCAAAAAACTGATTTATTTTGTCCATCAAAGATATTTTTTTTTAACCATAGGCTTAACTGAATGTCTACCACAAATACCAGAGTACTGCATTAAAAGATATCCGATATTGATCTCTGCTACGGAGTGCTATAGGTTTTTTAAGAAAAACTGCACATAACACTTTTTGTAGGAACTTTTTTTTTTAAATATATTCATATGAATTCGTACACATAACACTTTTTGTTTAGATTTTTTATTTTATTATATTTAAGTATTTTTGCAATTAAAAGACGCCTAACGCTAGCAAAATTGGTGGTACAATATGTAAGATGAAATTCATTAACATTAACAAACTTAGATAACTAAACAAAGAAAACTTAAACAAATAAATTTTAATGTTAAAGATTATCATAAAAGGAGTGGTAATCTTTGTGCATATATTTGCTTTAATCTATGGAGGCTCTTGTATTTAGATTCATCAATTTTTAATGGAGATTCATATAAGATTCTTGGTTCATTTATTTTAAGTACTTTTTTTGGCTCATCATTTCCCAATTATCGGTGTGGCGCAGCTTGAAATAAACTTCATTGTCTTTAAAAAGCAATCCACGGATGTTGTTTACTTTTGCATCACCTGTACGTTCATCAGGTCTGATTGAGGCAAAGTTGCCAGGATCGTGTTCGTAATCTTAAAAAAATTATACTCTAAGTAGTTTACTGTGTATGAATGTGTTGGTCTTGCCTGTCTCATGCGACTAACATAATCAAGTGGCGAATATATTGGAGCTGTAAACAAATTTTCTAACGTTGAATGGACACTGTCGACTTCCATCATTGTATGGTCTTTTTCTAATATAATTTGCTCCAACTCTTGTCCAGTAGCTACAGAAAGGTTTGCTAAAGCGCTACACAGTACCTTATTTTTATTTTGGTAGGTACATCCATCCGATATTAGCATAACCTTTACTATATAAAAAAATAATTATTACCATATAAAAAAACACATAACACCTATTGCAGGAATATTTCGTATATGGGTTACACATAGCACTTTTTGCTATCTTCTAAACCCATTAAGATATCGCAAAACGTCTTGGTAGGCTTATGTATGACCAGTAGAGATTCACAATGGTACAATAAAAAAAAATTCCAAAATTACACATGACACTACTTGCAGGCTAGCCGACGATATGGCACATCATTCTTCTCAATTATACGGTAGAGTATTTGCACTTCGTTGCCATCCGTCAATATTTTAGTTTTTGCTTTGTCTTGAAAAGCTCTTCGATGGTGGCCAAGCAATATTTTAATATGAGCTACTGAAGAAGGCAAAAGAAACTCATTGCAATTTGCCTGCACAGTTGTTTGACTGACTTATATTAGCTCCAGCGCGCTGCCCAAGGTACACATGTTTACCACAATGAAACAACTACAGGAAATACGAAGTTACGTAGTGATAATCCTTTTTTTTCCTTCGGCCACCGGCCAATTGCTTGCTGTCTGTAGCATGTGTTCCTATGGAAGATCCGTCGCCAATAGCCTGCGAAAAACAAACAAACAACAAGAAAAAGATTTCTGTTCGTTTTTGGCCTTGGAAGCTACATAGCGAAGGCTATCAATTATGCAACTTATGAATGATAGAAATGCGGCACTCTTATAGTGATGAGTGAGTTTTGAATAAGAGCATTCAGCAGTTTTATATTTGATTAAGAGGGGATACGAAAAAAGATCAAAGTACAGCGACATATTTGAAGTATGACATAATGCTATTGCATGACTAAATACCTCATAAATTTTACAAGTTCTTCTCCCAATTTTTTAACGACTACACACTACTGTCTTACGCCGTTCATTGTTTCTATTATATGTATGTATGTCTTCTTTGTCTATTTTTAATAGATTTGTTTGCTCCGTCGTAGGTAGCGATGTCTTTTAATTCCGTTCTACAAACGATGGACAAACGTAAATAAGCGTGTAAAATGCAGGTAATGCTAGTATGGTTTAGATCATACATTAGCAATGTTCATTGACTTTACAATTCTATTAAAATTGTTCTTAAAGTCAACTTATTAAACAAAAACATAACGCATATAATAATGACATATCTTGCGCGTTTTTATTACAATTTATACTATTACAATCAATTCAAGTATTCGTAATTTAAAATTAATGTCATTACAATTAATTTCAAATAATTGCAACGAAATGGTCCCATGTATGATTGGGACGACAATTCCAAATAACTATGCAATTGTCAATTGGTATTTGCGTTAACAAATGTATAGTATTTTCACTTACAAATTATCATATTGTGCGGATTATATTTTGAGCGCAATATTTTATGCCAGAGATCTATGGATATTCTTTTCGCCGATTCGCTATCTTATGATTAGTTTTAAATATAAAACTGACGGAATATTCAACAAGGATATTACATCGCTTGTGTGGCATTTGTCAAATCCATATTTCAGACGAAACTGATGAATTATTTTAAGATGTATGTATCAGTCCCACGCAAGATTTTCGAACTAAAGAACTTAAAGAACATGACTTGAAAAGATGCTGAGATACAAATGAACAATACAGTTCATTTTGCCCGTCGCCTTCATTAGCGACAGCTATTGAACAGTACAAATGCATGACAAAAGATTAGTTCAACAATGCAGAGGCGAAGGGTCAGGCTGGGAAATCTGAGCGTGTGTGTCCATGTGTTGTTGAAAGAAACCTGCCAACAACAAGCGACACCTTAGACAGTCTGACAACAATAAAGTCCGATGAATACATCACAGCATTAATATATTTCAACTGTCAAAACTGAATAGGAACTTAAGAGTTTTTGCTTGTTATTCTCAACGACTTTAGGGTAAGATGCACCACAATGGCAACAAGCGTGCACATTGTATTCATTTGTTACATATTTTCAATACAAAATATTCTCCCGTCTTCATCTGTATTCCAACTGACAGGTAAGGCAAATTCATATTGTCAGAAAAATTGGACAATTTAAACCTATATTTGCGAATAAGTAGCAAATGTGTAATATTAACAAACGAGTTTATTTTTGGGCAGAAAGTCAAAAAATTAGAAATGGGATTTTAAAAAGAAGTATATATTTTCTTATTGAGCATTTTCTCTATTTAAAAATTTGCGATGGGTTATACAGTTTCTAAAATTATAGGTTGTCATGACCAGCCGTTTATTGCGGTTGAAAAATAGTGATATTTAAACTGAAACGATGTATATGTATATTTTTTGCGACTATACGTCAAGTGCTACAAATAACATTGCTGCATTTATTTGATTAAAATATATGTACATGAAAATATGTTTGTACAAACGTAAACACATATATGTATGAACAAATAGCAGAACACAAAAACCTGTGAACACCTACAAAAACTAAGCTAAACGAATCGTCTTCAGCAATAAAAAAGACCACCAACATTGCAAAATCTTAAAAGGTTCCTTTATTCTGCTCGTACGTTTATACTTCCATATGTGTATGTTTGTATGTATGTTTGCCATAATCATTTTTATTTTTTTTCGTCTCAATTGCTTATGTCCACTCGACGCCAAATATTGATAATTTCGTTTTTTTTTTGCCAAATGATGACTGAATGTTTTCTTGTGAGCCAATACAAAATATCAAAACATTGAATTCATACGATTAACCCTTTCGGAATAAAAAAAACGTAAATACTGCTACACTGAGCCCTTCTTCTCCATCGTTTACCAAACGTATTGTCCATCCATCCAATCCCAACAAGGAAAATGACCTGAACAAATTATTGTTGTCGACAGATATAAAAAGTAATGCACAAGAGTTATTCGTTCGATAAGTTTGTATTGTTTTTCTTGTCACCCCGATTGGTTATTTTTCGGTTTCGTAAATCGTTTTGGTTTAGGGAGAGCGGGTGATAGATCCACAGCGTCCGATTCTGGTGCCAGGTCTGCTAACTGAGGATACAGACAACATGCGTTTGGAAGCCCTATGTTCCTTCTAGAAACTACGGGAAAATATACATATGTATATAATGGATACTGGTCCTGATAAATATGTACATATACATAATGTCATTAAGCGATACAACGCGTTTGCAAAACATGAATTTTATTTGATCATTAAAAACAATATAGGTAAGCAAACGTTAAGATTGGGTTTTCACTGGTCCCTCGTTAATGTAAAAAAACAGACCTTGTATGTCCCGTTGAGTGAGTTTTAAAAATCAAGCGTGTTAACTCACTCTAATGCGGAAAGCTCTGACATATCTCAATCAAGGGATAGAAAGGAAGAATAAGGTATCATAGTGAGTAAGTAAACTATACTGCACTTAACTTAAAATCATTCAACAATTGTACATACATATGTATATATTCAGACCGGAATTTTCAAAAAATACATGAACATACTTATTTAGTATCGTATGTAGGAAAACCTCTTTTAGTATTAAGTTACTTTCAGTTTTTATTAACAACTTCATAAAGGAAAAATCACAACATCAGCAGAGGCCACCCATGCATAATCTGTCAAAATGTTTTGGTCAATTGATATTCAACTGCCATTAAATACCTACATACATATCCAGAAATACAAACATACAGACACGAGAAAATAAAAAAAGATAACCCCCACTAATTTTCCGTTGAAGCTATTCAACATAGGAAAGTTATCAGCATCAGCACTGCTATCAGAAAGGGCAACACCACAACAAAGACACTACAACCACGGACAGCCCACACACCGACATAAATCACAGTGGAAGTCTGTCTTAACGATAGTTGGATAAATAGAGTCATCGCGTACGGGTGTTGTATGTCAGTCATATCGTTCGTCTAAAGGGAATTCCAACCAAAATCTATTGTAGCATCTCAATACACACATACACACACATATTTATACAAACATACATGGGATCTAAGGAAAAAAGGAACGAGTTGAGTATGATAAGGTATAGCTATGTAGTATATACCAGTTCACATCTAAATTGTCAGTACTGACAATAAGTAGTGCTAGTCAAACATGAGCATATGCAATTTTCGGTTATCCTTAACTTATTTTCTGGTGTTGTCTTCGTTTCCGTTTATAACAATGCCTGTAATAAATGCTGGTCTCATCACCATCTTGCTTAGAAATATTTTGAGTAATTTAGCCATTGATTTGGCTAAGAATTTATAATGCCTTATGAATTCGATTGCGATTGAAGGTGTACGTAGGTGTTATCGACTACAATAAAAAACTTTATTTTTAATATTTTCTAGAATTTACTTATCAACGCTAGATACATACTTATAATCACAAGAGGGACCCAAAAATATATTTTTTCAACAATTTCAATCAAATTTAAACAGTTTTCAAGTTTCTCTTGCTCATACATAAATAAGCAAGATTTAATATTTTTTAATGATATCGCTCATTTGCTGCAAGACCGGCATAACTGAAAAAAATCGATTCCGAGATAAACGCGTTTAAAGTTTTCAATTTACACCCAACTTGTACGAAATGGAGGAATTTAAATAGCTCTCATGCGGAGTGTATAAAAGATATTAATATGTATTTTTTACACAACATAGAGTTTGATGGAATGAACAATTCTACATCATTAACTCAAAAATCACGTTTTTTGAATTATGCCGGTCTTGCAACAAATGAGCGATATGGAAATTTTTTTGCCTGTAACCCACTTGCCAAACATATTTTCATTGGGTTCAATAAGTATTACTGGCCGCAAAGTGTAATATACGCCTAGAAATTTGATTCGTAGATTTAATATCCGTTTATACTCCATGAATGAGTTTGAGCTTTATAAACTTTATCTTAACATGTGTGTGCTGTTAGTTACTGTAATTTCCGCGATTAATTCCATTTCCCTAATTATTAAACCACTCTTTTAAGAAAAATTATCAATAGCCTACACGCAATATTATGCACCAATGACATTTGTTACGGTTTGTTGTTTCACTGTTTATCCCTACCACCAACACCACCACCAGCATCACTACCATCATATTGCCCAGAGAGCGGATAATATAGAGATATTTTTTTATTTTATATGTGCGGGCGTTCGAAATGCATACATATTTGACCTGATCACTTCTGGTTCTTTGCATGCAACAACAACTACAACAACAACGATTTATAAGTCAATATAAACCAATTAAAATGTCCGATAGACCAATAAAAGGTAACATCTCAATAGACGCGCGCACACACACACACACGCATCATTTACACGATCAGCGGCGCACAATGAATGGAACGACAAAGACTTGGGGTTCGAATTGGGTTTCGACATTCAACTTTGCATTCAAATAAACATACTTTGTTTTCTGGCTGGAAAATCAAGAGAACAATACTCGATCGACTGCATGTGGAAATCAATGAATTGATGAATGGTTGGTATATTAACATTACAATCCATCCGTTAAAATATTAGAGAATTCAATACAAAAGAAAGGGTCGAACCGAAAGCTCAGTCACTATACGGGGACCGTATCATGAAAAAGTACATATTGTCATCTTAAATGCAAAAAAACGTAACCCTCAAAAAAAATTTAGTTTTTTGATTGAATATGGTATACCAAGCGAATCTACATGCCAAAATTCCACGTCCAAAAATAACGATTTTATTGCATAAGACATCACAAAAGACATAACCAATATAATTTCCGAAATTCTGAAAAAAAATATTTTCTCTATAGATATAAATGTATCATCGATCTTAAGGGATGCTGTGAAAAAATCGTGTCTAAAAATTAAATACTTTTCATTTTATAATGCTGTTCGCTTCTTCTAAAAACTTCTCCTGTAAAAATATGATAATGACGGTTATGTGGGAATTTCAGGTAAAGATATGTATAAAAATATGTTGTTTGTTGGCTGGCATGAATTTCACTGCATGTATATAGTCGTTTTTATTCGTTTATTTACTCTTTGAATTTTTTTGATTTACGATATCAATTTTTGTCCAACAAACGGTTATTAAATTCGTAATCTACTATGATTAAAATTGTTAAGAGGGTAATAATAGTGGGGACCGGTCATACATTGTACCCCTCTAGGATGCATGGAAGCGAAGCGGCAGGAGTTGATTTCATCAACAAAATTAAAAGAATAAAAATAAAAACATTGTATGTTGAAATACAATATTCGTAAATAGTGAATATATAAGATTTGAAATATAGGTTTTTACTCCTTAATTAACTGTATTTCGGATCATATTAAATTAAAACTTTATTTATAACAAATTAAACTATTTACAATGTAAATTCAATATTTTGCATTTCTAATACAATTTCTTTAATTACGTATTCATTCTTTTTAATCTCAAATAAATTTTTTTTAATATCAAATTAATTTTTTTTATATAAGCTTAATTTTTCTAAAGAACTTGATATGTTTATTTCATATTTTATTATATATAAAATTTACCTAATATACCAATATATTTTATATAAATTCTATTAAAAAAGCGATATTTTTATTTTTCAATTACAACCTCCGAAGAAACAAGCCCAGATCAGAAAGAAATACTGCAGCACATGTTATTGTTCCCACTGTTAAAAGACGAAATGTTTCCCTCATCGCAGCCATGAACATACATGGCATTTTACACTAAAAAGTAATTGCAAACTCCACAGTTAATACCAATATTTTTGTATCTTTTCTTGATGAACTTTTCGACAAGTTAGCTGAATCCAATATTACAGGTGCGTGGTTTATGCTAGATAATGCTCACAAAAATTACGGAGTCTGGTCATATTTTAATTTTCTTCCTCCATACTCTCATATGTTAAAACCCATAGAAAAAGTTTTTTTTTTTCAAAAATTAATCTCTGTTCTCGGAATTTGCTTTTGGATCCAGAAAATAATTCTGACTTAGTTACAATTAATAAACGTACCGTATAATCTGTAATACCATCAGATTGCAACAATTATTATGTTGACATGACAATAAATTTGTTACTATCTGCATCTAGAGAGCATTTGCATCAAAAAATTTGTCACGCTTTTTTAATAGTATGTATTTTAATAAAATATTATGATAAGAATTAAGTAAATTTTATAAATAATAAAATATGAAATAAACATATTAAGTCCTTAAGAAAAATTAAGCTTAGATAAAAAAGAATATAATTTGATGTTAAAAAAATTAATTTGAAATTAAAAAGAATGAATACGCAATTAAAGAAATTGTTTTAGACATGCAAAATAATCAAATTACATTGTAAATAGTTTAATTTGTTATAAATAAAGTTTAATTTATTTCGAAAAAAATTGTGTTTGATTTTAAAATAATTTAAATTGATCCGAAAAACAGTCAATTTGAGATTAAAAACCTATATATCTATTGTATTAGGCATCGAGAGTAAGTAATATCAAGAGCTAGTTACAACTATTGCCGGTAAATTGAAAAAAAAAATTTTTTTGTTGTTTATGAGACTAAATCTTTGATTATTGTTTTTGACGGGCTATCCGGTTTAAAAATTATTGCCAATTAAAAACAGGTAATGACAATCATACTCTTATGTCATAAGACTCCAAGACGTAGATTCTTATGCAGTTATTACTAGAATGAGATTGAATTTACGATTATTGTTATTACCGGGCTATCAGGTTTTAGAATTAATGCCGTTTAAAAAACGTAATGACATGCATACGCAAATGTCATGTGGCTCCGAGTCGTAGAATATCATTCATTTATTACTGGATACAAAATTAAATATTTGATAATTGTTTTTGCTATCCGGTTAAAAATTAAAGCTGTTTAAAAAAAACTAAATGATAATTATTCTCAGATGTCACACGGCGTAGATTATCATTATACTGTTAAATATTTCAAAAATTTGGAAAATTTAGAAAATTATTGGCTCTGCAAAATACAACTAAGGAAATATCGCTAAATGAAAAAAAATCATATCAAAAAAATTAGGAACCAACCAACAAGAACACAAACCAAGTAAACTTCAAGTCAATAACCAAAAAACCCCAATATTTGGACAATAAACCAAATGAAATAACTTCCAATGATGCTATGTGAATAACCCCCCTATAAAATAAAAACCAACAAAACAGTGTAATTAAAAACAGTCGGCATTACCAAAGTTTGCATTAAGACAATATTTCATTCCATTGTCTATTATGTCCATTCTTTGGAAAAATAAAATAAAATTAAAAACAACTTAAAAAAAATATTTACTTTTACGTAATAGTAGCGAAGGGTGCATAATGTCGACGTGACATAACTATTGGAGCATGTTACACATTTGCGTACGTCCAAAATGTCACTGCTACTGTTAACACGCGACAATGGACTATGTAAACGCAAATTCGTAATTCGTCACAATGTCGTAGGAAATGTTCAATGAAACGCAACGCCGGCCGTCATACTATCGCACAATGTAATTTGTATTCTTTTTGGTTTATGTTAATAACTGTTGTTTAACATATTTATAAATGTTGTAGACGTTGTTGGCTATAAGTGCACCCCACACTGTAACTGTGTTGGTTGGTGTAGTATGTATGAATGTTGCATGAATGTTGCCAAAGTTGTTTGTTTGCTGTGATGCTGTCGGCGCCTTTTGCTGCGACGAGCAGAAAGCGAATGATCTACAATAACATTGGAACTAACCCAACTGGGGAGAGCAGACGAATTTATGTAAGTTTGTATGTAGTACCATTTCATCGGTTCGCCGTTGCTGATGTTGTTGATCGTCGTATGGCAAATGCTTTGCGTGTGGTCCTTAATTTCAGCAGCATGGGTGGTCCTTTAAACCAAATGCATAAAGCGCGCGCTGCTTGCCCCAGGGTACGTGGTACGGCGACTACTGCGACGACGACTATGAGCAGATATTCCCGCGTACAAGTTACACTCGTACACATGCACGACAATGTAGAGCTCAAAACTATATGGAGGGGATGTGTGTGTGGTCTATCTTTACTATGCAGATATACTACGGACGACAACGATGCCGCTCGCTCGCTCGCTCAAATGATGGTGCCCCGACGGAGATGTGGTCCGCTGGCGTTAGTGCCAGTCGTACGCTCGTAGCTTTGTGTATATTATATGAGTTTCCTCCACACACAAACTGTTTGTATTAGTTGCTCTGCTTTTTAATTATTTATCTTGTGCAAATGCATGTATTACTTTTAATTTAAGTGTTTTGTTCTCTTATTTAATAAGCTATTACATTGTTTGTTTTGAGCTTATTAGAAAACTGTGGCGCACAGTGGCATCTCGTATGTTTAAGTTTGTATGCATACATATTTTAATGCATAGTTGGCATAGCCTATGTGTATACCCTATGTGGGACCGGCCGTGGCATAGTGGTTAGAACACGCGACTACCATGCGGGAGATCACAGGTTCAACTCCTGGCTCCAGTCATCTTAAAAGAAAAAAAAAATTTCTTTCATTGTCGGCTCCCCTCGAATGTTGTCGACGGCAACTTCGCAGTATTAGTGTCGAGTCAATCGGCGTGTCTAGTAAGAGCTTCTCAAACAGTGACGTTTGCATTCGTCGATAAACAAGTAGATGCCGTTAGTTGTGAATCTAAGAATAAAAAGCGTGTTAATTCACAACAACGCGAGAAGCTATCCCATACCTCAATCATGGGGTGTAAAGGGAAATTAAGTTTTTTAAGTTTTTTAAGTTTTATGTGTAAATACCTATGTGGATGAACTGTTTGACTAAAAATGATCATTGGCGGATCTTAATCTATATCTGTTGAGCCATTTCATTATGTTTGGAAGTAAATAATGTTTGCTGGTATGTGCATCCGAGTTTTGTGAAAAGTTGTTTTCATTTCAGCTTACCTAAACCCAAGAGATTATTTATATTTGAAATCCATCTTCGGTCATCATATCGTGCATTTCCTTGAATTTTTTTTTTTAAATCAGAATGAATGAATTGAAGACCTCGGTGCAAGAACTGGGCGACTCCATTTCTTGTATTTAACATATACAGTTTATGGAACAAGAATATGGCAAATCTAACTATTTCCTATTTAGTTAGCATTCAAATTTTAACTTAAGGTATGGGATAGCTTTTCGCGTTATTGTGAATTACCACGCTTTCTATTTCTAGACTCACAACAAACGGCACCTACATTTTTATAGACGAATGTGAACGTCAGTTGTTTGAGAAACTTTTACTAGACATACCGATTGATTCGACACTATCCTGTAAAGTTGCTGTCGATAACATCGAAGGGCCCTGATGAATGAAAATGTCCCGGTCCCATTATGTCAAAAGTTGATACATATGTACAATTGTTAATACTTTACAGGAAGCCGATTCAAAGTTGGAAAACTTCATAAGTTTTTTTTTATTGGGTTCATCTTATTATTTCACATTAAACTGATACCGTTATGTTGATCATAACAAAAATTTCCTAATGAAAACATCAAACGCGATTAACGTTGTAAAAAACGTAGAGTAAAATTCTGGGTTTGCTGGTTCATTATATGATTTTATTAAATATTCCCATAATCAATTTTTAATATTTTTCACTCAAATGCAAGAATCTCCATCCATATCTAATTCATGGGATGCAAAAATCTTATCCAGTCATTGTGGAGGAATGAAGTTACTTCGCATGCACATTTAACGCTGTCACAAACGTTATGGTAAACCTAAACATGCCGAAATTATTTTTGCGAGAGGTATACATACATACGTACATAAACCCAAAAGTCAATTTCCATGTGTGTGGCATAGGGCAATAAAAATGCAAAGATATCGCGCTATAGCTAAAACGCACTAAATCCAAATGCCACACAACACGATTTCAACTTGCTGAGTTGTTGTTGGCGTTGCCGCCGTTTGTCGACAATAATGCTACTGCATTGATGTTTATTTATTTCGTTATTGCCATGCGATCGACTGACGGACAGACAGGCAGACAGCAGTCGAACTGGGTGGTACTGCTTTTCAAGCGACAAAATGCAAAATGCGCAAAAGGGGAAAAAAGAAAAGCCGCCACCGCCGCTGCCACGAATGATTGTGCGAACGGGGGCCTCGAACATGTTAGGGGAGCAAATGGCTGGCTGTGTTGTCATCGTAAAAGTAATAAATCCGGAACAACAACTGGCGCTCTTCGCCATGTGTGGGAGCCGGTTAAAGAAATCTTTCGGATATTAGGCAGCGAATGCAATGGTAATTATCTACTAGTATAGAAAATAAGGCATCGATGAATCGCCCTCTCTCATTTTTTATGTCCGCCAAGAGACATTTGAAGACTGGCAAACAAATGTTTGCCCTCTTTTCACTATAACACAGGAGGCAGCGAAAGCTATGGTAATTATCTACTAGTATAGAAAATTAGGCATCGTTGAATCGTCCTCCTTAATTTCTTATGACATCCAATAGAACCACTGATGCAAACTCTTTGTGAGATATGGCGTGATACATAGTATCGAATAGTTTGCAATCGACAGTCACACAGTGTGGAGTAATTGGTAACAATGAAATGACAGTAATAAGGAGTTTTTCATCTTCAAGACCCAAAGCTAACAAATAGTGCACACCATTTTTAGTTTCCTATTGCCGAGAGATATCATTAAAAACTAAAAATTAGTTGGCTCCATTCTTCCCAATAGTTTACTAATATTAGACCAATTTGAAATACGTTTTTTACTGTCTACACGTTAATAAGACTATAGGCTCCAGTCGGTGTCAGACATACCGTCATTAAACTGACCGCTTCCTTAAACGCTGTTCATTAAGTGAGTACCCTATACTACAAACAACCGCACAGATTGTTAAAAAAATTTTCGACATTTTGGCGCTATCCTGTTAATGTCCATTTTATCGGGAACATGTAACTCGTTGTTTAAGGCAAAAGTACTTACTTACTTACACCACCTTTCTCGCTGGAGCATTTACATCCATCCTGGCAACATGACCCAGCCATCGTAGTCGTTGCATTTGACTCTTTTAGCTACGTCGATGTCGTGGTAAAGCTCATACAGCTCATGGTTCATCCGATGGCGAAACTCGCCGTCGACACAGATAGGTCCATAAATTTTTCGGAGTACTTTTCTCTCGAATACTCCCAGGTTTTGTATGTCCGTTGTCGTAAGCACCCATGATTCGGCAGCATACAAAAGAACGGGTAAGATTAGCACCTGGTAAAGCTGTTTCTTAGTATTCCGAGATAAGGTGGTATTACTAAAGTGCTGCCGAAGTCCGTAAAAACATCTATTGGCTAGCACTATTCTCCGTTTAATTTCTTGGCTGACATTATTTTTCTTATTGACGGAAGATCCGAGGTAGGTAAACTCATCGAAATCATTATTTTTGTTTTGTCCTCGTTGACCGCTAAACCCATTTTTGCCGACTCCTTTTCTAGGGATGAGAAGACTGCAGTAACGTCCCGAAGATTTCGGCCAATGATATCTATATCATCGGCGTAGGCTAGTGGCATGTGGCTTTTGTGGAATATGGTGCCAGACATGTTGACACCAGCCTTTCTCATCATCTTCTCCATAACTATATTAAATAGTGTACAGGACAGGCTATCGCCCTGCCTGAGACCTCTTTCCGTGTTGAATGGTTCAGACTGATCCTTACCAATCTTAACCGAGGATTTGGTGTTGTCTAAGGTGCATTTGCAAAGTCGAATCAGCTTTGCAGGAATTCCAAACTCAGACATGGCCTCATAAAGCCTATTCCTTATCGGAAAGTCGAAGGCAGCTTTGTAATCGACAAAGAGGTGGTAGGTGTCGATCTGCTTTTCATGGGTTTTTTCCAGGATTTGTCGTAAGGTGAATATTTGATCCGTCGTAGATTTGCCAGGTCTAAAGCCGCACTGATATGGTCCAATTAGTTTTTCTACAATTGGCTTTAGACGTTCACACAATATGCTTGAAAGGAGCTTGTACGCAATTGGTAATAGGCTTATTCCACGATAGTTCTTACATTCACTACGATCTCCTTTCTTGTATGTGGGACATAACAGACTGAGACTCCAATCCCCGGGCATGCTCTCCTCTTGCCAGATGTTCTCCATGAGCTGATGCATGCTCCTTATCAGCTCCTCCCCGCCAGCCTTAAACAATTCAGCAGGGAGATGGCCATACGTATCTCGCTCTGGCTCGGAGGTGGACAGTTAATACCATCGTCATGGATTGGAGCGGGGTCTTCTGGAGTGGTGTCAGTATCCAGTAAATTTCTAAAGTGATCTCTCCATATCTTCAGAACGTTATCCGGGTCCGTCACTAGCTGACCATCGCTGTCCTTGCAGAAGGGCAACCCTGTTCCACGCATTCTCGCTTTAACTCTCTTGTAGAATTTTCGGGCTTCCCCTCTACTTCGGAGCAACTCAGTGCACTCATCCTGTCTCTTCTTCAGCTCCTTCTTTTTTCTTCTAAAAAGACGAGTTGCCTCTCGTCTCTTCTCCCTGTGCCGTTTACGAACAGCTCGCGTTGCCATTGGCTGCAGTTTTGCCCTGTATGCAGCATCCGTCTCTCTCGTGGCATTGCGACATTCATCATTGTACCAGGCATCTTCTTGAGACGGCTTTGAGTACCCAAGTACGCTTCTCGCAGTCCGTTCTATGGAGTCGGCTATATATTGCCACTGCGAGTTTATATTATATTATCAGGGGTTGGAGCATTCCGCAGCAGTTGAGTTAGGTGGTTGGAGTAGGCGTCCGCTATCTTCGTTGTGCCTGGTTACGTACGTTTTTCGCCATGCTTAGCCTAGTGCGTACCTTAACTACGGTAAGGAAGTGATCGGAGTCAATGTTCGCACCCCTGATCACTCGTACGTCCAGAACACTCGATGCGTGTCTTCCATCGACTACCACGTGATCTATCTGATTCCTCGTCAAATGATCTGGAGATAACCATGTTGCCTTATGAATATTTTTATGGTCAAATCTTGTGCTGCTAACTACCATATTTCTTGCCGCAGAGAAATCAATCAGTCTGATGCCATTGTTCGGCGTTTCGGTGTGCAGACTGAATTTTCCGATTGCCTATTTTAGCATTAAAATCGCCTAGTACAATTTTGATGTCATGGCTGGGGCTACGGTCATATACATTTTCTAGGCTCTCGTAGAACTCGTCTTTGTCCTCATCGCTTTTCTCTTCTGTCGGAGCATGGGCACATAAAAGTGTTATGTGGAAAAACTTAGTTTTGACTCTTATGGTGGCTATACGTTCACACACCGGGTTGAGACTAGGTGTCGCAGTCTCTTGCCAACCACAAATCCACAACCAAACTCGTGCCTGTCCGCATGGCCACTATAGTAGATGTCGCACGTCTTCTTGCGCGAGCACCCGTGTCCCGTCCACCGGATTTCCTGTAAAGCGGTTATGTCAGCCTTGTATTTTTCGAGGACTTCCGCCAGTTGGATGGAGGCACCTGGTCTATACAGTGTTCTAACATTCCAGGTGCATATCCTCAAATCATGGTCCTTAATTCGTTTGCGGTGGTAGTCAACATTTTGGGGGGTCCGTTTTATTCTTATCTTACTTCTTTTCATTGCAATCGGTTATACGTCAGTGGCGGGTTGCAAGCCCAGCGCACCACGTCGCAGTTTTCTCCTCCTGCCAGGATTTTATTGCAGCCGCTTATTCTGGGTCAGACGCTGACCAGGGTACCGCTCACTCTGAGCTGACGTGCCTGGGTTTTAGGTTTCGCCTAGGGTGTTCAAAACCGAAACGGAAAAACCGTAAAGCGGTTTTTTTATTTAAAACCGTATGCCGGTTTTTGCAAAAGTGTCATTTTCGAATAACCGGTTTAACCGAGTTTTTTCCTTCGGGTACACGGTTTTTTTTTAAATTGCTTTAAAAGGAGTTATTGAAAAAGTAAAAATTTTAAAATCGAATTTGAAATAAATTTAAAAAAAAAAACTTTTTATATTTTGTAAACGAAAATGTCTTTAGAAGCTTTGTAAAATTTTCAAATTAATTTAGAAAAAACTTTTTATGTTTCATAAACGAGAATGTTTTTAGAAGCTTTGTAAAGTATCATAATTAATTTAGAAAAATCTTTTTACACGTTATTTAAGTGGATCAACAAGTCGAAGTGAATCTCGCCGAAGATGATAATGACGATGATGAATGCGGTGAAATAGTGGAAGTTTATAAATCATACGAGCTCATTAAAAACGTGTCTTAAATTATCGCAAAATTGTGGAAGCATGTTAATTCATTTAACAAGTCGTGTGAAAAACAAAAAAATTACAGAGCTATGTTTTCCAGGAGTACAATAAAGAACTAAGGCTCATTGTCCATGTGATCCTTTTCTGCAATGATTGAACAGTTTCAAGAATTAACTCATGAGCCAACCATGCGCTTACAAAAAATAACAGTTTTGAGAGATTTAAACTCAACGCTTCAGCCTTTAGCGCTCGCAAATAAAAGATCATCCAATGATGCAGCGACTCTAATCGACGATGAAGGAATATATGCGTTTATATTGTTACAGCTCAAAAATATGGATTCCGCATATGCTCGGGAGCTGCGAGACAAAATTATAGCAAGAGTTAAGGAAAGAAGAATACAAACGTTGAATAACCTAATTATATATCATAGCTTTGGAAAATATCCTACAAGCTCATCCTGTGTAAAGTATTCTAAAAAGGCGCAAACGATGGAATGCCAACGAACTTTTTAAAACACTTTATTCTGTAATTTTCCCAACAACGGCAGAGTCTAGTAACAGTTCAGATTGTGAGATGAAGGAATCCCCTAATGGTAATCTTTGCAACGATTGAAACATGACAATAAATAACATACAAAATCCACCAGTGAAAACCAATTGCAACGACACAAGACTATATGATGATTTCAACTATTTCGATAGATTTAATAAAAGGACAGACAGAAAGGACAGAAAAGCTCAACTTCCTTCTACACGCTTTTGTCAATAAATCCTACTTCCACAATTAATAAGTGCTTGTTTTCAGTATCAAGCCTTATAAAATCGAAACAGAAGAATAGACTCAAAATTGAACACGTAAATTGCATACATTTTCTTAAATACAATTTAAAAAAAAAAATATTTAAAAAATGTATTCATTTCCAAAAAAAACCACTACTTTAAAAAATAAAATGAGAGATTCCAAAAATTTATTAAAAAGTAAAAACACAAAATAAAACAACACATTATTTATTTTTTGTATTTTTTTTGTAAGAGCCATTTTCTACCAAGCGAGGCTTTAGACAAGGCGATAGTCTTTCCTGCGATCTTTTTAACATCGTAATGGAGATGATCATGCGGAAAGCAGCAGTAAACAGGAATGGCACCATATTTAACAAAAGCCACATGTTGCTCGCGTATGCTGATGATATCGATATTATTGGACGTGGATTGCGAGATGTTACTGCGGCTTTTTCGAGCATTGAAAGCAGTCGGCTGAAGTGGGTCTGGTGATAAACGAGGACAAAACCAAGTTATTTGTTTCAACGAACAAAGAGTCCACTCGTCTGGGACGCTGCGTGAACGTTGACAACTATAATTTTGAAGTGGTAGATGATTTTGTCTACCTTGGCTCCGCCATAAACAAAAATAATAATGTCAGCCTCGAAATCAAAAGACGAGTATTGATCGCAAACCGCTGCTACTATGCGCTAAGCAAGCGATTTAACGACAAAGCGCTCTCTCGAAAAACAAAGATCCAGCTCTACCAGACTCTGATCCTACCTGTCTTGCTCTACAGCGCAGAATCGTGGGTAATGACACAAGCGGATCAATCTATTCTGGGAGTCTTCGAGAGAAAAATACTCCGCAAAATATTTGGACGCATCATCGTGAACGGCGAGTACCGTCGTCGAATGAATCATGAGCTGTATGTGCTGTACAACGACATTGACGTGGTCAAGCGCGTTCTAATAGACCGAATGCGCTGGCTTGGACACGTTGTACGAATGGACGACAACGCTCCGGCTCGAAAAGTCTTCGGCAATAAACTCAATGGGCGGCGCAGGAGGGGGCGACCAAAACTCCGATGGATAGACCAGGTGACGGAAATGTTAAATAAGCTTGGTATGACGAACTATCTACGGTGCGCAAAAGACCGAAGCGCTTGGAATGGTTTTCTACGTGCGGCTACTGATAGATGAATTTCTGTTGTTGCTGCCAGTAAAGAAGAAGAAGAATTATTTATTTTTTGTAAGAAATGCATTTTTTTAAACCAAATTATTTTTTTTATTTTTATTTTTACCTTTTAAGGAAAAAACCGAAAAAACTCGGTTAAACCGGTTTTCTTTCAAATGCTGTATTCGAAATCCGAGTTTTCTAAAAAATCAATTTTTCGAATAACTCGGAAACCGGGTTTTTGAAAAAAGGAGGTATTTGAACACTCTAGGTTTCGCCCCTCACAGTTAGCCGTGCTCTGACGGGTGTCAGAAGCACGTTTCCAGGCGTCACCACGTGGAGGTACTCCGTTCGCAGTAGTACCACGCATACGGAGCTCTGTGAGTAGACTTGAAGTGCAATTGGCAAGCATCACTCTGGGTTTGACAAGTTAAACCGATCAGAAGCTTTACCTTGCATCACACTCCCGAAGGCAAAAGTATGTATGAAAATGTAAAAATCATTTCAATGGGGGTTCTTTACAAGCATTAGCGATCACAGACGCCCAACGATCATCGCACATCACAATATCCTGCGGCACCACCACCATGTTGCATGATGCATATTGATATGGTAAATATAACATAAAAATCAATGAATGACAGTGATAGGGATAGCTATAAGATTAAGGCTTTAGTGTGGAACTTACTTATAAACAAACATAGATACAAATATTATTAAGTGCGATATTCGCAAATTTAAAAAAAAAAAAGTTACACTAAAGTCGAACTAAGGTGTTTCCAAAGAGACGGTCGTTACCGATTTTCGAAGATTTTTTTAAATAATCCCGAAAGAATTCGTAAAAAAATGCAATTTCAATAATTTCTTTCACCATTACATTTTTGACATTTACACGCTATCCACCCATATCCCCTATCTACTGTCAAACCAGTACATTTTGATTTCCTATCCACCTTCCTATAATTAAATATTACTTTGCTATAATTTTGTAGTGTTTGTCTTTGATTACAACTACATGTTTTCTAATTAGGCAAACTAGCAAAGTAATATTGAATTATAGGAAGGTGGATAGAAAATCAAAATGTACTGATTTGACAGTAGATAAGGGATATGCTACAAAATGTTTGCTCAAACAATGATGCAAACATTTGATTTTCCGTATGTATTTAAACTAAATATTAAATATAAACTAAATATTTATCTTATAAATATTTTTTCTCAAACGTAAATTTTTAAAAATAATTGGCAGAAGACTTGTGTAATATGTTAAACATAAAATTTCTTATATGTATTTCCAATTAATATGCTTGATTCATGATGCCAATAATTAGCTGATATTAATAATAATACCAGCGCACATTATTATTGTTTTGTCGCGATGTATTTTTTCTGTTAAGTTTTGTTAAGTTATGTCAGGACTGATTGAGCCATAACAGTCTAACGACCGTGATAGTAATAGTTGGCAACTCTATGAACAACATCAACGGCGACAGTGCACCTTAAAATTTATTTTAAGCAGACCTCCTGACAAACATATGTAGTTATTGCAATTTCTACTTTAATTCAACTTATTACATTGGCATTGAATCATTTTTTGTGTAAAGCTCAAGCATATTTGTTGAGAGAAAAAAAAACTTTTCATCTTTTATGCGGCGGCTTAATCATGTTGATTGCATCGGCGCCGATGTTTAAGTCAATGTCGGCGGCGCAGCCATTTTATTTCATCATGCGGCTTTTAACTCTCGTAGCGGCTCCACGAGCAGGCACACATATTCAGTCAGTTTCTAAATCTATTTTTTCCTAATTTCTTGAGCTACTTATTTACGTTTGAAGTCTGAAAAATGCCACCTAAAAAGGCCGCAGCGCCCAGTAAAAAAACTGAGCAAAAGAAAAAGGAGAAGGTCATAGAGGTAAGATGGAAGTCATTTAGAGAAGAACAACAAATGTCGAACGTACACAATGAACACGCACCTAACCTCAACTGTTGTCTGTCTATACTTTTTGCCAACGAACCACGACTGGGCCAGTAGGATAAGACTTTCGGTCTCAAGAACAAGAAGGGGACGAAGCAGCAAAAATTCATCCAGCAAGTGCAGAAGCAGGTCCAAAGTGGCGGCGTTCACCCCCGCGGCGATGGCAACAAGAAGAAGGAAGAGAAGGAGAAGAAGTTGTTGGAGCAGAAGGAATTGGCCTTGATCTTTAAACCTGTGCAGGCACAAAAGGTGGAGAAGGGAACGGATCCAAAGTCGGTAGTCTGTGCATTTTTCAAACAAGGTACTTGCACAAAGGGCGACAAGTGTAAATTCTCTCACGATTTGACGATCGAAAATAAGGCCGAGAAACGCTCCATCTATGTCGATATGCGCGATGACGGGGAGGACGATATGAAGAACTGGGACGATGCCAAGCTTAAGGAAGTGGTGGATCAGAAACATTCCGACGAGAAAAGAAAACCAACTACGGATATTGTAAGTAAATGTTTTAGAGGCAAACGTGTGATGTAGTAAAGGTAATCTTTTCCTTCTAGATTTGCAAGTACTTCATTGAAGCTGTGGAAAAATCTAAATATGGCTGGTTTTGGGAATGTCCAAATGGCGGAAAATGTATCTACCGCCATGCTTTGCCGCAGGGCTATGTCCTGAAGAAGGATAAGAAGAAAAATGAAGATAAGCCAAGTGAATTATCCTTAGTTGATTTGATCGAAAAGGAAAGAGCCGCACTGGGTGCCAACACAACCAAGGTGACGTTAGAGACATTCTTGGCCTGGAAAAAGCGAAAAATTCAGGAAAAGAAGGACAAAATGGCTGCCGAAGAAGAGCGTAAAAAAACTGACTTTAGCAAAGGCAAACAATTTGGCATATCAGGCAGAGAAATGTTTAGCTTCAATCCCGATTTGGTGGACGATGGACCCATGGATGACGGTGACGCTGCCTTCGACAACTATAAACGCGAGGAGGATGAGGAGGATATGGAATACAAAGAATTGGACCTGGCGGCTCTTTCCTTGGCAGCACAAGAAGTGGACGGTTCGGGTACGCAGGCTTCAGAATCACGCATGCGAGAACAAGCTGAGGCTTACGCAAAGAGCGAAGCAGAGGAGGCGGCCGCTGCAGCGATTGCTGCAGAATCCGATCCAAATTCAGAAACCAATACACCTGCGAATGACGCTGCTCCCATTAATAAAGATCTATTTATGGGCTTGGCTGACGAACTTGACGACTTGGATTTAGATGACGTGGACGATTAGAAACAAGAGATAAAAGAAACGAGATTTAAAAAAACTGTTAAACTCAATACAATTTATAAAGTAATAAATGTTAACTTCTGTGTCTGAAACATAAAAGTACATTAAATAATAGCTCTTAGTCTTTTATTTTTATTCGATCTTTTACAGCTCCGTTATGATATAATTGTAGACTTCACCAGAAGCCTGGAGGCAACATGCCGCAAGGTTTCTGTATCTGTCCCTCTCTCAAAAATGTACTAAGTAATAACTCTAACCTCGCTTTAGGGCCTCCCACGTCCACCGCTGACAGCTTAGGAAAATAATGGTGCTGAATGTACAGCAGCATCTTGACGAATTGTTTGCCATACGTAGACCACAAGTCACTGCCAACGATCTGTAATATTTCCATTATAAGTGTTGCACTCATGTCTGGCAGTGGGGCCAGGGCGACTATATTTGCCAACCAGCGCCAGGCATGTTCCAATCCATAGGGGTGAGTTGGTCCGTCTTGCTGGCGGCCATTTGTTATCATTACAGCCGCGTACAAACGCGCGATGCCGGCATGACGTTTTAAATACATATCCTGCTTTTCCAACTGACCATCAGCTATCCTGTAGCCCAACACTTTTGAGTAATCTTCTATAGACTGCCCTCTTTTTTGTGGAATAAAATATGGTACTAGAAATGGGCATTCCTTGTAGCAATACGCTAGGAAAAGCTGACCAAATTCTGGGATATGCTTCCACAGCGAAACTATAACCGAAGCAACGGGAAATGCTGCCTGCGGATTGCTTGAGATTGTAGTCTCTCCTTGACCCACAAATTTCTTTGCCATAAGCAGAATGCAATAGTCTCTGCCCAATGCTGGCTGAGATGTTACAAATGAATACAGTTTGTCGAATTTGTCTTGGATGTGTTGTTGGCTGACTGCAGATATAGCGTTCACTGGTATGTTTATTGACTTCTGACAATCGAAGCGATATTTTTTCATTGTCTCGTCGGACTGTAGAACTTTAACGCGTTCCACTTTTTCTTGATAAAATGTGTTTATTTTCGTGTAAAATTCTAAACGCTCTGCACTTACAAACTGCGAGGAGACAGATGAAATTGGACCATCCGTAGTAGTGTTAACGTTTGACACGGGCACTGCGGTGTTATGGGTCTCCGGTGTAGACTTGTTTGGGGGTTCCAAAAGTTCGGACGTAGTCACTGGCGGACCTTGTGTAGCCTGCTGAGCGGCATTCTCAGTCTGTATTCTGGCTGCATCTTCAGCAGCCGTCGTCGCGGCATCTTCCCTCTCTTTTCTCTGCTGGTCTTTTACTATCTGCTCCCGCTTTTCCTTCTCAATCTTCAAAGCTTCCAAAATACTGAGTTCTAAATCTCCCAAAGATTTGCATAGATTTTCAGCAGTCTTCATTTCAGTTGGCCCACATTCGCCACTCTTAATTTTGCCAATTAGCTGCTCAAACATTTGTATCAGCTCCTTTAGTCTGCGGTTATATTCTGTGCACGGCAGCAATGCTGATTTGTCAATAGACATCAGCAAGGTAACAATAATTTCATACTTGTTGCGAAATTTGCTTTGATATTGGGAAATTCCCTGAAAGGATATTAGTTGTAGCTGCCTCTGCGTCTGAAGGCGCAATGCTTCCAATTGGCGCTCGTGTTCCCTTAAGTCAGCAGCAGATTGCTGCTCGGCCTTTTGAAGAATTTGAGAATCGCTACTTTTTTTCTTCTCCAACCATTTCATTCTTTCTTCGTGGTTTTGCTGTTCTATCGGTTTAAGACTCTCCTGCATTAGGGTTAAGTGCCTCTCTTGCATCTCTACAATTTGCTGTCGTATACAACGTTTACGAGTTTCCTCTGCTTCGCGCTTCAACACACTGGAGTTGATCGTTTGAAAGTCCAAATTCTGAAAGTTTTTTGATTGCCATGATGAGACTTAAATCTGGTAATCAAACTACTTTACCTGTAAGCTATTGTATTCCTGATGGTTCTCATGGGCCAATTGCATTTTCTTTGGGGGACTTTTCTTTTTATTAATCTCATTTTTGTTGGACTTGGTCAAATTCCTAATTGGTTCATTTTCTCTGTGATGCACTGGGACAATGTCCGCCCCTATGGATCTATTATGCACAAAAGGAGAAATTTCCGCCGCATGTTCCAGTGCAGTGATATGAAGTTTGTTCACTTCATTTAGTGCATCCTCGACCTTTTGTGCCTAACATGATGTATTAGTTGTTAAAGTTTCTTTAAGAATATTAAATAAAAATGCTTACCAAATTTTCCATTGCTATTTGCAAACATAAACAACAACAGGCGGAATAAACCAGAGTTACCTAACAAACATGTCAAACACTGTTCGAAGTGCCAGATCTTGATGGTGTTAAATCAAAGTTCCCAGCCGACTGATTACATTTCTACGTCTTGACGTTTTCGACGAGTTTATTATTATATTTTTTTACGATTAGGCCGATTAAGTATAAACAAATTAAATCTACCGTTACCAAAAGATAATAATTTTACATTGATAGAATATAGATACATTAAAAATGACTACGCTACAAAGATTTACAGAATTAGGTGTTTAACATAATCCGACATCAGTAGACAGTCAAGTTTGGCACTATTTACATGCTTATGTCGTTAGTACAATACTTGGTAGCCTTAAGTACATTAAAAGGCTCAATAAATACTACTTTAACGTGAACGTTGTCCGACTATAAACCTATTTGCGAACGTTAATATACGCTTAATCCGTTGATAATGTGTTCAATTTTTTCGAAGAATTAACTTGGTGTTAACTCCTTGGAATATCACGTAATACATCGTTATTGGTATTATTGAGACTTTCTTGTATTTTTTGTAAGACATTTTGCATAATTGACTACCTGTGTGTATACAACGTGTTATACTCTGATTTTATTTTATATTTAGTGGATACAAGTGAGAGAATCTAAAAATTTAGTAGTATTTCCAGCGCTGTGATAAAGCCTTTTTATTTAAACATTTATTCAGAAAAACTTAACACCATAACTGCCGTCCAGTTCTATAAGTTCACATCTTCCCTTATCCTCTAATAATCTCAAAACATTCAGCAAAACAGATTCGTCTATTTGATGAAACTCCCTTCCTTCCGTCGATTCACCATTTGCAATCTCGTAAAGCGTACAAACGGTATTGGTTTGACCCGTTTCAAGTATCCAGTCGTATATCATATTTCCGTATTCCTCCAGCGTGTACCAGTAGACATGCCACTCCTGGCGTTTCTTATCCAAGGGACGGGCATGTCCCGTACTCTGCAGCTTTTCTAGAATATGAATTACCATGACGGCCGATAAGCGTCTGTTCAGAGATTCATTATAATATAAAGGAAATGCGGTTTCATTGACGTGCAGTGAAAATTTGTTGATGTGTTTTAAGTATTTGAGAAATAAATCTGACCACACTGTGAGCTGTTGTTGGCGAGTCTCTTCATGGGGCTGCAGACTAAAGAGAAGAACATACATGGATATATAATGGAATTATATTATTATTTACACCTGGAGCTCCTCACGTAAAAAATGGTGGAAATGTGTACTCCCAAGGCCACTGGAAGTCCGTCATGTCTCTTTGTATATTGTCTGAAATTTCCTTCCTTTTCTACAATTTGTTATTGATGCAGCAGCAGTGACAGGTGACTAAGTCATCAGCTGTTCAGCATAACAATCCATCAGTGATGAAAAATGCGTAGTAACAGAAAATTGTACAGTGCAATTGAAAGAATTTACGTACTTTTGTACTCAAAAAGGTCTTTTCTAAAAATGTCGGCAAAGGAAAAATCGCTGACGTTTGTTTGTAAATTAATCGTTTGACATTGAAAAAAAAAGTTGATTAGAGGTTAGGCATTAGTTCTCTTACGATATATTTTTTAAGGGATAGTGTCAAAGTCCGGAATTTCAAAATACCAAATTTTTGAAATCAAAATCCCGTGTTTTAAAATCCTAAATTACAAAATCTCGAATTTTGGAAAATTCCGAATTATTGAAAATCATAACATAATTTTTAAATATTATTGTTTTTTGATTGGTTGCACGTGAATTGCATATTTGTCAAGCAACACATTTTAATTTATCATCAATTTTTTTAAATGCGTATAGTCACCTGAAATGCAATAACTATAATAAATAAACTATTGAATCGCCAAATTTTTAAAAAAGAAGAAGAGAATTTGCACCAAAAATTTGACGAAAACATTAAACATTTTTTAAATACGCATTTTTTATAAAAATTGTTTAGAAACATATATCTTTTAGTAATCAAATAGGAAGAAAACATGTTAAATTGTATAGGTGCATCGTTTTGTTGTGTTTTTTAAATAAATTCTAGGCAAAAAATATGAGTTCACCAAATTGGATGCATGTGATTGACAATCGCCAAATATTATGTGATTGCGATCTCTGTGACACCAATTTTGCGATTTGAAATCACAATCGCAAATTTCATCAAAATGCCATTGTCAGGACATGGGCGATTATTAGCTTAATCATTTTAATATTAAGAATTTTTTTTTATTTTTTACAATCATCGCACAAAATTTTATGATCATATTGGACACACATTACCTTTATGAATGTTTCAATGCAACATTCGACTAGCTGTATTCATAGATTACAATATAGCTAAAATAAATTCCTCAAAATTGCTACAGAGTAGAAATTTAAAAATTAAGCCGCAATTAAACAACGCACGTATATTCATATGTTTTATTTCATTCTATACACATTTATTTCAATTTTTTCACTTCACTTTTTCTTTTAAATATGAGTTATAAATTTACATAAAGTTTACATTTGTTTTTTTTTATTCTTGTTATATGTATTATATACTAAATAGAGAAATAATGTTAAAAATAATAAGCATACTCTCCTCCAACATAAAAATAATGTATTCGTCGCTCATTCATTGTTAAGAATAAACCAAACGAGTAGATAGAAAAAAACTTAAAAAAATATAAAACAAATTCAGTTCAATAAATTGTATAGCAAACTATACGAAAAAGAAAGGGCGGTGGTGGACATTCCTAATGCAATCAACAAAAGCTATCTTAAAGTCTAAAGCATTTACAAGTCGTTAAACCTAAGAACATTTAAAGTTAATGTAACTTATATGGTAGATAATCTATGTATGTGGTAACTTAACGTTATTACATGGGAAGTAGGGGGATAATGTTGGGATTTGCGGAAGGGGGAGCATTCATATTTGCATAAATTGTAGGTAGAAGAGAATTATAAAAAAAACGAAAGGAAAGGAAAAAACAAATAAATAGTACGTAATACTCGCATATAAAAATATTATCTAATGTCAACATAATGGCATTTATTATATAGCAGGTTTCGGTTTCTTCATTGGCTTAACATTACAAACAGTTTTTAGGGTTCATTAGAGATTTGTTTCAAATATATTATTCTGCCTTACATTACTACGAAAATTGTATATTTCTGAAAAATTACACGTAATGCGCGGTTTTTGCTTTGCTACTACACATTGTTTAGAGAAAATGTTGATTTGTTTGTCAAATGATCATCATCTTGAATGGGAAGGACCAGAGAATGTTCGGTATGGGGGGACGACTTTCGTTTACCTAAGCTACTTTTGTTTTTACTTTTCAATAAATGCACGCACCGGTAATTAATTTTAAGTGATGCTATAGGTGGTGATTGTTGTTCTAAACCAATTACTTTTCTAAAGGCTCTAAGTAGCATCTCACTGTATTGTTCTCGTCCAACATCGCTGATATATTACGACCCACCACAGGCGCATTTACAGATTGTGGCGAGATTTGGGGCGGCTGCTGTTGAAGTTTGTTCTTCGGCATAGGATGCTGATTGGCCGGTGGCAAAGGAGGGCCATGGTTAAAAAGCTCATTGACAGCTAAGCGACTACCGGTGGCAGAGGTAGTTTTTTTAAAACTACGAATGGAGCCTCCAGTGCCGCTACTTACCCCAAAAACCGTTATCGGCTGTTGATGTTGTGGCTGTTGCATCTGCTGCTGCTGTTGGTGGTGAAGTGGTTGCGATTGCGAATATGGCTGTACTGTTTCGTGGTACTCGTGATAACCGGGCGGTGGTGCTGTGCCTTCGTTTGCTTGGGCATTCTTACGCAATTGGCGTCTGCAGATATGTAAATATATTAAAATATATACCAGTTTAGTGTGCCAGTAGTTCGTCGTAGTTCTGCCTGTGCATATTATATTCGCTATACTTACTGAAATCTTCGTTGAAAGTCAGCATCTTGCATGGCCATCAGTCTACGCATGCGTTCATCACTTTGCGGCGGCAAGTGGTCATCGCTGCCTTCACCGTCGTCACGATCAGCACCTTCGTCGTCCTCTTCGTCATCATCACTGTATGGACTTTCCGCACCCTGGTCGCCAAATTCGTCGACGAACTCATGGACACCAGCCACTCTAGCACCAACCCCGTTGTGCGGTTGATACCGACTCATCATTCTCTGCTGTTGTTGCTGGCGCTGGTATACTGCTTGCATGGCACGTTCGTCCTCGTAATCATGCTGCGGCAACATATCGTCAACGTTGTAGTGTTGTACATCTGAAGTACGATTACTTAATATCTCTTCGTATACAGGACCATTATCACCGGCCAGGGAACCTTGGTTGTAATAGGTTTCACTGGCACTACCTCCTACTACTCCGCCACCGACACGATGCAAATCAAAATTATCGGCTTGGTTTAAATCACAGTTGGAATGCTTATTTCTATAGTAACGTTGTTGGGGGCCCGATGAGACTGGCGTTAGTGCAAAGTCGCTAGGACCGGGCCCGCGACGGCTCATTTGCTGCAACAGATGGGCGTGAGCAGCATGTTCCACCTGTTCATCATCCGATGAGAGTTGTTGATGCTGCTGCTGCTGCTGAGGATGTGGTGGCCTACGTGTCTGCTGTTGCCTTTGATAGTATGGGGGAGCACCAGGATCAATGGCCTCAGCATAGTAGGGATGTTGCTGCAACGGCACCGGCTGTTGCTGTTTCATTGTAGTTTTCTTATACGAGGGATAGAAGAGTATCTGCTGCGATGTGGCAGTGTTGCGCGAATGCAAGGAGCCACTTGGAGAATCTGATCCTGTATTACTGCTGCGCTTCTTCTTGCCATGACCTTGATTGTGCTTTTGTGTCCAATAAAAAAATTCATGGGGTTGCTGCTGAGGTCCTACTCCCGTACCGTGGTAGTCTCTAGCGTGGCCCTTGAGAGCTTTTTGCTGCCAAGCATAATAATCCGGTTGGTGATAGAAAGCCTCCTGCGGCTGTTGGCCATTTATGCTGCCCACAGCAAGCTGTTGTTGCTTATGTCCCTGGCTAAAAATCAGATGTGTCGAGCTAACCGACGATGTTGGTGATGTATGTCCAGCACTAGGAGTATGCATGCCGCCTCCAGTGGACCGCAATGTACCGGAAGTTCCTGGTAACCCCATTGCATTTGCATTGCGTTCCAACACAACGTGTCCTGCCTGTGGTGTGGGATCAGTGGTCTTGGAGGCATGTTGCAACACGAGATTCCCGGGAATTATGCCGCTTTTTATAGTGCTACCCGATGTTGCTGGAATAGAAGAAGACCCCTGTCTACGGGGAATCCCCTCATTTAGCTCACAATCGCTTGTGGCCATTATGGCGTCTTCGGAGGCAGCTATATTTCCAATTTCTTCGTTCTCATTGGCATCACCGATCGCTATTTTCGTCTTCTTCAGTTGAGATGCTGTGGCAGAACCTCCTCCCAAGACATTGGTGTTGCTTGTCAATGTACCTGTATTGCCGGCCGAGTTCATGCCACAAGCACTTCCACCCACAATGCCAGACGAAATGGACGTTTTTGAACATCGCAAACACTTTGGAAGCCACGAATTCTGCCTAACGTATTTCCGATATTCGCGGCGAATCTATAGTTTATCAATCAACAAAGAAATATCATTTGGATTAACGTATGCGCTCATCTTAAAAACAGACCGACATTCCCCTACCTTTTCATTTTGTATGCAATGGAAAACAAAGATGTAAATTCCCATCATAGTATTGAACGCTATAAACATATAGCCATACAATTGGGCCATTTCATCATCGCTTTTCGAGCGCCTCAAATAAAAATAGGCAGAAAGCCACACGGAACACAGGAGCAGGAGAAAAACAAAGGAGCATCGTATGTCAAATCTGAAACAAGAAAACAACATCTGTCATAGCCATGTCCTTACGATGGTACCGACTTGTTTCCGAAACCTACCGAACATTGGCCAACCTCGTGTGCTCCTTATTCTTTAACGTCGTCCTTGCTTTTCGGCACAAAATGACCCACGACAGGAAAGCGTAAACCAAACAGCCCTTTAGAAGATATAGACACAAATATTTGTGAAGGGAAACTGGACGTAATATACGTTATTGCTACTGTGCCACTTACCGTTAAGAATATCGTAATCGGAGCTACAAAGGTGGCGTAGAATAACAAGCTTGTCTCCATTAGCACACAATAGTCATTTTGCGTATATGTACTTGGATTAATAGCCAGGGATATGGCCACTATGGTCAGGGATAGACCATACGACAGAAGGTAATAACAATTAACTTTTGAACTCTGATCTACTTCTAGTAAAACATCATCGGTGGTTAAAGTTGTATAAGATTGGAATGCTAGAGAGACAGGAAGAGCGGAAGATAGAAAGAGATAGTGATGAAAAAGCAGCGACTATTTGTTTATCACCGAGTTATTTTCGTGATCTGATTTAATAACTTAGGGTGTTCAGATCTTGTGGCAACAAAGAGTTTCTTGGACTTACCTTCAAAACAAAACCACGCAATGGCTGTTAAAATGGAGCAGTGTAGAAATACGGTAATAAATCCACAGAATTTACTCGTTTCCGTTTGTTCAATACCAATTAGAAATAGAAGTTCGATAAAAAGTAAACAGATGTAAATACTGCGATAAATAGATGTACGTGCAGACTGTAAAGATATAAACACAATAGAGAGAAAACATAAAGGCTTTGCCGATAAGATTATACAGATAATGAAGGTTAGAATTTTGAAAAGATGCCATGAAAATAACACAAGGAAATAGTTTAGACAAGTTTCTGAGACAAACAAGAAACACAGTTCCTGAGAAATAAACCTTACTGTGCACAGCGGGGTGAGAAGAATATGAATGAAGTGTATCATATTCTAATACTAATAAAGCGATTGATCTAATAATCACCTTACTAGTAATATAGGACGCTTCAGCACAGCAAGGCTTAAAAATACTAAGCACACAAGTTTGAAACTGCATTTCCTGTTTTTAGATAATATGATTTTAACTTTGTGTAAATAGATATTGGTAATAGGTGGTGGTGGTTTGAACAAGAACAAAAATATGATTAAATTAAACACATTCATGTACATTTTAAATGATTACAAACATATAAATTACATTTATTTATTTCAATAATAAAAAAAAAACGTTACAATAAACACAAAATATGATGACATGGCTACAAATGAAAATGATTTAAACGTAAGTTAGTCTTATTCTTCGATGAGATGACATATCAATGGAATGATAGGGCCCAATATCTGTAAAGGGAGCTACACTTCTCCACTTGCGGAGAGGTAGGATATAGAGAACAGCAGATTTCCCGCAATTCATATGCGTAGACTTTCACTTCATGATTGCCACACTCCTATGTACAAGGGTATTAAATAAAAGTTCTAAAAAATTAAAATCTCCTATAACACAAAATTAAAAGAGACGATTACAAAAAAGACAACTACTTAAATTTATATCACAAATAAATAAATACATTTAATAATGTTCTAGTTATAGGCAAAATGTTTATATATACATAATATATAGATATATATGTATGTAATAATGTAAATGATAGAATGAAAAAGTAAACTATGCATGTCTATATATTAAAATATGTGTTTTCACCACCACCACCACTTATATTGTAAATCATCCATATTTCCTTGCATTATAATATTGTTCGGATCGGTATTATTTATACGATTATTATTGTTATTATTTTGATTATTTCGATTAACATTTAAATTATTGCTGGCCTGAGCAGTTGTTGCTGCCAGAACAGCAGCATTCGAGTTAACGTGATGTTGTTGCAATGCAGCGGCTATAGAGGCGGCTGCAGCAACCGCAGCAGCAGAAGTATTCGACATTGATGTTTCCATTTGTTGTTGGCTGTGGCTATGGTTAAGATTATGGCCGTGGTTATGATTATGAGGTGGTTGAAGATTTAAATTCAAATTCAGATTATTCATCTGCAGATTGCGCTGATTGTTATTTGCCACCACAACCGCAGCAGCGGCTGCAGCAACAACTTGTTGCTGCTGTTGCAAATTGTAATTGTTTGCATTCAAGTTGTTGCGATTGGAATTGCGTATAGAGTTATGGTGTATGAAATTGTTTGCATTAACATTTGCGGGCGACAGATTTTGCAAATGCTGCAAATTCAACTGCTGTTGCAGATTTTGAATGTTGTTTGTGGTCGTCGTAACGACGGACGGAGATGCGATCTGTATCGACTCGTGCGTCTGATCAATAATGTTGTTTTGTCTACTTCTGCTACTGCCGCCAAGCCCAGCCCGCCGCGATTGATTTAATTGCTGTTGCCTAGATCGACTAGAAGTCGATGATCTTACCTTAATAAATACTCCATTAAATATTTTTAACGTCAATAATGCTATCACTATGAATACCAAACAAATTGATATGCTAACATAAATCAATATACGCATATTGCCGTCGAACATGGTGAACAGCGAATGCGTATGGTCGTCCATGACATCCATCAATATGGCAAAATTGGTCAGATGATTACACATGCAAATGCTATGTGTGCGATTGGTCGACTCTAAAAGACAGCCATTGGCAGACCACGCGCTGTAAAAAAAAACAAAACACATAATTTCTGAAAAGGACAGCAGAAAAATGTCGTATTACTTACTGGTCAATATAGTTCCAAAAAACACAAGTGGGATTGGTCACATTTTCCGTTTTTAAATGCCTCAACACCAACTTGATGGGTTGCGACAGCTGTATATGTCTACCTTTACCCAAACTGGCGGAAATGACCTTACTGTTTAGTATTCGTATGCGTTGCTGCAAGGGCGACACATTCGATGTTTCCGCGGAATCATTCGATAAAATGGCCGTACTACGAACTGGTGTGAATAAAATATGTTGTCAGTAAATTATCACTCAACTAATTTTTTTTCCGAGTACTTACTGTAACTTCTTGCGGATTTAATATCGAAATGATCGTATGACGGTTTCAATATCGATTCGAGTCGATCAAATGCCGCAAACACTATGCGAACCAGGCCTCCTTCGCTATTTTCGATTAGCGCAGCTTTAGGTAGCTCGATTCTGTCGTCACTGATTTGCCATTGGCCATTATCTGGAAACACTTCGTTCGATTGTATACTCTTCGTTTCCAGAACTCTTACGGACAGCACTAAAACAATATAAATTGAAATGAATCTAGCCAACAGTGTGACCTTAAATTTTGGACACTTACAAATATTTTTAACCTTTTGTACTACATTTCTTTCTCGTATAATGGTGTCGGCCAAGAGGAAAGCATTTTCCTCCAATCCTGTTAGAAGGGATGTCGCCACCCTCATTTGATCCTCTTGATTTAAGTCGAGCCAAGACGACAACTGTGATTCATCCAAGAGATTCGAACCGGTTTTTACTACGCCTTGCAATAGCTCCAATATCATAGCCTCCCTTAGCCGTTGGTCGGGAAAAGTTTCCTTGTCATGGAACATTTTTTCGGACATTGTCTGGATGATTTTGGTGGTTACTAACATATCCCCACCGTACAGGGTCTTACTGCTAGTCACCTCCGACAAGTCATTGGCTATTGAAATCAGAGAGGAGTCGCGTTGATTGACCCTAACTTCCAAGCTATTTAACCAAAGACTCCGACATTGAGTTAAATCTGGTGTTAGAGGGTGCCACGTCGGTTCAAAATTACGCAATCTTAGACTGATGCAATTAGATCCGTTACAAAGCGGTGTTTGAGTAGACGAAATCAATTCGTCGTCGTCGTCCAGACTAATTCGCTTCATCAAAACACAACGCCATTTGGCTATACCGGTGGCACCTCCCGGACAAGGCTGAACATTAACATCACCCACACGTGTTACATTCCAGAATAGGTTTCGAGCATTTGTCGGGCCGCAAAAGAGATTCGTTTCGTCTTCGCCGCCCAAGCCAGTATTCACATTTATGTTATTTATAGATTTAATAAGTCCATTGCCTAAAGTAGTGTTAATATTGCCCAAAGTAGAAACAGGCGTTGTGCCAGAAGGTAATGGGTTGGGAAGTTGTTGCTGTCTTGTTGTGGTTTTCGTGGTCAGCAGCGTTCCATCGTCAATACCGGCGCCTCCTACTCCCGTTAAAATCCTGGTGTTTGGTGGAGTGGTTGTATTGGTCGAACCGATGGCTGGCTCTTTACTCGTCGTTTTCGACTCCTGAGGTGTCTTATGGGTGTGATCTCGCTGCAGCGTATCTTTCTGTTGGTCACTCGCTGCGCCACCATGATGATTGCCATTAGTATGGTGATGATGGTGTAACGGTGGCGGTGGGGGCAGTCCATCATGTCGCGATGGAGTTTTCAACGAACTGTTCGCTTTAAGTCTTCCGCCAGGGAGGGTCGTATGCATTGTTGGTGGACCAGGGGAAGAAGGTACTGCAGAGACTGCTAAGCCTGGCATAGGTGGCATACGTGGGGGGTGAGGTTGCGCCGGCTGCAGAGACGGTGGAGGTAATATGGCAGGATTAACAGAAGAACTACCATTAGGTAATATCGGTGGCGCATTCGATAAGACCCATGGCGGCGGACTGGGTCGATTGGTGGTTGTCGACGTCTGCGATGCTGATATACACTGATAATGGGCCTCCAGATATTTGTGAGTACCCGGACAGGGATCGCCAAACATGCTAGTAGTAGCTAGAACACTGCAACTTTGCTTATGAGCACATCTGTAAAGGGAAGATAAAAGCAAGTGCTTAGTATCATCCACTTTGGGTCTGATGTTTAGACTAACCTTGAATTAAGCACCGTAAGGCTCTTTGGAAACATGCAATTAACACTCCACTCCATATTACCGTGGTCATTACAAATAGTTATCGAGAAACGCCCATAGTTGGCCCTTATCAGATTAATTAGGTCGCCCGGATCGCATTCAATTGTTAGTTTCTTACCTTCGCAGGCATACGCGGTCTGATACTTTGGAGCTAGAAGATGCGCAAATTATAAATCATTAGACGTCTTATAGTGGTGATGGGAAAGGCAAATATATAATTCATATGACAATATGGTATTAAATAAGAGAATGTTCAGATTAGTTGTTGACGATGTTTGTAGTTGGTTTGATTTTTGGATTGGTTTGGTTTTAAAGTTGGCGAATCTGAAAAGAGACTATAGTATGGTTCACAAGACATGGCTTGCCATGCCGTTGCATGACATTGTACAATATATACAAATAACAATGATACATAGACATTGCATTTCAATATACTTATGGATGTGACATTTATTAAGTTGAGTTGAGTCGAGTGGAGACTAGCAAGTTTGACATTTGTTATGTTTGCAATATTTCTATTGGTGATGTTTTGATTCATAGTCATTATCATAAATACCAGATCATTGCTGTGGCCGCATTGCAATGAGGAACGCTTTTCTATGAAAAAATCAGCGGCTGCATAACTGAAAAAATAAAAAATAAAAAAGGACCTCTATGTTAACAAAACGATAAAAGACTTATAGATACGTTTGTAAGCTTCTTGTAATCCCGTTAATACACTACATGTAATATTTTACTAATAAATACGGCGTTAAGTATTAAAAGTAATCTAAATTTTATAATCGTGGGTGAAGTGCCTTGGCGGACTGTTGCTACAGTAAAAGGCAGTCGTTTTGTAAGGTGATGATGATATTTTGATAAAGCGACGAATCTATTTAAAAAGCTAATATAAAGAAATGCGAAAATGGTTTTCGGTGTGATAAGTTATATTATCTTTAAGTATTTGAACTTACTTTGCGGACGTTATATTTCTGCATCCCTACTTATATTAAAGGCCTGTAAATTCGTTTTTATTTATTTTAATTATATATTGAATCTAATAATACAGGAACCCTAAAAGACGAACAATAATCCCAATATTACGTATGTCGTAGTCGACTTTCATCATCTGATGAAGAAAAATATGATAGGTGCAGGGACAAGTCGTATTTCAGTCTCACGAACAACATCAGCTATGGCATATTTAAAAAAACGTCTAGATTCGACGTGACTACGACATACCAAATAAGAGGAATATGTATTACAAATGAACTACACTAATTTAATTATAGTATTGCAAAATTTCAATAAATAAATAATAAATAAAGGTAAGTTTAATAAATAAGAAACACGCCTCCCTCCCCAAATAAAAAGAAAAAGTAGAATTAAAAGTAAATAATAGAAATGTTTGAGGCCCAGTTGGCAAAGAAATAAAATCTAAAAAATTTATCAAGAATTAGCTGAAATGTAGGCAAACCATTTTATTCGAATATGTAAAATTTCTTAAATGCATTGGTAGTAAATTCCAAGATCTGTTAAGTCGCACACTAAAAGAACGCTTGAGTATTTAAGTGAAAACATAAAACAAAATTAATTGTGCATTTCTACGTAGATGTAGACGGCTTGGTAAAACAGACTTCTATAGCTTATAAAATACTGAAGTACACGCAGATTAACATACTCATGAATGAGGTATGTGAGGCTTCTCGCGTTGTTGTGAATTAACACGCATTCTAATTTAGATTCACAACAAACGGCACCTACTTATTTATCGACGAATGCGAACGTCACTGTTTGAGAAGCTTTTACTAGACATGTCATTTTATCGACACTTATACTGCGTAGTTGATGTCGACAACAACGAGGGGCCGGCAATGAAAGAAGTGTAGATGACTGGAGCCGGGAATCGAACCACAGATCTCCCGCATTGTAGTCGCTTGCTCTAAGCACAATGTCACGGCCGGTCCCACGCATATTAACATAGGATCGAAAATAAGAGCCAAAAACTGTTAAGCAAAGTTAGAAATATGGTCATATAAAGGTTTGAGTTTCGTTCCTATACACTTGCCCGAAACTACATCAATACACATATCTCATGATATGGGTGATCAAAAACATGTTGGTATAACAATTATGGGGCTTATGTTGCACAATCCACATTGATCTTGGGCATTTATTAGTAAGATGTAAAACCACTTCCAAGAAATTTGTTGAAGTATCGCCATGTGTGAGCAAGACGAATGTTGTAGAAAGTACTAAACAACTTATTCTAAACAAAGAAGTAATACCACCTACTTTAGCTTTAATTTGTTTTACTTCTGAAAAGTGATTATGAAGACCGACCCTTAACGAAAACTATGATTTCTGTCAATTTAATTATGTCGACCTGCACTGCAAAAAAAGTTCTAACAAATTTTTTTATGGTTAATATGTATTTCGTTCAACTTATATGTAAGTGGATCCAAAATCGAAACAGTGTACAAACACTTACCTCATCTTAGTTTGAAAGTATACTTCATTATCCATTGTTTGAAATTCACCTAAAAAGAGAAGAACAATTTCATAGATAACATTGTTGTAATGACAAACGTACTAGCACAAACCAACCTTTTCTTTATCTCGCTTTACGCGTTCCCAGCAAACACATTCCAGATGTTTGTGTGTAGACGCTCATTGATTTGTTAGCAAGTGTGGGTATGTGTAGATAAAGAATGGTTGTGTGTGCTCCCACTGCATTTTCAATAAGTTTCTTTTGTCTGCGGACTGGATATATATAACACACACACAAAACCACATACTGGCATTTTAACAGACACACACACACACTGACGTACCATGTCGTGTCTCAAACAACAGATACAGAAAAAAGCCAAGACATCTTTTTAAAGAGGCCATATATGATGATGAAGTCATATAGACATAGACTTGGGCTCTGCCTTTTAAATCGAGCTCCCTTGGAGGTCTTAACAAATCGCCTATGGACACTTCTTTGGATTTCATTTTGCCCAGGAGAAGCTCGCCCATGAAATATCTTTTCCATTTCGAAAGTCAAGCCTTGAGTTTCGTTTGGTACAACTAATAGAAACTGATTTCCAAGGGCTTATGTCGCCCTATTCAATAGTTAGATGTCGAAGGGAAATCTTGATTGTCTTTAGTATATTTTTTCTTATTGAACTTTTAACACAATTCCAGAAATTTAATTTTTTTACTTGGCGAAGAGCACTTCTAACACAACCTTACGGCACTGAAAAAATATCTATACTAAAAGAGCTGCAGCTTCGTTTGCAAGTGGGGCACTCTGTGAAAACTCCATAGAAGTAGAAATCTGTGAAAACCCTTGCCAGGGTTGTACAAAAACGTATGTTGTAGCCATTCAAAATGGCAGAAAGAAAATCAACCCTCACACCAAGCAGTTAGATGCAACAATTTCGAATTGGACATTAGACGCCGCCGTTTGTTCTGCTTTTCACTCTCTAAGAATAGAAGCGTGTTAAGTCATTCAATGTTAAATCTGATTAAGGACATGCTAATTTGTTAAAAATTATAATATTCATATGAAGCAAATAAATAAATAAAATGTATAAAAATGTGGAGGTAATAAATAAATGTTAATTGGGCGCTTGATTATTATTATTATTAGTTTTTTTTTTATTAGAATAAGAATCCTAATATGCAACGACCCACAAAATCGAAATGTTAAGTATTAGAAAACTTTATTGAAGACAAAAAACTAAATTACGTGAAATGGGCGCAATAATACAAAATCCGCAGATGGGATTATTATTCTAGACACCAAGAATATATAATATTATTATTAATTATATTTTAATACATTTCATAAAACCTTATTAAAACTTAAGAAAGTAGTTTGCGATTTCGAGGTTAAAACAGACAGATGTGACAAGTTTTTTTTAGAACTATATATACTATTGCAAAACTGTAAATAAATCAAAAATTGGTACATAACTGACAGAGCTATCTGCTCATAAGTCAGGAAAGACCCAAAAGCCGGCTTTTAAAGCGTAAGTCAATATTTTGAGGGTGTTGGTAAACTTTGGTATACAGATTTGTGATGCACTTGGTCTTTCCCTAAGTTCTTTAAATTTTCTCCATTCTATAACAGTGTGTAAAATAATTACCAATTGTCCAAGATATGATAACTAAAACGTCAATAATAATTTCATTTGTCCAATATATTCGAAAAGTTAAATCAAATTCGTATTTGTTAAAATACTATCTTTGTCTAAAATTCATTCTGAATTGCCCTTTAAAAATGCACACTCTTATAGCTTTAGTAAGATATACATCTGTACCTACCTCGTCTTAGAGAATCAAACACAAGTAATACAATATTTATGATATTTACATAAGTATAAATAAATCTGTATGTATACTATCATTATTTATTTTTCGTAGCAAATACTAAATATGTATATTTAACAATAATACTTCTAATATTAAACTTTAATACTTTTTTGTAATTATAATTCTTGTTTAATATTTTTATTGCATAGATTTCAGATTTCGTCTATAGTTTGTATATGGGGGGAGGAGGGGCAAATTAATTCAGCAATACGAGTAACAATGGTCATAACTTAATTGAAGTATGAAATTAACAATTTTTGAAATCTATAGACACACACACAGTGACGGTAAGTATATCTAGGCCATTAACTACACAGTTTAACGCAAAGATTTTTTTTTAATTTTTCCATTGATTTGTGTGCTGATCTTTATTATAGTTCTATTTGTCTTGTTTGCAATTTTCCGAAGGCTACCAGTAGATATTTACATTTATTCTAAGGCACCAATTTTGACAATTGAGTTTCATACAAATAGTTTGTTTATATATATCCAATAGATCTGAACACAATGTCAAAATAGATAGATGTATTTAAAAACAAATTTCAAACTAGCGTTGATATAAATATATATTTGACGGGCTGTGTATGTGCCTTTATAAAATATGTACATAGTTACAGTGTGTTTTTAGTGTTGTATCTATGTACTACATACTACGTGCGCATACATGTTGGCTGATCCTAATGTACAGTGTTGTTAAGTAAAATAAGTTGAGTGTCAAGGTGGGATTTAATTATAATTTTTGGTTTTGGATAGTAATTTTAGAGCTGGTGTTGGGATTTCTTATGCCATCGCAGGCTAGGAAATTGTGCAAAGCATTTGCCACATAAAGAGCATTTGTACTTTTTATTGGGCGCATGGAGTTCCTGGTGTTTCTTTAGATTACTAATCGTAGTGAACGCTTTGCCGCACTGTTCGCACTGATGTTTTCTTATGTTCAAATGGACATTCATGTGATCTGTAAAACGATTTCGCTCATAGAATGCTTTATCACAGATGGGGCAGTGGAAGTTCGATTGATTCAAATGGGTTCGCTTGTGAATGTTGAAAAACGACCACGTCTTAAACGTCTTGCCACAAAGGTCACAGATGTACGGTCTTTCGCCCGTGTGACTACGCATGTGTATTGTTACTTCGGTGGATGTGGCGAAAGACTTGTTGCAAGTTTCACAGGAATATGGGAAATCCTGGCGGTGTCTTCTAATATGAATAGTTAAATTCCCGGGCATCTGAAATCCCTTGCCACACAAAGTGCAAACAAATGGTAAGGTGCCGTCATGTTTCGATTTGTGAATCTTATACTGATCATACGTTTTACATATGTGACGACAATCTTCACAACGAAAGGGTCCTATGTTTATTGACAGAAATTCGGACAATTTTTCATATACCATTAAAGACATAGACGATAAAGAAGCTGACAAATATTGGTCATTATGATTCTTATCACATAGACGTTTAAGTTTTTCCGCCGAAAAATCCTTACGCAGTTGATGCAGCGTTTTCTCCATCTGCTCCACCGAGATTTCCATTGGTTGCAGTGCCGAATTTACCTCTTCGAACATGGATTGTAAGGCTTTTTTCCGGTAATTGACAGATCTGTAATCCGGATGATCAACGTCCCAGAGGGCGACGTATTTGCGATACACGTCAATGAATTGTAGCTGCTGCTCAAATCCGGGAAACTTTATTTCTTCCACATTCAGAAAATACTTTTTACTGTGAGATGGTGGTAGCAAATTATTCGAGTTCTAAAATGTAATGTATCACGATTTGAATAGTAGAACAGCTCACTTATTAGAGTATGTATGTATATTATTACCTTTTTAACATTTTTAATTATTTTGTCTTCTATCACTGGTCTTAGAAATTCCATTTCATCAAAACACCACAACTTTGGTATATAGAGTCCTTTTAGCTTGTGTAGTATTCGTAATTCCTTGCGATAACGTATACGCAACTTTTGAATTTCGTTTTCGACCTCTTTGTCATCTACAACAATATTAAGGTCCTTTTGCAGACAGTCCGATATTTCTTCGTATATTTCCATTTGGCTACAGCCGCCGAAATCCTCATCGTTGGGATTCCACAGGCATTCATAGTTCTTATATTGATTTATGATAAAACTTAATATTTGCCGATTTGTTAAGTCTTCCGGTTTTTGGACTGCTGTGGCACAACTATCTTTATCCCTAAGACGAACCTTGCGTTTCTCTTCAATGACTGTTCGCAAGAAGCTCATTTTATCGAAATACCATAGACGTGTCCGGTGTTTACCCTTTCGAGCTTGAAATTTTGCCAACTCCCTTCTATAACGTCCTCTCAGAATATTCAGGATACCAAATATCTCGAGCCCGCTCAAATGGACATTGAGCTGCTGAAGCAGGGGTTTAGAGAGCTCGTTGTATACAGTTCTTCGCGCATTGTACTTGTACGAGGCATGTTCGGGATTCCAAAGTTTTTCATTGTTTTTGTACAATTCTAGTAGGCAGGATATGACTTCTGTGCTGTCCAAAGCCTTTCGCATTGCAGCCTGTTGAAGACAAAGTCAAATATGGGCATGTAATGGAAAATTGGATTACCTGATTCGATAAAAAAATAAATCGCTATGGAAAATAATGGTGACTACTGAATTCTTACCGTTTTCACATATTTTCCTTTGCTTTTAAAATCATCCAGAGAGTGTCGTTCCTCAGATGTTGTATCACCGATGTTTTCATCCTCCGTGGTAGGATTTTCCCAACTATCAGTAGAAATATCTAGTAACTAGAAGATGGAAAAAACGAATTACGAACCGCATTATGAACTGGTATTATTATCTAATATTAATAAGATTTTAAGTGACCGAAATTTTGAAATACATATACATATTTAAAACGACACGTCACAGCACTAATAGCTGGAGATTATGTGTTGTTTACCACAATAAGACATTGTGTATTGTGCTAATAAACTGTCTAATGTTTTTTGAATGTTATAAAAATTAACATTCAATGTATTTCAATAAAAGTGAGGGTGTAATTAAATGCCAGATTCATATTTATTCCACCTGTTAATTGAACTATAACGCGTATCGCAAAAGCTGACCATAAATTACGACATTAATTTTTATCTTTTAGACACAATTAACACATTTGTTGCCATATTTGGCTGGGTAGTAATAAAGACATTTGCTTTCAATAAATCGGACACCACTGCTAAGTTATAAAAGTTAAGCTGCTTACTGTCTCTAAGATGAAGATCAATCATGACTATTAGTACGGCAGGAATAGTAGAACAAATTTATTTGGCTGTGTAAATGCTAACCAACTCTCCCCGCAGAACTACCACACTGATTTATAGTATACTGAAGCCACTACGATATGTATATGGCTGCATTACCCTAATAAGTGGTCCGTACCTTCTATTGATAACACAAGGGAACAAGGTATTTGTTGTTTAAGAACTGAATATTGTTTTAAAGGTAATTTGGGACGCTGAATCCAAATCTGCAGTTGGTTTTTTTTGTATCAGCTCGACTTTTCGCGATATACCGTTATGTCCAAAACTAAGGCACCTCCACTACAAATACTACACTACACTACAAACTGAAACTCGTCAACAAAATTATCTTTAATCCGTGCCTACATTGTTTTTAATTTGGCCTAGTAGTTTCAGAGATATCGGTGTAGTTTAAAAAAAAAACGACAATATTACAAAAAAAAAAAATTTTAAAAATTCATAAAAAAAATTATGCAACAAAAATCACGGTGTTGGTCTAAAAACATTTAGTTTAATATAGTTTGAGTCAAATCAGCTTTATTTCATTGAAATCTGTGCGCAACTTTTGATTTTGTCAACAATTTACTGAGATAACTAAATTTACAAAAATCGCGATTTCCATACAGAAATAACATTTATTAATATGTTTGTGAAAGTGTAACTTGAGCAACCCTTAACGGATCGTTATGAAAATTTATCAGTATTAATATTTTTTGAAACGAACTTATGGAATTGTAAATGGGCGGTATAGCCCCACCCCTTCTGGTACCTCCCATACAAAATTACCTATTTTTGGTTAATTAATATATCTGCGATAGCTGCCAAACAGACTATCGGAGGATATTTAAATTTGGTCAGTTTATTTATCTGGCAAAAGTAGACAAACCCTAAAAAAACCGAAACCGTTGCCATACCCCTTCTGATACCTCCCATACAAATGACCGAACTCACCCCAATAGTCTTACATACATATCTTTTTAGTTAGTACACTAAATTCAGTCAAACTATGCGTAAGTTTTACGGTTATGAAAATATGAATCAGGAATGAATTTGCACTATATCGGATCAACCCTTCTAGTACCTCCCATACAAAATGACCTATTTTTGGAAAATTAATATTTCTCCCTTAACATCCAAATTGACACCTGCCGATTAATTAAATTTGGTCAGTTAATTAATATTGTAATAGGAGGCAAAACTATAAATTAAACTATAAATAAATTTGCAAATTTGTCATGATTTTTAAAAATACAAAATTTTAATTTTTTTTGGGTAGAAACAAAAAAATGCGAAAAATCTGTTATCACCGAACTAAGCATAACTCATTCAATTTTCAATTGATTATTATGTACATACATGTTTTAGAAAGCTACTTTAATATGATATTCAATAAAGCTAATAAAAAGAACAATTTGCCCCCAACCGATTAACTTTCAGCGTGAAGAAAATTAAAATGTGTAATTTTTTTAAAAATTTTTTTTTTTTTTAATAAAACAGCCGTTACTCAGTCATTTTTTTTTTTGGATATTAAAAATTTTTATTTTTTTCAAAGGTAAAAACCATATCTTTAAAATAAAAAACAAAATTTTAAAATCCGGCTTATGAAAAAAAATTTATGATTTTTTGAACTATAATTTTTTGGAAAAAAGGTGAAAATACGATTAGTACCTGTAACTTAAAAATTCGAGCTGATGGAGAAAAATAGCGATTAGATTTAAAATCAGCGACCTCAAATTAGTAAAAAACTGCAATAGAATTCCAAACAACACTGAAAAAGTTCCATTTTGTTCCCTTGTGTAATTCACTAATAATGTTATGAGTTTAATTTACACCAGCTATTAGGCATAAGAAATACCAGCATTATGCCAGCAATTAATAATAATTTCAAGTGTCCAGATAACGCGATTAGCGCATTACTCTACAGTTCGAATGTATGCGATTTCAATTGGTAACCTTATCATAAGGTTCTATCTAGATTCTAGATCGACCGTATGAAAAACAATACATATTAACAAAATTACTAAGAGTCAATTAGTTAATAATTATAAGACAATTTTGATATTCGAATATGCATTGTTGACTTGTTTCTCTTTGCCTATACAAATGGCTCATATTCATCTAAAACATTGGAACTAAAGTTAATGTACTTTGTCCCTATTTACTAAATAACAACTGCATTTTTGTTGTTTTATTTTTTTTTTGGTGGGGGAACGCCTTAACAACACAATAAGCTCAGCTAAGGCTGTACAGGCAGTAATTGCTGTTGTATCGTTTCATTAGCAGCAAGACCCAATATTCCATTACGAATGACTGTCCATTGTTTTTAGGCCAATAGCAGAGATAATGTTTCAAAGACATTTTACTATGTATAATTAGAGCACAGATATGGGACGGCCATTCATGACAGTAAACGTTCATAATATAGTAATATGTACATAAGTAAATAGATATGACCTATATATTGATATACAGGAGGGCAACTTATTGTAATAAACAATGAGAAAATGTTTAATAAAACGTTAAAAAATGTAAAGAAAATAAAAACATTTAAATTAACACAAGGAAAATTGTGATTAATATAAATGTATTTTTGTTATCGCAGGAATGCTTGCATATAAATTTGAGGGAATGCTATTTTTTTTTAATTTAAAATATAAAACCTATATTTAACAAAAGATGTTTTGAAATAAACATTATAAGATAACCTTTTAAAAATAACTATTAATTGTACAATTATTTATCATTTATGATATAAAATAACAAAAAATAGATAAAAATATACAAACAGGATATTTTAATCACGAAAGATATGGCCAACCTACTACATTATCTATACTATCACATCCAGACACAGCAAACTGTAAAAATTGCAAAGTCCAGATAAAACTACATTAACCATACAAAATTGGTTTAACTACATGATTTAGGACCCTGCAGATCAAAGTTCTTGCAATTCGTTTCAACGTGCATTACGAAAAATATAATACATTTGTTATAAAATAAAATAATTATTTATTTAATTATTTATATGTACGTTGAACTAGATATACTCTCATATTTGAAGCCTACTTGTTTATCGACGAATGCAAACGTCACTGTTTGAGAAGCTCTTACCAGACACGCCGATTGACTCGACACTAATACTGCGAAGTTGCTGTCGACAACATTCGATGGGAGCCGACAATGAAAGAAAAATTTATTTCTTTTTTTTTCTTTTTTTTTAAGATGACTGGAGCCAGGAGTTGAACCTGTGATCTCCCGCATGGTGTTCTAACCACTATGCCACGGCCGGTCCCAGCCACTGAAATACCTCCGAATAAAATGAACAATCGAATAAAACTGCAGTGAAACAAAACGAAACTATGACGTTTGTAAAAATTCGACTACTGTCATGTATTTTCGTCCACGTGTCTTAACTGCCATATACTAGATACAGAGACGGACATCTAAATCATAATTTTGATTCTCAGGTCGTTTGTTTAAGTCTAAGCGAATAAAAATAAATAAGTTTCAAACATGAGTAGTTTGAAAACCCGGTTATGGAAATTTCGGATTAGCACCAGATTATTAAACCGGTTCCCAAAACCGGGTTTATATCCCGAAGTTTTCAATGCATTAAACATTCAATTTTACTTTGAATTTATTGTAAAAATTGTACATAGACTGTCGAAAAGGTATGTTTTATTATAATATTCTGTCAGAGTATGTTCGAGAGTACAACAGTAGAGCAGCTATCCCACATTAACTATACTATCAAATGCACGTTGATATTTGCATCGTATGGTTAATAGTTACACACTATGGGTTTAATCCATCAATAATTCTATTAATATATATTCATACATACATTAATATACATACACGACATAACTGCTCCCTATCTTCTTGTTTACATTTCCAGCTACTGTGCTGATGGTGTCGATGGTGAATTCACTAGACATACATACACACACATATCTATTAGAGTCAATATAGACTACCAATTACTAAAATGTTTCTGGTCAAAAGTAGCACAACGATGAATTGTATGTTTGCTGACTTTGTGACGTTTTATGAATGTTGTTTTGTTTATCATGGAATAAAAAGTCATGGCTGGGGGTGTAATTCTCCCGGTATTTTCTTAGTTTATCGTGGAAATGCCATTAATATAACTATAAAATGAAATTGCTTCATTAGAAAGCAAATATAAAAAAAAGTGGTGGACTGATACCAAGCATAGTAGTATGTAGTCATATGAGTATCTACACACATCGATACGTAGATACACATATATGTGTGAAACATTTATTATCTCATTTACAAACACGTTAGAAAATAACGCAGTAAATTAATTAAGTGTTTAAAATCCCGATCGCAAAGCGACGAAAAGACCAAATAAATCAAACTTCTGCACACATGTTAGACGTACGTACATACATGTACGTAATACTAGTGTCATTTAATACTTGTATCGCATTTTAATGTAAACACTAACAGAAAACTTAAATGATCGTTATATTTTCTTATTTGTTAGATGGGTTAGCGGTGATTTATTAAAGAATATAACATGACGATAGATATACATATGTAGTTGGTTTTTTAAGAACAAATAATTAAATTTGTTTAAATATCAATTTTTTTTTAAATATCATTTATGACATTTACATTTTTGACGATATGGAAAGATAAACTTAAAACTTCTCACACGTAGGCTAATCTGTCATATCCCTATACACTTTAAAAATTTGCAGCGCCGAAGGAAAAGGTTATGAAAATTAGGTTGGCATAGCCGAACGCACACATACAATAATATGGTGGGCAAATTGTGCTCGTTGAAAATGATGTGCTCTGCTAACAATCGCGCCCTTATGCTCCTTGACAATCGTTAAACTTTGTTCCTCTGTCTGTACTTGAGCCTGTGTTTGTGTTGAATGCAAAACAAATGTATCAACACTAGAGTATACAAAACCGAAACCGGAAACCGGCAAACCGGTTTTTTTGTTCAAAACCGTCAGCCGGTTTTAACAATATATCGATTTTCGAATAACCGGTCTAACCGGTTTTTTGAGGTCGGTTTTTTCGGTTTTGGCGGTTTTTTGAAAATATGAAAATCACAGCATAACAACATATAATATGCTCAATGCTTGCTGTAAAGTCACATTTAAAGATCATTTTCTGACATTTCACGATGTAAGGGTGAAAAAACAGCTAAGGAGTGCAGATAGAGAGTTTAAATGTTCCACAAAAAATCCCCTTAAATTTCATTGAATACATCTGATATCGAAGATGCACTAAAACATGAAGAAACATAGATGGTCGGACTTTTTTAGGTCCCTGTTCACACAGTGATTTGAAAACAAAGTGATTAGTAAAAGTTGGAGATATTGATTTTTGTCACCCTAAGTAGAATTTCTCAGCAACATTTTTGTGGAACATTTGAATGTTGTAAAGTCCTATTATAATGTCCTTTTCAGACTTTTCTTGAAATAAGGTCACGTAAGGAGTCGATAAGAATATTCAATTCAATGACAACACCTGGTATCGAAAAAGCACTAAAACGATAAAAAAAAACATTGTGTTTTAGGACCTATTCCAAACTTAATTTAAGGTTAAACTGAAAATTTCACCTGAGGAATATATTAGGAGACGTATAAATAATTTTATGAATGGCTGTATTTAATAAAAACCAGATTATTAGTACGATAATATAAACAATACGTTGTTTTTAACATTTCAAAATTAAATTTGTAATAATAGTAACACTTTTTATTACATTTGTACACAATTGAAAAATCCGAAAAAACCGGTTAACCCGGTTTTTTCTTAATTTAGTATTCGAAAACCGAGTTTTTGGAATAATGTAAATTTCGAGGAAAACCGAAACCGGTTTTTCGAAAAAGTCGAATGTTTGTATACTCTAATCAACACCACACACAGATACTAACTGTTTTGAATCAATGGAAAAAAACAACTTTTTACGGCCTAGCGAGGCTATGGGATGCCTATCACTAAACTAGGCGGATAATTCACCGGTACGAATTATTCCGAATTGTGTTCGTTATAGTGGAATGGTTTCACGAACTTATTGGTAAGTTGCGCCGCCTTGTTCATGCCGAAAAACCGACATGTGAATTTTGCTAGCTTATAAACTAAATTCTTTACGTGAAATATGCCGAGCATTTGCATTAGAATGTTTGTTATAATTTACAACAACATTTAGGCTTTTTAAAATGATGAAGCCAATAAATAAAGTTTATATAGCTAAAAATGTTTTTTTTTTATCAACAACATATTTTAGTATATAATTAGGTTGATCTTCTGCTTTTGTGGTAGCACTTTGTATTGCTGGCAAATATTAATATTTCATTTTGCAACATAAATCCTCAAGCCAAGTTATTGCCTGTTACATACTATTTATTTACACTGTACCGATCCTAAATTAAGGTAACTCCCCTTACATAGAATTGAATCAGAAATGTTGCAATGTACTGTACTGTTCAGTCTCAATACCTAGAAGGCAAACATAATTCATATCATATTTTTAATTAATTGGAATTCGTGGACATTGGTTTAATGTTTATTGACAAGCCTTTTCTTTGAGCGTAAAAGCAAATTAATTATACGACAGCGTATAACATGGACGTAATGAAACATTTTATTCGCCAGCACTCAATATGAATGAATGAAATTGCGTCCCGTTCCGTCGTCAATTGTTCGACGCGTCGGAAAATATCTTGATTTACAATGCGAAAGGCAATGCCCGCATAGCTTGCTTCCATACTTGAGAATTTATCAAGTACATACATACATACATACGTTCTCAGTGTTTATACATCACTCGTCAGACATACATTCATACATATGTCGTTATTATTTTGTTCCTATTGGTCTCGCCGTGGAGTATTTTGTTTGTAATTGCAAAGCATCTTTATAACAAACTATCGATCGATCGAATTTCTACACCACACCATCACTCTGTCATGTTTGTCGTCGTCATCGCCGTCGCCATCATCACTGAAATGGATGGCTTTAATCAATTGTTATTTATTCCCATATATAAACATTGACATGAACGTACACTAGAGTGACCCATTTTTTCCAATTCCTTGCTCATAAAAATTAACATTTTCTATCTCGCCAAAAGATGCTGACATTTTATTTTGTACCTATAGAAAAGTGGGCAACAATAATCTGATTATCTGTGCTGCGATTTGCATAGTGCCCATGTTTGGCCTTCTTGCCAACCCAATGAACTTCGTTTGTGTTAAAAAATATATTAAGACAGTTGATTATCTTTTAAGAACTGCACAAAGAAAACACAAATTATCGTATTTGTGATGTATATGAAAACTGAGGAACAAAAAAGTCGAGTCGAAATTACGGTCGTCAAATGGATGTGTCGTCAAAAAGTCCGTGAATAGTTTTGAATTCACATCTTTGTTGTATCTCGACTTTGAAGTTTGTTTAAAAAACAAATTTTACCGGTTGTTTGTTGTGTGTTATGCAGATAGTATTGTTTAACTCTAGTAGGAAATTTCCATGCAACCCTAAACCCGATTTGAGTTATTGTAGATCTAAATGAATTTGTAAACTACCCACTGTAGTACACTTTGTTTGCTCCCCATATGTTTACCCAGTTTTTGTACTGCAAAAGAAATATTAAAACGTAAGATTTCGGATGTAATTTGAACGAAGCTGTATGTGACTGCGAAGCGGGAAATACAAAAAAATTAGTTCTAGCGATCTTTAAAATGGAAATAGTTCGTGTATGTATTCTTAAGTATTTCTTTACAAAGTAAGAAAGAAGAGGATTAAGACACCAATATTTAAACCATATTTATCCCTGTGTATTATTAAAACTTGGTACGTAAGGTTTTCCAGCGATGTTCTGCTGAATAATGAAAACTCAGCAGGCTATCTGGAGATTTTATTGCACAAATTTGGGATTCCAGATATGCCAGTTGGCATCCCCATTCAGAATTCTGAAATGTTATTATGTGTACACACACATAAGCATAAGTGTACGTACTGCTTGACTTGTCTTGCAAGAGCAATACACTTCAATTAAATTGTATCGTTTTTTCCATTTGACGATTCTTTCTGTATGCATTAAACTCACATTAATTAAAGAAATGATTAAGTTGGCTACTTATTCATTAAAATTGTTGTCGTTAAAAAAAATTAATTAATGGCATGTCGATGTACTCCGCATAACACACACATACATAAAAGTCTTATGTGTCACAAATGCCGCAGCGGCTTGGTATCGAAAACGTATTAGAATTAGGGTAATATGAACTAATGAAAAAGATAAATGACAGATCATTTCGTATCTAAATTAAGATAGTTAACCTTAAACTTCACATTTTTATTAAAAGAAGTATTGTATCGTTCTGGAAAATCCTGTGTATCTACCTATAATACTTATGATGAATTTTTCATTTCTGAAGCAAACAAACAAACAACAAGCGTTTGTACATGCCAAAATCATTTATTGTTGTTATAATGCTTTGTGGAGACCTAACATTATTCACATTGACACGAAGTTTAGGGACGTGAGTATTAGGTGTTATGAATTACAGTCGTGTCTGGATATACAGAACTAATTGTTGCAAGGCCTGTTCACAGAATTCACGATGTTACTATATCAATGTTGACGTTACTGTTCAAATCTCGTTTTATTTGCTCACAATGGTTTGATTTAAGATGGTCAGTTGCATTTGTGCATGCAAATAGGTTATTTGGGACTTTTTCTTGTCCGGAGCAGTTTTTCAATACAATATTTCAGGAAGCATATTCCAGAATAAACTTGTCTCGTCTGCATTGTAAATTTGGTCCTTGCAAAGCTTCAGTCCACAAATAATATTGCTTAGTTTATGCCCTAATGGTTCAATTGCTTGGGTATCTCATCTCAATTGGGCTTTATATCCAGATAACCACTCGGAACTGACATGTGGTTTCCTTAATATCAGCGTACAACTTTATTGCCTTTCCTTCAACATTCTTCCACTGACTGTACATGTTTTTTTTTTGTTGTTCTACAAGTCAGTTGTATAATACCTACTCTCCTTTTCAATGAGTCTTCCTCTTAGATGCTCCACTTGTCTGGTGTGAGATAATATTATGTTGCTTTTTGTTTATTTCCGAAATATGGAGTAGCTAAGGTATGTTTGAACTGCAGAAATACCACGTCTCTACGAAGCTATTTTATTTTCTCACGCAGGACACAATTATTAATTCAATATCAACTTACTAGACATTCGTTAGTAAACGCTACAATTTAAACAAATTTTAAATTCAATTGATTTTTTTTGTTATTTATAAAAATACAAATAAACACCAGCAAGACCAAATGCGACTATACAAATGTAAACAAGCTAATATTTAAGTACATATATCGCTCGTTGTGTGCAAGACCGTCATTACTCAAAAAAATCGATTCCGAGATAAACGCGTTTAAAGTTTTTAATTTTCACCCAACTTGTACGAAATGGTGGAATTCAAATAGCTCTCATGCGGAGTGTATAAAAGATATTAATATGTATTTTTTACACAACATGGAGTATGATTCTTCATTAAGGATGTAACGAACGTTCGCATTTGCATATGCGAATGTGAATTATTCGCATCGTTTTGTACATTCGCTTTCGCATTCGCTTTCGCATAAAAAATATTCCAATATTCGCATTCGCATTCATACAAGTAATAGTAATAGTGAGACTGATGACGACATGTAAGAGATTACGTTTTCAGTCTCTCATGCAATGAAATTGTTAGCTGAATACAAAAAGGAAAAAAAATGCATATTTCAGAAGATCCTTTATTGTGGTGGAAACGAAACAGCTCGAAATACCAAAAGTTAGTACCTTTGGCACGCCAGTTCGTAGCTACGCCTCCGGGAAGTGTTCCCAGCGAACAGTTGTTTAGTGGAGCCGGACTTATCTATGATCCACTAAGAACTAGATTGCAGCGAAGCTTCTTTTTGTAAAATACAACTTGGCTCTACTAAACTTTGAATACTGAATACGTCAAAGTTTTCGAAAGTAAATAAAATTATTGTTTATTTACCTTAAAGACTGAATTTCTGAGAATTATATATATTTTTGTTTTTGTTTTACTTTGAAATCAATATTTTATGCTTAATTATTTAACTGGAATACATATTTTTATTTGAAAGGCAGACAGTAGGAATGATACTAAATTATTCGTTTACGTAAACCATTTTTTGCCATTCGATAAACAATTTTGGAATATTCGCTTTCGCATTCGCATTCGCAAAAACCAAAAATAAGTATTCGCATTCGCTTTCGCAAAAAAAAAATATTCCAATATTCGCATTCGATAAAGCACATTCGTTACATCCCTATTCTACATCATTAACTCAAAAATCACGTTTTTTGAGTTATGACGGTCTTGCACAAAACGAGCGATATGTATGTATATAAACGAAAGTAGTTCTATTTTGGCAAAAATATTTCTCATATGCACTTACATAAATATACGAGCATGTCCAACACACATGTAAATCTAAAATCCAATAAAATCATTATTTTGGATACATTCGACAAAGATTTGGAAACTATTTTTTTTTAAAGTAAGGTGCTGAATTCTTTGCCAAAAAAAAAAATCTATTAACATACGTTTATCGTTCGTTGTACATACATACATATGTATATGCAATATGCATATGCAGTTGATGATGGTTCATGAAATTAATATAAAAATAGAACATAAAAAAGTATTGAGTGATCGTTCGACTATTAATTATAAGAAAAACATACAAAGTAGAAAAAAGAAAAGTTTGAGAAAAATAAAAATAATTGAAAAACAAATTGTACAAAATCTGTACATCAATATCTTCTGTAGATAATATGAATGATGTTAATCTTCGATTTTTCTTACATTTTATTTATTAGAGGCAAATTTGGTAACATTTTGTTGGTTGTATCTCGTCAATAGTTACTAATATTAATTTTGGATCTAGATCTGAATAATACACACGTTGGTAAGTAGTAATCTGAGAGCAAATCACAAACATTAAAAAACTTTAAGTGAGTAATCCATAATTTTTAAGTTGCAACGAATGTAATATTTATTGAAGTGAAATATGAATTCCATTGAGCTATGTAAATATTCAATGGTAAATATGTAATTTGAATTTAGTCCACGCTAACACAGGCATAAACACATATAGGCTGCACAGAGGGATCGCTATGTCTGCATCAGTATATCTAATAGTCAATTTGTATACCTGCTTATCAATTAATAAATGTAGATGTATGTATATATTTCGATATCATAGTCTCCAACATATCCACATTTGATATCTTAAACTAAAACATTTTATTTCATGTACGTATATTTGCTGATTATTATGAAAGACCGTTTTCGAAGCGATAACTAAACTAGCTATTTTAAAAAACAAAATAGAATTTTAAAGAACCTAGGAATGGAATACACATGTGTCAATTTTATTTTTCATTAAACATCCTTATCCTTGTCGATTTGTCGTGAACTGGAGCAGCGGAATTGCCGTTCTGTGTACACTTGCGTTCTACCGTCTTCAGTTACAAAAGTTTGTATGCACATACGCTCAACTTTCATCGAAGTGTTTTCATCGTTGTCATAAAATTATTTTAAAAAATGTTTGTTCATCTTTATTACGTATGGTATGGTGTCACCTTATTTTTGGCTTTAAAATATCTATGACCGCCAGAAAACGATCAAAACAATCTTGCTTATTGCGCTTTGGCAGTTTTCAAATTAATTAAATTTTAAATTCAATAAATTTAGTCAATTGTGTTATTTTTTTTTTTTTGCTAATTAGAAAATCGCTGGCCAACTTCATTAGAAAGATACCAAGGGAAACAAAAATCGCTCTCATTTACATAATTGTTGACTACAGAAACATGCGTAGGTAGGTATAGATTCCCGCAGGATCCTGCGGTTGATTAAAGAAACAGACCTAAGCGCCAAATGTTTGTACTGTATCACATAAAATTGCAAACTATTTAACTTTGTATAATTAAAGTGGCTAAATTGAAAACAAAACATTTATAGGATTAAAAATAAATTATATGACATTATTTTAAATAAATATCCGGGAGTGATATTACTTTTGTATTCCGATGGAGCGTCTTTTGAAACGATTTTGGAGATTTCCCGTTATGACTTATATTAATAGAAGTAAAACTTTACTAGAAACGTGAGATGTCTAACAAAAAGCAATAAAAACTTTTCCAAACGAACTTTTCTAAACATATTGAACGTCATAGACAAAGAAGGTGATGAAAATTTTGCTCTACTATGTACAGCGTACTAAATTAAACTTTTTTTTCAAAATGTATCTTTTTGAATATTAAAATTTGAAGAATAAAGTATATTATATATTTAAATTTTTGTTTTCTTTGTTAATGTGTTAATTTGTATTCATCATTGAAAAATACGATTAAACAACTTGCTCTAAAACTATGACTTGAAAAAATTAAAATAAGTTTTCCTTTAGGATGGAACTATTTTTCTAATTTTTGTTGTTTAACGCATATGTATTTCCTTCAGAAGTTTTTTTTCTTATACGAAACCGCATATACATAAGAATGGTTTTATTTTAAAAGAGATCTTCTTATATCTGTTATATACTGTATACTTCCAGAATTGATTTTAAACGTGATTGTTTTAATCTTTAAAGATCCCATAATCCAGCGCGTTTTTCTTAATGATCTAAGAACTTTATCCTCTACTTCTTAACACGTATACCTCCAGATTTTCAGCTATATTATATTTATTTTGTTCACTAAAAATCTATCCATACTTTTTCTACCGCTATTAAGTGCACTTTTTACAGCTTTAAAGCCGAATCCTGATTTATCCACCTATTTCAGTGCCACTCTAATGTTAATACTACACATGACGTGTACGTGTGTGTTTATTGATACACGCACACGTCCATATGTATACAAATGTTTATCACTTGTATTAAACCGAACGTACATATTTTTCCCGCTTCTCATGCAGCCTTGAGTCAGCAATGTCAACAATCCCATAATGGGAACATTTTTTCTTACTTCAGGAGGGCATAGTGCCACAGGTAAGGGATAAATAAGTGTTGTCTGGCATGCGAAAGGGAAACCGTACGTAGATATTTATCTTTATCATTCTGTTCAGATTTTAATTTTGAATTTCGTAGGGAACGCATGTAGGTATGTTCATATGTATATATATGCAGGGCGTAACGGTAGCGTAAACAGCAAACATCATTATCAAGTTCAGGGATTATCTGTCCAATGACAAATTGTCACCACACGGACAAACGTACATAGAAAGAAATTTGTGCGTACCACTTTGAATATGTTTTGAATATGAAAATGTTAACCTTGTCGAGAAATTTCATGCTTTCGAAAATACGAAACACACCCTGTATGTCCGCTCCGTTTTGCCAAAAACAATGGACTAAAAATAAACCAATTTTACTGTAATTATTTGTGAACACAGACAACTGGACAGAAATCTTTTATTTATTGTATTACGCTTATACGAAACGTTCATTCGCCGTGTGTTCGTAAACAAATACTACATACATACGTATATGTATGTATGGATGTATACAAACATGTCCGTACAAAGTAAAAGACAAACAATGAGAATGGAATCGCGAATGCAATTTGTTACATTTAGTACGCGCATTTGCGCCTTAATTCTGGCCATTCCCCTTCAATGGCACTTGGAATAAATAATGCTTGGCTTACCTTACTGCTGCTATCTCCATTGAGTGACATGCAATCGCTAAATCCACTTCTAACACCTCCGCCATCAGTGCCAATGCCAGTGCATACATTCCCGCAGGGGGTTTGCACCAACACAATGCCACTATCTTCGCCATCGCCCATTTCGCAATCATTGTCGGTGGATGTGCTGCAGGAGGTAGTCGTAGAAGAGGGTGAATACGAAGTGAAGCTGGTGGGCGAGCCCAAGGGTGGACATATGTCCTCAAAAGAATTATTTTCCATTAGACTTTCAACTTGTGTATTCATCCACAAATCGCTTGTTTCGTTGATAGTACTGTCCTCAGGACCGGATGTCACTGTAACGATTTCCGGTGAGGCTTTTGCTTCATCATTTCCCCTTTGGGAATTATCTTGGAGGAGATATTCAATGTCAGTCGTTTGTCGCAGGCAAATATTGTTCCAATTTACATTTAAATCTTCGTTATTCACAATTTGCACCTCGTGCAGTTGCAGCAGCTCACCATGGAGGAGTGTTGAGTTTTCCACCTGATACATATTGAAGACGTCATCCTTGTGTTGATCTTGTATGTGCTGTAGGAGTACATCGGCCTGCAGGCACGTGCTGGAGCAAAACACACAGTTGAAGCCCAAACACTGCGCATCGGGTGATATGGTAATTTCACCACATTTTCGAAACAAAATAAAATCTTCTGGTTGCCACAAGATAGGGCACAAAATGTTGGACATTATTTACGAGACACGCAACGAAGCTATTTGAATGCAGAGTATTATTTATGTACGTATAGGTATCCTGTCCAACATCGAATCACTTAACTTAAACATTTATTTCCCGATTGCGAGCTTCTCGCTCCTCCGCGTAGTTGAGCGTTTCAGTGCCGACCATCGACTGAGCAAAATTCACCAATTTACAGTACATTTTGTCGTTCTTTCGCAGACGTTGAGCTTTTGCCGTCTTCGCTGCCGTGCTGTTGTTGCGGCAGTTGTTGTTGTTGTTCAATTGCGTGCCTTCTCATCGTCAAACGCCCAGAAGAGTAGGCAATGCACTCAACAAACATTTGATCACTCGCCTGGTCACACTACAAATGCTTATCGTGTTTGAGGGGAGGTTGGGGGAGTTGGAAGGGCGCGTTTCCTTAGGAAAATGATTGCATTTCCTGTAGGCGAGAGAACGGGAGTAAAGTGTATCTTCGTTTATACGCACATGTGAATGTGGGTGGTTAGATGGGTGGGTGTGTGTTTGTATTTTTATGTAGAAGGATTGTTAAGTGCAATTACGTGGCCATTTCAATTCTAAAAATGTTAAGGGTAAAGATTTGAAGGTTGAGCGTAGCCCTCCGGCTCGTTGTTAGCTTTGTTGTGTTCTTATTGTTGTTGTCGAACTATTATCACTGCCACTATTTATTATTGATGAATAATTCATGAATATAAGCTCCAATGGCAATTGTACAAAATAGTTAGCAAATTTTTAAAAGGTTTACAATTTACAAAGTTATGTACATATATGTAAGTATATACTTATATATATGCACCTGCATCTAGTATATGTAGGAGCAATTAATAAATTTGAAATTTATTAGAAAATGTATATTTGTAAATTAAAGATGATTTTTTTAGATTAAACTACAAAAGAAATATATAAGATAAAACAATTACCTATGTATATCTTATTTAATTAATGTTTCGGGTTGGAAATCAAAGTTTGTTACTCATATTTATTTTAATTCGATATTTAGATCCTCCTTGCCGATAAAACATGTGTTTTTTGCTTCTAAGAATTTAAATTTCAGAAGATTCTAAAAAATTATCGAAATATGGAATATAAATATAATATATACGAAATCCCCTGAATTATTTATATATTTAAATAAGATACAAATTCGGAAGGTAGAACAAAAAACAGCAACATTTACGTAATAAATATTTATATTCATTCTTATTACAATTACGGATTTTTAACTAGTAAGATTATTATCTATGCCGAAGCTCAGATACCTTTCGCCATTTACGAAAATATTGAAAACTTTATTGGGTGGATTTACGATGATAAGTATTTAATCTAGTATTTCAAAAAGCAAATCCAATTCTTGTTTTACTAACATGTTTAGGATTAGTTTATATGAGAATAGTTTTTGTTCAATCTTGCTCATCTTGGAAGCTAATCTTCGCTTAGAGGATAGAAGCTTGCAAGCTATATTTCAGTTTGACAGCTCTTTAATGACGACTGTAAATGCGGGGATAGACAGACATCTTTAAATCGACTGCGAATTAGACGTTTGTCATTTATATATACTGTCACTCACCTCCTTTTGGGCGTTACAAATGAATCAACAAACTGAATATACCCTTCGGTCCGTGCTGCGTGCACATGGTGAAAAATTTGACTACCCACTTGAAAATATCGCATATTTGCAATAAAAATGATGCCCCATACAAAATGGATTACGTATATGAAATTTGAAAAAATTATATGGAGATTTACATATTTACAGCATTGGCATACAAACAGTTTTTATTATTTTTTGAAGAGAAAATTCTTTTTACTTTTTAATTAACATTTTATATATTTGATTTATTGTAATCACTGACATTAAAAATTGTACTTTTAAAATAGTACTTTTTATATCAACTCAGTTTAAATGAACACAGCCTCTATTGTAAACATGCTGCAGTGAATACTGTTAACACAGACAGCTGTGGCTTTATTTTCTTTATATCAACCTGTGTCGAGCACGCAAATTTACTGTGTTATTTAATATATTTCACATCCTAAGAAAACATGCTAAAGTGTAGGCAACTATTTACTTGGGCTCTAAAAGGTCATCAGCGTTCAATTAGCACCACGGCTGCTTTGGAGGGTAAACGAAATTTCCGTAAATTCCTTGTTTATAACAAACGAGGCACTAGGGTTGTCAAAGAAGCCCAGCGTACCCAGCAAGAGCCACCAGTGCCGATTCACGACAGGGGCGTCCGCCGTACGGGCCACAATGTAAATGGCAAGTATGTGGAGATACCAGAGAAAGTACCCGAACTTATAGTACCTAACTTGGAGGGATGCCAACTGAAACCATACGTCTCCTACAAAGCTCCCGAAGTCGTGCAATCAGAATTCACAAGTATTGACCTGTTCAATGCAGTTTACTCTACAAAGATAATCGATGATTTCAAACAGGGCAAACTAAAAGAGGACGGTACGCCGGTGGACCCTTCAGAATACGAGATGTTAGATGCTGAAGAGGCTTTGCGGAGGTCCAGGAAAACTGGATCCGATATATTCTAAATTTAAAAACGATAAAATATTTTTGCATAAAATAAAGTTGTTGGAAACCAATTCTATTTATTCTGTCATAAATTTCAAGCGGTACATCAATAGTTTTCGTATCCATTTCTCTTGTTTTTGATCAGGATCCCCAATGAACTAAGTAAGGAAATTATAGAATAAATTAGATTAAATTACACGTGGAGTTTGTTGTGTGATCAGACTACTTACGTTTGGATGAAATATTTCTTCCTTGGCCGGCATTTCTGTTGCTATTTCGATGGGTTTAGGGAAGGTTACAGTTTCAGCATTGAGATCTATGATTACTTTTTCAGAGTTTGTAGGCAACTCGGGTGCCTCACGGTCTTTCGTGCTAAAGAACGACTTTGGCTCAAATGTATCCTCCTCAATGGTATCTAGTGCTTTCTGAACTTCAAAATCCAATAAATCAATGCCCTTGGAAATTGATGCTGTGGGAGTTGAGACGGTTAATGCACTTCTTGAGCTGTTCTCCGAACTGGGTGCCCTGGTCTTGCTTTTGCGAGAACTGTAATATTTGGATGAACGACTGTTTCTACTACTTCTGCTGTCTCGCGAGCTTGACGACGAATCTGAAGAACTACTGGTGCTGCTCCTCCGACGATATCTAGATTTCTTTGAATGTTTAGATCGTTTGGACTTACTTCTGCTGAGGCGTCTGTGTGAATAATAGTCTCGATCATAGCCACGGTCTCGATCACGATCCTTGTCACGACTACTATGATCCCTATGGCCTCTATCCCGATGCCTGTCCCGACTGCGTTCCCTTTCTTTATCACGAGATTTGGAACGAGTTCTGTGTCTTGAACGTTGGTGACTCGAAGATTTTTCAGATCCACCCATGTTTATAAAGAATTAACTTTTTTTTGCAAATGTACACTCTTAAACACGACTCTTCCTCCCAGGCAAGCAGCCAAAATCAATCCATAAACATTTTTAAAGGAGACGGCAATATCAAAATGTTTATTTATTTCTGTACAACTTTTGGGTTTGCAACATTACAGTGATGCCAACTTGTGGCTTTTAGCACCCCTTATTCCCGTACAGATGGCGTCCGCGGTCATTAGAGAACGCAAACTGTACCAAAAATAATTGTTACCTAGTTACGTGCCATTGCCCATAACAGAGTTGTTGATATTGAAAGTAGTCAGGTACTCTCTAATCCTCCGAAGACGATTAACAACAATTATGTAATAATTGTTTCGTTATAGCTTCATGAGGAAACGTATAAAACAATTATGGAAGTGGGGAAAATCGTTTCAATTCATCTTACTATGTTACCATTTTTTATTTCGGATTGACAGGTATATGTTTCTTCCATTTATTCCCCATATTTATTTTTATTTCAGATGTTATTCGGGATACTCAGTTTTGTAATACTCATCTTAATTCTACATTTGCCTTTTGTCCTTATTATAAGCCCTTTGGCTAAAGGGTGATACAACAGTAAAGTGACACAATAGTAGTCAATGTTAAATTTAATGTAAACTTTTGTTGTTGAGTTGTTTTTGCTATCGCTCATTTGCTGCAAGACAGTCATAACTCAACAAAATCGATTCCGATTTAAACGAGTTTAAAGTTTTCAATTTACTCCCAACTAACTCTCAAGCGGAGTGTATAAAAGATATTAACCCGAATACAACATTAAGTATGATATAACGAACAATTCTACATTATTATTATTTTGAGGGATATTTACTTTTAAAACCAGTCTAGTTATTTGGGTACTCAGCAATTATGCATAATTATTCACATTTTACAAAGAGTCGACATTTTGCAACTCTATATCCGAATCCAAGTATGTATATGCCCATAGAGATGAAAATATTCCCATAAGAAACAGACGCGTTGCTTTCAGAACGGTGAAAATTGTGAAAATTGCATATTGTGGTGATTTTTAAAATATAACAATTAAAGACCTAAACTCTATGTAACAAAGACAATGAAAATTTCCAAAAGTAACATTACGTTGGAACTGGAGTGCTGGGTGGATGATTTATCGCCGGCACAGTTGGCTGCTTACGAGAGAGTTGCCAACGAGCACAATGCCATTAAGAATGCATTAAAGACTGCTTTGAGTGCCAACGAGGGCAAGGAACTGTTCAATGGACAGGTTTTCCAGGCTTACTCGTTTAAGGGTAAGGTCCTGCAAGAGCTAAAAGAAGCTACCGTACCCAAAAAGTCCCCCAAGACGGAGGCTGCTGCAGTCACGCCTACAGGTGCAGATAAATCTTTTACACGGTCCGGTCGTAAAAGAGCGCCAAATTTCGTTTATTTGGAGTCTTCAGACGAAGAGGACGACGATGTGCCATTAGCTAAGAGAATAGCCTCAGCAAAGGGGGCTTATAAGGCGGCCGAATCTGGAGCTACTCCGTCGTCAAAGGGCGGCAAGAAGGGTTCCGCTGCAGCTTCAGCCGGTGATACGAAGGACGCGGCAACGAAAGCGGGCAAGGGATCCAAAGAATCTAAATCAAAGGCTGTGAAAACCGAAGCCCTAACACCTGCCCCACCCAACTTCCGCCCGTCGGAAGATTCTGCAGTAGGAGGTTTGATTATCGGTTCGGATAACAAAGATGGCAAAGCGGCAAAGGAGAATAAGGAAGTAAAATTGCAGGGCAAAACATTTCCTTCGCTGGTGGTTTTGGCTAAGCCGTGGCTTAAGGTCAAAGATATGTCAGCCACTCGAAATAAATTGGATTCCAAGGTGAAGCTGGTGTTGATGTTGACACCTAACAAATTTACCGAGTGGTTAATACAAGAAGGTCTTCTAAAAGCAGAACAGAAATGTGCAAATCATAAAAACAATGATCTGAAACTTGGTAAGTTTGGTTGATACAACGTTGCGAAATGTTTCTAAATGTGTTTCATCACTTTAAGGTGTTTACTCGGACGCATCTAAATTTCCATACACTGGTGGGTATGTTTGGATTAGTGAATGTTGTCCAACACGATTTGTCTCCGTTTTCCATGGATCTATTTTCGAAGGGGCCCCACATCCGCCTTCGTGTATTTTGAAACTCATCTACCATTGGGCCTGTCAGACAAACATTCAAAACGTGGTACAATGGGTAAAAGTGGACAATGTTTATATTAAAGGTGTGTATACTTGGCTCCGAGCTATCTGTACCCTGGCTGTCCATCAAAAATGTAAGAAGCTCGGAGGTCCTGAGAAATTTGTTGAGGTTGGTGTGATTTCGTTTGGTACAACGTCGCAGGATGGCCAGCAACGGCAGTTGAAAGTGGAGGTGCTCGGCGTTCTTGATTACGGAGACAAGACAATACGCCTACGCGCCGTAGAGCCATTATCGGACTCGGATCGTAATTATAAAAAGCGTTTTCAAGTTATTTTGGAGCCCCTTCAGCGTTGGGTATCCAAAGACAGTACCATATGCATTGATTTGACTGTGGACAAAATGACCCTATATTCGATGGGTTTTAAAAATGTCGTACAGGCAGCTGCTACAGACAGTTCGGCCAAACACACAAACTCGGCTGTAATGGATTATTTACGTCGAATAGTGCCACGCATGTTCCAGAACACATTGTCCCTGCTGTCACGACAAATGATACAGCAGTTCCTAGATGAACTGGTATGGCGTGAACAATTTGGCACGTACGCACTGCAGGCGTTCAACAACATCACTGCCCATATTGCTGAACAGACCCGGATCAACTGCAATGAGTCCTTGACACAGCGTTTATACCACGTGAGTTTTTGTCGTGATTGAGTAATGGATAAAAGTTGCTTACTATTTTTATATCTTATTTATGTCTTTTTGCAGGTGGCAACTAATCCATTTAAAGATTGGAGTGTTTTACCCGCTAATGCCAAAGAAATTCCGGCCAATACAACGCCTAAGAGATTGAAAAAACGTTAGTAATTATGTTCAAATTTTTAATTACGGTGGAAAAGCAACAGAAAGAAAACCCGATTCTTTTTAAATGTTCCTAAGAGGCTTTTTAGAAGTGATTCGTTTCGAATCGAAATGTATATGAAAAGATTCTAAATGTGCCGATTTAGCAGACGAATCGCACGAATGACAATATTGTGGTGATTTATCAAAATCTTAAAATATGATATATGATTATTTAACGTATTTCATTTAAGTCGGCTATGCAAAACATTTGCAATTTGATCTGCCCTATAATGTCACTCAGAAATCTTGATTTATATATCGTATTGAAATAATAATTACACACTTGTTACCTGATATCTTTCTGTTGCCCATGAACATTATATACTTAGAAACTATTTGACTACTGCAGTTTCCTAAAGCACATAATGCATTTCACACGGTATACTTACATTAACTCTAAGTTAACTTATAACATTTGATAATACCTACGATTTTAGTTCAATTTCATGTTAACTTATACATATACTTAAATTCCTTTTTATTGTTTAATTGAATAACTTTCACGTTTGAATAACCATTATTTCCTTTTTCGCTATTTAATACATATATATACTATTTAAAATGAAACTTTTGTTTAACAAAAAGCATAATTTTGGAAATTAGTTTTGATCTATTTGTTTTTGAAGAATAAACTTGTTTTTAAAAAGACTTAACACGTTATTAAAAGTTCTTTCTTTCATTTGACGTTTGAAAAAAATGAGTAAGTCTTAAATCCGGAAACACCAACTATTAAATTATGCTTTTTGTTGTAATAAATTTTCAATAAGTAATGCGCCTTTACACTGTCGCTCTCGAATCACTAAGGCTATTTTTACAGCAATCGGGACATAGTGCATAGGGCTTAACGCTGGTTATTTTACTTACGATGAAAAAATCGTGTCTTTACAGCCATAAACGAAGCAGATTATGTCAACAATGAAAAAGTCAATGTAAAGAATATAAAGAAGGAGAAAGACGAGGACGCACCTGTTGCAAATACCAGTTCTAAAAAAGGCTCTAAAAAAGAAGAGAAAAAGTCAGTCAAAGGTACGACTCCGGCTAAAAGTGCTGGCAAGACGACAGGTCCTAGCTCTGGTACAAAGAAGGAAGGGGCACCTGCGTCAAAGAAATCCGCACCTGAAATCAAGCACACTAAGAAAGAAAAGGAGAAGGAAAAAGAAAAGGAAAAAGACGATGATGAGCTTAAGGGTCTAGAGGAAATGTACTACGGCATTAAAGACGGCCAAGATGTCTTTTATGAGGATTTCCCCCTTAAACCTATCACTAAATTAGAAGAGGGCACTGCGGCAATGTACGCCACCCATGTGGAATGCCCTATATGTGACACGGCGACCACTTTCGATTCCAATGAGAAATTACAAACTCACTTGGTGTCCCATATCAATATCGATGGCAAAGACCATCACCTACAGTGCTTATTCTGCTTGGAGAAAATGGATTCGGAGACCGTTTTGACTAAGCATAACAGCATAATGCATCCCGAGGAAACAAAGAGTTCCAACTCTGCATCTTACCGTTGTCTGATATGCCAGCAACGTTTCAACTCATTGAATTTCTTGACATCTCACCTCCAAAATAAGCACTCTATGTTGGAGCTGCCCTACTATTGCCAGGCCTGCGGCTACAGGACTTCATCTCATCGCGATGTTGTGCGTCACTACTATGACGACCATAAGCATCATAACTTCTTGCAGTGTCCCTATTGTTTGGATGTAAGCGAATCCTACCTAGAACTTTTTTTATATACACTTCTACCAATTCATGCCGCGTTTTTTCCTTTAGATCTATCGTTTTGCCTATAAGGGTCAGGTCAACCAGAGCAATATTGAACATTATTACATGCACATACGCCAACACTTGGGCAAGAAGGACTCTAACCTAAAGTGCACAAAATGTTCTTTGGCGTTCTTAGATAAAGGTAGTTCAACTGACGAATCTCCACATGTTGTCATTAACGAAAAATCTGATTATTTTTTATTTAACAGGTGCTTTGAAGCAGCACATTTCTAACCATCATCCAAGTTTACTCAAGAATTCATCAAATGTTAAAAAATTATTGAGAAATTCTATGCTGATACAACCTCCTAAGGTAAATTTGTAACAATTGATTTTGTGGGGAAAAAATAATTTTTGTCCATTTTCTTTAGGTTCGCAGTCACCACAGAGAACCTTTGCCATACTCTGTGCAGTCGAAATTGGGTGAATTTTTCGCTTTCATCGACGGTTCCATTTGTGCTGAGTGCAACACCGAAATTCTAAATGAGAATCATTACATGTAAGTACAGTGCGGCATTAGACAATTGAAATAATTACGTTATTTTTTGTGATATTGCTTCCACCAGCGGCAACTTAAAGTGCAATAAATGCAATTACAAAACTTCATGTGAGCGAGCAATGTTCCAGCACACGAGCGATTGCAGTGGTCCAAGCGGTTCCAAAGACATTATGGAGATGCCTTTGCCGAACGAAATGCACTGCATTTGTGGATTCTCCACTGCCAATGGCAACAATATGGCCTATCATTTAGCGACATGTGGCCAGAAATCGGCTTATCCAACTTTGCAGATGGCCCAAGAAAACACCGTAAAACGCAACATGCTCGACATGCTAGGACTTGTGAAGAAAGATGGAGAGACGGGTTTGGACGTTGACGGCGATCAAAATATTTCATCCGCTTTGGGGGAGTCTACATCTGGCGATACCCAAACGGAAGAACCGCCTACAAATGAAGCCAGTGTCACGAGCGATGAAACCATAGATCAACCTCAAGAAGCAATGGATGAGCAGGCTTCCACTGGCCCCGACCAAACGCCTATACCATTTGGACAAATGGATGCCACCCCTGTTGACCAACAGTCACAGCACACACCCCAACACTATTCCCACATTGTTGACAATAACAGCCACCTACAGGCTAGTGCCCAGCAACAGTACCACTTGGGATTTGCACAAAACGAGGTTGCACCACACACTTTAAATGCGGCCGATATAGATATGCCTCTTATTGGCGAGTTAGCCGATCCTAATCCACCTCCTACGCCCCAATTTCTAGGAGAGGTTCATACGCCTATGTTTGATGCAGTGGCCGCTGCTGAGCAGCAGCACTATCATCAAATGATGCAACAACAGCAGCATTTGCAACAGCATCCGCATATCCAGCATCATCACCAGCAATGAAAATGACCTAAAAGTGCCAGGGACCGTTTGCCCTCAATACCTCCCTGGCAGTACTACTGAATACGATCGACAAATGAATCACGACAAGATACTGGCTGCTGAGAAAGGAGCGAAAAAATAAATATTATTTTTTTATTTTACTGATGATTTTTAAACTGTTTTATTAAACATTTTAACGTTGCATGAATTTTATATATGTATTTAGTACGTAAAAGGGGAAATTGTTGTAACTTATGAGAAATTATACATATACATGATGATTGGGGTAAAAAGGTTTTACACACGAGATATTGAGAAAAAAAAGTTAGGTTCCCGAAAGCATCGTACGTTTTGTGACAACAGTTCGATCAACACAGTTCCATGATCGTTTAATACTTTGAAAACACAGAAAATAAAATATACACATCATATTCTACATAAAATTAATACGTACAATTATCGCTGATATACAATTATTGCATTAAATAATAAAATATCTTTCAAATAAATCGAATGTCTTTCTTTTAATTTTCCTTGAAAAATAATTAGTTATTTTCATTGATAAAAACAACTTTTGGCGCACAGGAAGAGCGAAAATCTTTAAGAAAACCTGGCGTTATTGCTGCAATTTTTGTCTCATTTGGGATGTTAGTAATGCTGACAACACTAACGCAGTATCCAATTCCTTATGGGTGCCCCTTTCGCTGTCCAGTATTATTTCAGAAGCACGTTCATGAAATCTAGCCAAAACTCTTGGCCGGTAATCTAGAAATATTTCAAATAAACAAAACGAATGCGGAATTATAACAAAATCAACCTACCGACGCTACTTGCTAGAGGATTTCCCGTCAGTCGCAAGGTTTCCAATAATGGCAAACAAGACACATTGTCTACCTCTTCCAGTTGATCTATTAGATTACAACTTAGATCCAAATTAACTAAGGACAGTAGTTTTCTAAGACCCTTCACTGACTTTAATTTATTTTGGGCTAAATTCAAAGTTACCAAATTACCCAACTCCAAGTGCCAATCGATGCAGTCCACAATCATGTTAATGGATAAATTCAATACTTGAAGATGCGGCAACTCCGCTAGATTCTTGATGGCTCGCAAACGATTCTGTTCTAAATTCAAGATCCGTATCTGTGGCACAGTGCGAATGCTTTCATCGATTTGCGTAAGTAGATTACTGGTGAAGTCTAGTTCGGTTATATTGCGCCACATACATGAATTGGATGTTATCGTCGTTTTGGTCGCTCTTGATGGAGAGGTAGTACTGATGAGAGATGCCGAACGATTTAGCGATATATCCTCGACCGCAGGAATATCTATGGTGGTTGTCTTGTGCACATTATCGCACAGCAAAACTTGGTTGATGGAAGTGATTGTGGTATTATGAACACAAATTTTTTGTAGAGATGGCTTCAACAGAGCTATATCAATTATATTTTCCGTAGATAAGGCGTAAATCATCAAGCGCTGTAAATTGCGAAACGCGTTCAAGTTGAATTTTAAAGTTTTGGGTATGATATTACTGCGACCAATAGGAACATCTACGGCATTGTAATCGCTACCAAACGCATCGTGGTCCCTCACGGGCGTGACTTTAATCACTTCCAGTTGGGTGCAAAAATCCAATACGTGAGAAAAGTCAAATTTGCCCCGTTGATCTATGCTTTCAGGTGGGCATGGTAGATTCAAACGTTCGCTTATTGCGTAGACCTACGACGTAAATAAAAAGATGGCAATAAATAAATGACACATCTTAATAGCAGCATTACCTCACCTCCAAAGCAGAGAAATGAAATTCTTTTTTAGAACTAAGCAGAGCTTCTCCGCTCTCATTGAAGAGTTTGGCCAAATCTTGTAGTAGGTATATGATGTCATATTTATTAAATTCCAAAAATTCTGCCAAAACTCGAGGCAAATGAATGCGAAAAAATACCAACAAATCCTTCAGATAATTTTCCAACTGCTGACGCCGCTGCTCCAGGAATGCCGGATTTTTGTTGCCGACGATCTAGAGAAAAGTAGACAACTTTTGGCATCATATCGACAACACAACAAATCCTCATACCTTCTTCGGCGGCAGCAACTTTTTCGATATGCTGATCTCTTCCACCAACTTCTCGTTGAGCTGATCGAAATCCTTGTAGCGCCTCTCTACCAACCATTCAACTTGCGCTACTTTAACTTTGATGTCATAGTAAGTGACCCCCGTTGACGATTCATTGAATTTAGGTACAGTGATTTCGCAGGTGGCGTTCTGGCGAAAATAGCAGGACATCTCTGAATATCGCAGAATGACTTGTGGTGCCCCAAACGTATCCTTGTTAAAACAATTAATATGTCCCGAGTTCTAGACGAAAACAAATAAAACAGACCGACATAAAATTAAAACTATTATTGCACATTTATTTGTTGAAACAATTTTTGTCAAGATTTATTTCACTAAATTGTTTAATTTAGCAAATTTGCTACGTGATGACATTAAAAAGGAGAACAAAAACACAAAGGTGACCAAACGCATTTAACATCAAAAGTAAAAACAGCTGAGCTGAAGTGCAAAAACTTGACAACTATGTACTAAATGAAGATTCAAATTTGGGGGAGTCGATTGTACACAGAAACAAACTTGTGCAAATGTATCCAAAGCTTTAGTTTGGTATATGGCGGTGTTAGTCATTACATAGCAGAACGTTTGTTATTAATTTATTTTTGTATAGTTTAATATTCGTCGAACTTGTAAACACAAAGGAAAACTTGCCGCTCCTCGTTATCTAAGAAATCTAATTAATGTTTATGTGGTATTTCGTTTAACTGTTTAATACTCTATAGCCCATACTTCTGGATAACATGTTTATGTTTTTGCCTTCAAACGAAAGGGGGCGATTTTACATACGTTGCAAATCATATGTTACAATCTGTTGCCATTAGCTGAAATATAAATAAAAAATTATAAAATAAATAATTTACAATTAACGATCGGATGATCAACAAGAATATGCATTAAGTTTTATTCGTGAGTTTAATTAAATTTTTACAATGTTGATTTGCCTTATTTCCTGCCTCACTTGGTGCATTTACTTCACACAATTGGTATGTATTCATTTTTCGAAATTACTACAAATACAATAGATCGTGAATACTGCTAAAAATGCTGTACGTTTAGTTGCCACACCATCTCCGATGGTGGTTGTCATTGTCATCTGTTTCGTATGTGTTTGCCGCAACCGCCGCAACAATCTTTGTGTGTGACGTTTGTTTTAGATTGTTTACAGTTTGTCCCCACATATTATTCTTAAGGCGTTGTTGTTCTCTACCAAAGAATTGTGTTTAAGGTAGTACCAATTAAATCTGCCCTTTCACGGAAAATGCTTGGACGTATCCTTTAGCTACAAACGGTTTATTTTACGCGACAATGGCCGCATTTCTGGAAGACTGCATTATTGTGTTCGTGTCACAGGTGAGTGATGTTATTTCTCCTGGAGTAAAAGCCGGCTAGCTGTTGGTGTCTCGCATTGTAGGTTCTCTTTTTCGTCGGCGGCTGGATATTCTTTGTCAAACAGTTGTTTAAGAACTATGAGATACGTCACATGTCGGTCCAACTTATATTCTCGGTCACATTTGCCTTATCGCTGACCATGTTCGAGTTAATCATCTTCGAGATTCTGGGCGTCTTGGACAGCAGTTCGCGGTACTTCCATTGGCGCGCTGGTTTGACATCGCTGCTCTTGATGGTCATTGCTGTCATTCCGCTGTACATCTTGTATTCGGTCATACATAGTATTTCCTTTGGTGAGTCGATTTAGAAAGGACGAGTTGTTTAAGAAAGCTAACTAATAGATTCATTTTAGTTTCCGCGAAATGGGTTCGCATCATGACTGCGTGTAGCTGGTTTGTGTTTCTCTATGGCTTGTGGCGCATTGGTGAGCCTTTTCCGCTGTTAAGCGTTTCAAATGGCATTCTGACAATAGAGCAGGGGGTGTCACGCATAGGTGTGATAGGGGTCACGGTTATGGCAATCCTATCGGGATTTGGCGCTGTAAACTGCCCCTATCAAAGTATGACTTACTTCATTAGGTTAGTTGCATATATTTGTCTAATCGTAATGCGCTTATGTGGTTGGTTTGGTGTATATTTTAAGGCCCGTCTCACAAAGCGATATCTTGAATTTGGAGCGGAGGCTTCTGTTAACTGTGGATATGATAACGGGCAAAAAGAAGAGAATCGCTCTAGATAAGCACCGACGCACTAAATCAAACCAGGCACGACCGCGTTTATGGAATATTTTGAGTTCAGCAGTAAATAGAATTGATGCTGGAGGCGAAAGTAAGTCTATAAATAAATATGCATGTTCTATTCTAATAAAAAATATTTACACTTTTGAAAGATATTAATCAGCTGCGCATGGAGATTTATGGTCTAGAGGAACTACTGCGTCAACTCTTTCTAGAAATAAATTACTTAAAGAATATGCAGGAGCGTCAAAAGTGGTCACAAACTTTACAGGGCAGATATTTCAATGTAATTGGGCACTTCTTCAGTGTGTATTGCTTATACAAAATACTTATGGTACGTTGTGCGTTGACAACATAGAAATAGATACTCTTTTTCAAGCGCTTTCCTTGTTCGCAGTGCTGCATCAATATCATTTTCGATCGGGTGGGTCGCAAGGATCCTGTTACACGAGGATTGGAGATAGCTGTCCACTGGTGTGGATTTGATATAGATTTGGCTTTCTGGAATCAACACATTTCTTTTCTTTTGGTTGGCTGCATAGTTGTTACTTCTATTAGAGGCTTGTTGTTGACGTTAACCAAGGTGAGATTTTCATTACAATTTGTTATCTATCGGTCTGATGATGTTGTATTCTTTCAGTTTTTCTATCGCATTTCCTCTAGCAAATCTTCCAATATTATAGTTTTAATTTTAGCACAAATCATGGGTATGTACTTCTGTTCTTCAGTTCTTTTGATGCGCATGAATATGCCCGCCGAATACCGAGTTATCATTACCGAAGTCTTGGGCAATTTACATTTCAATTTTTACCACCGTTGGTTTGATGTCATCTTTTTGGTAAGCGCCCTCTCGACTATTGTTGTTTTGTATTTATCACAAAAACCATGGAATTATGGCGACTCCTCTCTAGACTAATCCGCAACGATAAGCCCAACTATTTATTAAATGTATATTTTAGGCCGTGTTTATGAATCATATTACGATTTTAAGACTTTTTCCTTTAAATTATATTGTATATCTTCCTCGTCGATTTTATTTAAGTCATTACTTACTCTAATTTCTACATTATTTAAAACTATTTTATTCGAGAAGTGTAATAAGTAATGCACAATATGATAATTGTGAGAGTATATTGTTTAACTTTGTACACTAAAAGAAACTGCAACTTAAAATATAGTTATTTTTGTGTAAAATATTTACATGTATGTGCATGTAACAATTTTTAAAACCAATTTATTATTTCCATCACCATCTGGATTTCGATGAAAATATTAGTTAAAAAGAAGGGAGTTTAGACTACGTAAACCTTTTTTTTGGGATCATTTGAAAATGTTTAATTGAGAAATTTTTCACTTTACAAAAAAAAAGTGAAAACATAAATTTTAGATCTACATAAACTATCCAATTCTAATATTCTTTGTTTGTAAATACTATGCCATGTAATTGGCAATGGAAAAATTAATTTGTATATGGTTATGAGCGCTGAAAACTAACCACAATAATGTGCTTTTAATATTGTTGATACATACATTGGTCCAATATAACACACCCTGTCAAAATAATAAATAATCTTCGTATACTCAATCGCCTTCCTAAAATTTAACATTTGTATAAATTGTTGCTTTTGTGACGAATCCTGCATTAGGTAAAGATTAAGATTCAGCATCGTAATTGTCAGATAACCCAGAGAGGTAAGTACCGAGCATGATTAAAGTTTCTTGAAAGAAAACCAATACATTTGGTCAGTCAACTATTATACATCCTTTCCATGACTAATTTCTGAAACTTGATCATAATGTAGAAACGCTAGACACACAAGGTCGTCAAATATTGTAAACTCGGAGAAAACCGCAATGCCGCAATATTCTTAGCCCCAAAAGCTCCGCCCGAATCTGGCGTATTAACTTACAATCTGTACTATAATAAACTAAATCTAGAAAAAGAAAAGATTTCTTAAACATTTGTGCCGTAATATACAATCCAAACAAGGCTACGTATTACATTATTTATTTGATTTAAATTATTATATTTTGAAATAACACTTACTTACTTAATTTCCCTTTGCACCCCATGAATGAGGTATGGGATAGCTTCTCGCGTTGTTGTGAATTAACACGCTTTCTATTTTTTAGATTCACAACTAACGGCACCTACTTGTTTATCGACGAATGCGAATGTCACTGTTTGAGAAGCTCTTACTAAACTGACTATATTCAAACAAATAACGTCATTTTAAAACACTGTGGAATTCTATTTACCAAGACAATGTAAAAATAAGTGAATATGTGTCTCTTAGGTGTGTTTACAAAAATATCCTGCCATATAGCCCAAGAAATTTTCAAACATATTCGCATTCAGTCACACGCTCACACACACACACACAGTTCTCGCACCCAAACAGGCTAGATGCTTTTAACTTTTTTGTGGTTTACTCGTTTTTCCTGTAGTATCATTTTGGTTTTTGTCCGTCCAGTATAACATGAATTTGCATGATGTAACGGATTGATAATATCAGACATGTGGCTGCACATACCAACATTTTTGCTGCCAACAATTGTCACTGTTTTGTGAACAACAACCCCAACAAGATCGAACGCTGTTGTTGTGTCTGCAAGTACAAAAAAGAACTCTTGTTCCAGCACTCTAACCATTTACGAATTCTATGCACTACATAATCAGATGCTGTGACATCCTTAGCAGCAGTGTTGTTTCATACACAGCGCACATATTTAGGCTTACTCGATAAACTACACACAAGTTGTGTTATTCACTCTTCACAGACATGGAGACTGTCAATGGTTTCGGTTCGCATCATTGTGTTTTCTCTACATCAATTCATGTTTATGTTTCCTTCATTGTGTTTTTGTGGCAAGATTCTTGTTGCTTGTGGTGGTATGGTTTCCAAAAGTTCCTTAAATTCCATCACACATATGCAAAGGTTTATCGAGAGCTATCACATAAATAACTGATAGCGTTGGAGCGATTCACACTCAGGTTGTGGTATTTTTAGAAACGTGTGTATGTGTCTGAGGTTTTGCGGAATGATTTGAGCTGATTTTACATTATTCCTACTATTCATTTTGGTAGCTCTCCATAGCCTTAAATTAATAGGGACTAGTAACTATTTCTAGGTTACCTTTAAATTCATAATATTGTACACATTCGTTGTAAATCATTGCGAAGCGTAAGACACATATGAAACCAGCGCCCATTTACACAAACACACTCTCTGTGAGCTTGTGCTTAAAACTTGGCCACTCTGAGGTAGACACAACATTTCCACACATTCTGTGTTTGTCTGCTGATTTCTTGGTAATCTAATATTTAACAAGAATAAAATGGAATCCACCAAATTAAACCAATGCCACACGCACACCCAATAACGATGGCAGGAGAAGTACATTCAAAAGAAAATAACATAGAATTGCTTTTAGACGAAACGAAATGAAAGAATAACGAAATTAAAAGAACATATGTTGGATGGGTCCTAAAGGGTGGTGCAACTTGTTCGGCCTGCTCTCTTGTCTGCTCCTTTGTTTTTTCATATGTCTCTCTAGTCCACACAAACACACTTGTCGAAGGTATTGGATTGAAGATACACGACCACAAAGTAATACAATTGTAAATAAAGGTGGTGTTAGCAAGATTCGACACTTGTCGGTGGCACAAAGGGATATTTGAGGGGTATACAGGTGTATTATTTTTATTGTTTGATGATACATCCACTAAAAGTTTTGGATACAAATGTGTGTGGGAAGGATGTTTTCAAATCGCTTTTTCTCTTCACATGATGGATGAATGGACAATTATATCGTCCGATTTGTGTGTATATTATATTGTCTAACTCTACATTAGAGGTAATACATAAACTTGGATCACTTCATATTTGAATTAGATCCAATTCTCGCTGTTCATAATGAAACTAAAGTACTGATCGATAAAGAAACTTGAGTTTTGCTATGTTATTTACATCCTTTATGTATAATACATGTCAGAGTGTTTAACATGCGAAATCAGCCAAAAACAAACATGCACAAAAGGAACGAAAATCTTCGATGTTGTGGACAGTAAATTCGCTGTTAAAGTCTAGTAATTTTCTATTAAAAGCTGACGTTCGCATTCGTCTAAAAACAGTAGTTGCCGTTGTGTGAGTGTTAATATAGAATTCGCGTTGTTTTACAATAACGCCAGAAGCTATTCCATACCTCTTTCATGGGCTAAGTTTTCATTTCCCCTTCTAAAAACAACTAAATTCGTTTATCTTCTCGCTTCATGCTTGGTGAAGAGTATTATTTATTTCGTCGATTTGTTATTTAAAACGAGATTTATCGCCGGATTTACTAACAATGTTTAAATTTTTTCGTGGTGAACCGTTTATTACAAATGTATACATACATACTTGAATGGTCTGTGATGGAAATGAATGGCTACGCACTTGCGTATGAGTGCCTTTAGAAATAATTACTCATACGTGTCAAATTGGATCATTTTATTTGCAACTTCAAAATGACCCAATCATTGACATACGAAGACTGAGTCACTTAAACAAATAGAATAAGCAGCAATACCCGTGTAGACAGGATATAGACCAGAAAAACAATAATACTTAGAAGGTTTGTGTGTTTGTGTATATATGTCTGCCCGAATAATCGAATATGGTGGAGCAAAAAACGTAAATACGTGTGCGTTATGTAAGTGTGTATGCATGTGTGTTTGTTTGGTGCTGGCGTATATAAGTATGCATTAGTTAGACTACATTCGAAGTTCTACAACTTAATTGGAAATCTCCCCAAAATAAGGTGTACTAAATAACTAATGCAAGCGAGCTCACCTTAACTCTATGAGAGAGACCACCACATAAATTAACTGTCGATGATTACCACAATTATTTGTTGCGGCTAAATACATTACTTCTCAGGAAAATGTTTGCTTATAAATAGTAATAACTATCATTTGTATGTATTCACTTGAATACTTTTTGTCGATGCTCCAATGAATGCCGGCTAAAGTGAAATATTATATTTTTGATGCTTATCACGCACACTCACACACATCCATACGTATATATATAAGAGTGTACATTGCACTTGTTTATGTATGCGATTCTAGTATAGCGATAGTTACAGATACATTTATCTCTATGTACAATTGGTATTGTTGCTGTCTCTATATATACTACAGACCCATGTACTCTCATGTGTGCACGTACATATGTTGCGGTACGTAGTTGCCCGCTATGTTTGCTTTTGGGATGCCGGCAGTCAGACAGACATTCCAAATACACAAAGGCACTTTGGAGATTCTTACTAATGCGTTTGAGTACTCTAAAGTTGTGTGCAAGTATTTGGCATTTGGACTCGTGTGTGTGCGTCGTTTATAAAATAAAAACTGTTTTAATAACACTTACCAGTACCAGCTAACACCAATGATGTGTATGTGTCATTGTTAACCTTGTGCCTTTTTTGTTTTGGCAATACGAAACGAGAGACAATAAACTCTCTTTGCAATTCTCTTCATTCATCCCTCAGAAATGGAGACAAAATAAACAAAATAATACACTCACAAAAATTACGACTATTTGAGACCCTAACGCAACCGATCTGTAACCAAATGGAATAACTGGTGGATTCAAATATTACTCTGCAATAATTGGTTCCCAGGGGTGAATACGAAATATACTCGAGTATAAATTCATTCTGCCGTAGTTCTTGAATATCTGTCCTTTTTCGATATTTCCCATTTTGGGTTGGCACTTTTAGCCATACTATGATAATATTGGTTATGTGTGCAAAACCCCAATTTCCTTAAGCGGTGGTCAGGTAAATAGTTTGTTGACTTTCCAACTTAAGAAGTGTTAAAGTGTACATGTACAGCGAATGATATTGTAAAGTAGCAGAAGCTTGGTAAACAACTGTTACTAAATCTACCAATTTAAAACTAGGTGGGAGGGATTTCAACCAATTCCATTGAATGTAAAAAAGTTTTGATGATTGTGCTGCTGAGGTTGGAGACGTTCATCTTTCACGAGATGAAGATTTTTTTCGCAATCAATACAAATAAAGTAAGACAAAGCATTGAAGAAATTAGACAATTTAGTAACTCTTATATTCTTAATCTTCATCATTCACAATCTTCTAACCAATGTTCTCCCCTATTTAAATATTTCTCTCTTTCTCTTAGTGTAACGCGTCCACTATAAGGGAGTCGTTGATTCTCTTTATTGCTCTTTTGTAGTATATGTCTTGCTCTCGCAACTCTTGGCAAGTGTGTGTGCGTGTGTGTGTGTGAATGCTAATGGTTATCCTGTGGGAAATTTCCGTTGAAACAGTTTAGTTTATTTTTAGCTGTTAACAAGTAGAGTATAGAATTCGCTTTCTATTTGAATTAAATTGCGACTGGCAAAACATTACCAGACATATTTTTTGGGATAGTCCAGCAGCGACTACAACTAAAATAATACCACAAACTAGATAATGGTTGTACATTAAAGGATTTTATAAAACAAACAATAAACGGTATATCTATTGCAACGGTTTCCGGATATGTTTTTTTAGGAAATATTATATGGAAACTGGAACGTTAAATTGAAGTTTACGTGTCGTTTGTCTGGAAAACCAGCACAAAAATTGATTAAACAAATTTATGAGCGAAAGCAAACAGAACAAACGTTGCCTTGGCAAATTATAGATAATAACCCGCAGATAAACAACGCAAACCTCCATTAATTTTAATATTGTAGGTTGTTTTTTATGCAAATAACTCGACTCAGGGAATTTTCCCTTAGAAAGTGTTCTTGAAAGTTTGACTTTTTCGTGAAATTTGATCCCTCCGCGTTTTCTATTGAAAACCATTGAGTTGCCGCAGATTTTTGTGTTTTTGTGCGTTTCGAAGCAAGGGGGAAAAACCGCAACAGCAGCAAACGAAAAATGGGTTGCAACACGAGCCAAGAGTTAAAGACCAAGGATGGTTCATCAACTGCCGTTAATGGCACCACAGCAGCAGCTGGCGAACAAAATGAGGAAAATGCGACTTGTGAACAGAACTGCAATAACGAAGATGCCCAGAAGCAACAAAAGGGCGCGGCTGCCCAGGATGCATCACAAACACAGTCCTCGTCTAAACCGTCGACAGCGGAATCCAATAAAACTACAACGCAACAACATTCCAAAACGAATTCAATCATTTCAAACGGCGATGCGACCAATAGCAAACACTATACCAACTCCAACACAAAATCGGCCATACCTTCACCGGCCAAAGAGAATGGGTCCATTCCAAAGGCCTTTTCGTGTAATAAGGCCGAAATAACAGAACTTAACGACATGGATGACATGGGCGAAGATGAAGGTAAGTGACTCATTTTGCTAAACAACTATGTAAGTGTTGTTTCTTTCAAGATGTTTGCTTTACAATCTCCTTCCCACAGAGTATAGATATGGGTTTGCGAATTGTTGCGGTCTTGGCTTTAATAGGTGAACACTGTGTGGGCCATTCAATTTTATGTTTCTATTTACAATTCTGATACGGTTTATGTCATGTCGTCCCCTCTAACCGGAATCTCCACCCAACGTACCTCAAAAAAGGTGTGCCAGGGAGTTTCCTATTACGGCCGTATACACCCTTGCTTTCATCGCCTCCACTCCCATACACACACACACACACACACACGCACATTTGAAAATTTAAATTTCCATTGTAACCGTAAAATATTTTACACATTTGTACACTGTTTATGTGTAAGTGTGTGTGGTTGTGAGACAATGAGTGTCTCGTTGCCTTTAGTTATCCTCCAAGGATTATTTGATGGTGTATTATTTAATTGTAAAATTAAAATATAAAATTGTTTACAATACTTTTTGAAATTCGTCTACCACAATATGTTAGCTATAATATTTGGCATAAAAATCTGTTTCGTTAAAAAGAATTGAAGTTTATCCGATAGTTACAGTCTTTAAATAAATTAACTAAATATCAGCAATAAATATTAATTTAGATAAATTTAACGATTTAACAAAATGGAAATTAGTGAGATTAATGTTGCATTGCATATACCCGCGACTATCATGCGGGTGATCTGTTAACTTAAATGCTTACTGAAAGCATCTTATTTATGAGATGCAAAGATAAGTAATTTAACTTAAATTTCTGGAGGAGAAATTGAGACTAAATGTACGTTCTACTTAATAAGAACCTTGTTAAGACGTATCTGCGACGCAAACATATTATTTTGTTTCAAAATCCATTGATAACTTGCAATATGATATTCATGTTAGTTTTGTCGTTAAACGTAATCTATAACATACTTTAAAAACTAAAATTAAATTTTCCTATACACCAGTGTCAAGATTATTTCGTATAATGTCTTCTGGTAAACTGGTACTACAAATCAGAGTGTAAACACTTGCTAACGTACATTTGTGTTTACACATTCTTCAAACTTTTTATTTCTTAACAGTAATACTCCGCTTGTATAACATTGTCCAAATCGTCTAGTTTTTTGGATTTTATATACTTACATAGAAATACATATATGGATATTTCCTGGCGTTGCGGACGCACGTTTTTTTTTTTCTTATTTTGTAGTTTTCTCGAAAAGTTTAAATATATTGAAGATTATGTTCATATTTAAAAATGTAGATTTTGGACAGTACTATAATGTTCTTTTAATGAAACTTTACTTAAAATGTAATATTCAAAATTATGACTAAAACAAAGTGGGTTACGGACACACACAAATTTCCACAGCAACTTGAAGTGTCTATGAAAGATTGTGAAATTTAGCGAAATTTCTTATGTGATCAGTATATTTTCCTTTGTAAAATAAAGAAGACATGGTGAGGTTTTATAACAACTTACATCACACTTAAACAAAGTTTACCTTTTCTGCTACTTTAATCTAAATGTGCGTTGCGGACACACGCATATTTCTATGGATAACACAGAGCAACAACAAAAAAAAAAAATTTCTGGAAAATTATACTATTTTTCTGGTAGGTGCTGCTAAGCACTACAAGAATCTGTTTTTCAAATTTCCCAAAACCCCTTAAATATTTAGTTACGGGTAAAAAACCGGTTTTTCGTACTTTTACGCACTTATAAGCCAGTTACGCGGATAAATATGAACCGATTTCAAGTTTCTTTGCGGATTTGGAAAGAAGAGACTTTCCAACGATACATATAGTTTGTTATGTTAAAGTTAAAATATAGCAATTTTTTACTATAAAATCGTCCGTCCTTTTCTGGAAATACCCATATATATATTACATACAAATTATCTCAACAGAAAATTGATTCATTTCGCTGCCAAGCGTGACCGTGACCGTCAATTTATTTCTATGACAACAAGAAAGATAAAACAGATAATGATTAATGTACATAACATTAAAATAAAGAGGATGCTAAGTAGTACGATACAAGAATGTAATGAAAATAATATTTTCATTGTTAACTGTCACATCTTTCAAGCCACTGTTCCAGTTTAGTGTTCCATATTGTGACCTATGGAAGATCCCATTGTTTAAGGGGGAGGAGAGGTTATTATTCGCTATCTACGTCTCCGTCGTGCGTGCTCTTGAAATAGAAATGTAAATGGGAAATATAATAATAACCATTAATACCCGTCGTACTAGAACCAACGTGCCAAACGAAAATATGAATAAGCACAAGATAAGATGACAATTTATCATTTAGTGCTTTTGTTTTTGGTGCTGCTTTACTTATGTATAAATATCCAGACACATAAGACTACATTGAATAATACTTCGCAGTAAAAATCTATTTTTGCGTATATGGATATGTGTTAGAGGAGCGGTGGATGTCTATCTTTAGTAATAAAGCACATGTAATTGATTTATTTCCAAAAAACAAAGCTAACTTCAGTACATAATGTGGTTCTCTTAGATTGGTTTGCTTAAATTAATATAACATTTGGAATTTTTCGTCTTCATTCCTTTCATTTTCGCCTATTTCTTTTTCGGTTTCTCTAGAATCGCGTATTTTGTATGTCAAGAAAAATTTATTGTTAACATTTAATTGTTAATGGTACCCTTAGTCCTCATTAAGGAGGTGCTATTCTGTTATATTTCAAAATGCCTAGACGGCAATTTCCCATGAATTATGTCACCGATAAACGCTTTTTGCCACATTATCCTCCTTTAGACACACGTATGAGTTATGTGAAATTCTTCGTATTAAGTATACGTATACGAAGCTGTGGAATGGTGGCGATGGTCTCATACTTAAAGATGAAATACTTGGTCGTGCAATAATGCCGTTGATTACGGATTTAATGGGTTGCAATAACGGGTATGTAGGCAAATTCATAAGTGGGTGGTAGATGCTTACAAATACATACGTTCGAATGAACACATGAAGATGAAAAATTTGTTTAATAACGCCAACGGAAGAGTGTAATTATTACGACCTGTCCTTAACTAGTTGCCAACGTTATAAATATGTTGAAAAGAGAAAAGTCGCATGCTGTTATTAATGGTTTAATTCAAGGATTGGCATAAAGTAATAGATTTACATACAGAGCTGATGATGTACGAGAAAGTTTCTATTCGTCACAAAGGGTTCTGATGATGAACTCGTCATAATGCATCTGATAATGATCCATTAATATAAACAATAAAACTTTGTGAACTTTTAACCAATTTGTATATTCGTTTAGATACACTAAACAAATTACAGTTAATCATATGATCATTTAACGATGATTCGCTTATAGCTACGGAATTTACATTTTAAATATTATTTTTATGCTTTTTTGGGGGTGTTTGGGAAATTTCAAAATCAGATTCTTATTGTCAGCATCTACCAGAAAAATAGTATAATTTCCCAGGTATTTTTTATTGTCGAACTGTGTTATTTTCGGTCCCTGATCAATCCTGACGCAAACTTTTGCCAAATTGTGTTAAATCTTAAAGATTACTGCATATTTTGAATAAGAGATTTGAAGCTTATATTTAGGAAAGTGATTGTGCTACTTTACACCGGCAGACAACTCTGTGAGATATAATGTCTGCCCTGACTTATCTTCCAGTATAGGGCGATGTATTCGGTCTGCACCGACTTGTCTGTAAAAAATCAAAACGATTTTGATTTTCCTAAAACAGGTTAGAGAGACTTTTTTTGATGTCAAAGAATATTTCAAAATAAAAACAGGAAAAATCGTTAAAATCATAAAAAATATAAAAAAAGAAGTCAAATAAAGAAAACATTTAAGAAGTTAACATTCAAAAAGTGTTGTGATAATTTTTTGTAAAAATAAAATATTATTATCAGGCTTATACCGTTCATGTGGACTGCTGTATAAAAATGAAAGTTCGACTGATATGTCTGTAATGATTATTCTTACATATGAGATTATTACCCTGTGGTAGTCGAAAAAGAAGACAAAACAGGACTCGACGGTTTTACCCCAATTCGGACACTAAGAATTGAACTGCATCATTATTTTTGAGTTACAATGACGGTTTCATACCAAAATTTTTTTTTAGTTTTTTTTTGCTTTGATTACAGTTTAAAGGTGTTAAATAGATTTTCGACAAGCTAAAGGTGGATTTTCGGAAAAGCTTGACTTATTTAAAATAACATTGTCGAAGACGGCATATCTGAAAATCCAACTATAGTCTGCGAAAGTCGATTTGAAGTCATACCATAGAGAAAAAAATTTGAACAAAAAATTAGTATTAAGTGCTCATGATAATTAAAGAAAAACTGAAAACCATTTTTTCACAGCGGTAGGGGCTGATGAGATTTAATCTATTTTTTAGATTATAAATAAGTCAAGATTATTCGAAAAACCAACTATAGCTAATCGAAAATCTATTTAACCCTTTAAAACACTACTCATAAAAAAAATATTTTTTCAACAAAAGCTTGTATGAAACCGTAAACAAAAAACTAATGATGCAGTTCGATTTCTCGTACCCGGCCCTATCTTCGACAATTTTTGCCACAAACTATCAAAGTGTTATTAGTAAATCCACAAAATGTTCAAATATTCGAAAAGAAACAAACAATTCTAAAAACACAATAAAACTGTGAACTTTTGATATTTTTATAATCCCAAATAAACAAAGAAAAATTAGCAAGTCAAGCATTGCCTAGGGAGTAATGTAAACGCAAGTCTGATGGAATGTGTGTGTGTGTGTTTTATTTTGAACAAAGGACAATAATATTCCAAAAACAATCAGAATGGAGACACTGAAGTGGACGACACGAGGCATGAATGGGATTACGCTGTCTCTTCGTAATTAACTTAATTTGGCTTAATGTCTTCATATCATGTAATATAACAATAACAAGTAAATAAACAATAACAACAGCAAAATGTTACAAACAAAATTTGAAATGTTACGACTATAGTATGCTAGGGAGAAGTGAGAAACGCCCTAAAAAGTGGCTTCATTGTCAATTAACAGTAGGTACTAGTCAGGGCACTTATACCTCATACAGTAAGTGTTTCATAAATACATATGGAAGGAGAATATATATCAGCAATAATATACAAATCGCAAAAGCTGTCAAAGTTTACAAGGGATGAAATATAATGGTAAACATAGTTTGAACCCAAAAATTGCACAAGGACACCCCCGAAGATTCGAAAATAACACAAGCACTAAAACACTGAGGTCCAAATTAAATTGAGGGTGTGAGTTTTTAATTAAAAATGCTCCAACGCAAGGGTGGTTAACAGTTAAAAAGGGATTTGGCGGAATTTTTCGTTGTTATATCACATACATTGGTATGTGGGTATGTTGTTGTCACATTACACGTTCACTAAGCGAATTTTACTACCACATTCATAGGGGACGAGTGTGTATGGCACAATAAAAAAATAGTACGTACTCAGGTGTAGGCATACAATATCATGAGAAGAAAACAGCTTAATTTTATAACTCTTTTTAACCCATAACTTTTGTAAACTTAGTTTTAAGCATTAATTATGTAAATAATTCTTATCTATTTCTTAATATAATAGTATAAAACTATAATGCATCTTATACAATCCTCTTAGCGTATACTTCTGCTAAATCTCACATTTCAAAACTTATTTCAGCGAACTATCAACATTGAATAGTGACCCCTCGGGCCACCTATATCACATCTCTTAATGCATCCGCAGACATTAGTTTGTTACAAAGTTCACCGACATTTATTCGTAACAACTTCTTTGTCTGCCAAAAACTTTCTTTATACAGAAACGATTTTAAGAGCAATGTTTTAACGCATAATTTTCACTTCCCGTTTAATATATGTATGTTTGTCCTTTTACGTTTAAAGTATATGTGGACATACAAGGGTGTAGTGAAAATATGAGTTTTGTTATTTTAGTATACATAAAAGAGGGCAAATGAAAATGTTATATTTTAGTCACTATTTTTGTATCTGTATTAGCGACTAAAGTAGAGAATTCTTATGTATTATGATCACATTTACTTTATTTTATTGCAAAAGTAATTTGAAAATAATAATGGAAAAAAAAAATCAAAATTACTAAGTTTTTATTCACCCTAAAGATTTTGTTTTGTCCACTTAAAATTCAGCTAAGTACACATTTTCTATGTGTTTTTGTTTGTTTGTTGTTGTCTTGCTGAAAATGCAAAAATATTTGGACATTTTCCAAGAAACACATACGAGTTGACCAGAACACAAGTTGTTTGTGGACCAGTGCAATGGAACCATATATTTACTGTTGTACTCTTCCATTTAATCAATCGTACAACAACAACGCTTGCCTCCTTCTTCAACAGAATTCGAGTACAAACAAGATTTAAAAAATCGAAGTTTTGTCACTGAAAATCAGATGACATTGCAAATAGTTAAATGTGAATCGATTTATGTAAATCAAATCGATGGTACATAGTATTTGTAGCTAAGGGGAATGTTCCAATAGAATAAGTGACAGTCAAATGAATACATTTTTTACGCAAGAACTGTAAGAACCGTCAGTTAGCAGTGGTAAGATTTGTAGGGAAGCAATTCTTAATCTTCTAACTACAATGCCATCTGAAATCAAAATAAAGTAGAATAAAAAAAAATTAATGAAATATTGTTCGCATGGTGACCTTATATGTACATACTCTTTTGATCGCATATGTAAGTCGAGGATTGTTGGAGCTTGGCATTATTTTAAGGGATCCAACTATTCAACTGAAGAGCTTTTATTACAGAATAACAATGTAATGATCAATGTCCTATGAACATGTTACTATTTCGTCAATGTACGATGTTTAGAATATATGAAAACACACTGAAAAATCAATTGATTCAAAAATATAAAATTGCCGTAATTTCCCGATAGTAAATGCGAATTTAAATTCGAATCAAATACTCGTATACTCCTCTCAGTTGCTCTCAATCCAAAACCTATTTGCCAGTAGTTTAGGAGTAATTCTCTAGGAATCCTTTGCCTTGCATATCATATCAGAGACAAACAGTGTTTATGTGCAGAGTTTTACAGTGGTGCATTGCCATCGTACTATAGCTGCAATTGCATTTATGTGTGTAAAGGGAATGTGGTGGAAAATACCTACACCACCACAGAAATGTTTTAGTAGTATTTCCAGCCGACATGAATTCCACAAATTTAATAACTTGAACCGCTACAACACTGCAAAATGCTGTGATGGAAAATATATTTGTGCCGGCATAAAAACGATAAAATCTGCACAAGAATTCACATATAAAACTCAGTAGAGTGAACGACGCCCGCATTACGTCAGAAATTAACGCGATTATTTAAATGGGTACTTTAAGTGTATGAAAAGTTGCATCCTCTTTGGCAGATCAGGTTGTTGTAGTTGTGTTCTACGCAAAAGCAACAAAACGGAAGCGGAAGTCCTAAATGCTTATTCACGAATTGATTTAACAACGAGCAGGCTTTATTTCATTTAAACTTTAACGCAATTGTTGCGAGCATTTTTATTCTCTATTCATGTATTCATTTATATATATCTCTTAATTTCTCTTTGTGGTTCCTTCTCTTGGCCGCCCTGAACGTTTTTGTTATGGCAAAAACACAACAATTACTCCACAAATGTTGCCCCGCAATTTGATGTTTTTGTTGAAAGTATCAGACAAGATGACTGTACAAATGGCGCCAGTTTACATTGTTGTTGTTGTTGTTGTCGTTTTTTGCTTCTCGTTATTCGTTTTTGCGAATTCCGGCGCTTTTTGTGGAATGTTTTTTTTGGGGTTTCTTTAACTGCTGCTGCTGCGGATGATGATGCTGCAACTGCTTTCCTGCTGCCTCACTTGACGCTTTGTTGTGGTCCTGACGACGGCGACGGCAAAAAACAACAACAACAACAGCAGCAAAAGCTGAAATGAAATGATTTTTATACAATTAAGTTTATTAAACGAGGATTGAATTTATGTTACACAAGTGTCTATCTATGTGTGTGTTCAATTACGTTAGCCGTGTATACCGTTAGAAGTTCTACAGATTTTATACCCAGGAGAATTGGCTCGTTTGTGGGAGGGGGGTTTCACTAGAGCACCAACAACATTTTGTAGCATGGATTGTATGTTAGGCCATGTCTAAAATTTAAGGAAGACGAAAACTTTTGTCTGTTCTTTCCGCATCATATACCAAGCAAGTTGTAAAACCAATAAAAGGCAAAGTATAAAAGTGGGAACAAACAAAGTCATCTTATGGAGGTAGAATAAAGATATCTTCAAACCAGAAAATAACGAGAAAACTTAAGTACGAGTATTTGCCAAACCGTTAGGCACAGACATAGAATAGGAAAAGTACTACAAAAATAACAGTGCTTAATAGATAGCGCATTAGATTTCAAATATGCTATGTATGTTTGCTTCATTAACCAGATGGGTTAACTGTATAAAACATAAAGATGATACTGTCTTATAAAACTCCTGTAAAATTATAAGGTCAAATAAATAATGTAAAAAAATTAACGGTGAAATGAATGTTCAGTTGCGATTTCTTTTATGATTAGATTGTTGTTTTTTTTAAACAAAAATATGATTTGGAATTTACAACTTTTCAATACTTTACAACAGATGTCCGTGCCCACTGATTTTTCATGTGCCGTTAATAATAAATATTAATTTCCTTAACTTACATAGTTGAATGTAAAAGAATCAAATGGATTTACCCGACAAATTTGCTAGAAACTACAACCAATGTACATCAATGCGTATATATTTACCAACATGTGTGCGTAATTATGCCACTGTACATAAATTGCAAATATCGGTTGGAACTTTGTTGCTGGCGTGCGTTTGTACGGAACCTTACTTAGGTTCATAAATCCACACGAATAAACAAATATCTGCTGTACAAGTGGTATTACTGATACATATATACGTACATGTACTTGTGTTTACTCGTCTCTGCTGTTAAGATAATTCATTTATTTAATTTATTTATGCATTTTTATCCCTATTGTTGTCTTTTTTCATTTGTATATTAAATATATGTATAAATGCAACAACAACAACAACCACCACCACCACAAACTCAAAACGAACGGACAATGACTTTTGCTGCACTTTGCTACTAATTATGCGCACAACAACACCCCGCGAATGCGGCTGCCCCCCCACCCAAAATACGAACAAACAATACCAAAACAAAACTCCGTGAACGCAATGCACAAAGCAGAAGAGGAAATGGAATATCACATACCCCACCACCATCACCACCATGGCAGTAAAAAGATCAGACGAAATCCATTGCGAAATTTGGATCTCGATTTTAAATTTGACGTCAATTCGTTCTAGTCCACATGCCGCTTAACACCACCATCGATAACTGCAGTCATAATTGGTGTGTGAGTGAGATTTCAATTCAAGTTCCAATCTACTCTAGATTCAGTCAGTAATGAATATCTTACCTAAACGTTTTCTCATTTCATTATACTCACATCTTAACTACTACTAACTCTCAGCATGCTTCTTTATAATACAACAACATATGGTTTAAACTCTGACATACACAGATTTTACAGATTTCTCTGGATTATTACAATTTCGTCAAATACATAACATTATCAGTACAAGCGTTGAGTTGAGTTTTCTTTTTCGTATCAGTGATCCCTACGCTCATAAAAGTTGAATTTGTGACAGTGATCATTGTGTGAAGCATAAACAAACGTAATCTTGTTAACTTGATTTACTAAAGCATGTTCATTGTAGTTAGATCCATACAACTTTTCGCTATGCTAAACGTTATATAGAATGCCATTATATTTATACAGACATGAAACCTCAGGGTGGAGTAAACTAGTCATATTACGATACTCGAAATGGAATTTATACAAAAATCTATTTATGTTAGCAACAATTTACTATGTTTTAAATAAATATGATATTAAAAATGCACAATCACGTGAAGAGTAATATCTATCGGCATTAAATAACGTCGTTAAGTTTAAACTTGACTATGCAAATTATTACAGATTGATTCTCGGTCTAGTCGAAAATTTTGTTCTGTGGACACACTATCTAACAGTATACACCTTACGCAAATCTTATTGCTGCGATAATTAATGTAAATCACAATTAGTATATCCGTCTCCGTTTCGAAAATGCAAATTAACAGGTTTACTCCACCCCAACCGATTCACATTCATATCTACATACATAGTAATAATTTCAGTATACATGCAATTTTTGCGGAAGGTCCTATGATAAGTCTGTTAAAAACAAACAAAAATAAAATCACACATTTGCCCCTCAGACTCACCATATGGCTCTTAGCAGAGTTCTACACACAAGTGCCGTGTGTAATAATCCCTAGATTTATATTTCCAATTCTGCATCTTTTTTCAACTTATCAAATGCAACCATGTCACTTCACGGTATTGCCATTCATTTGTAAGAACACGATGTCATAAACTTTCATTACCGAAAACGTTTGCAGAAAACAAAAACAACCACTTCTCTTCTCAAAAAAAGACATACAGACATACATACATCGGTCTATCTCAAAGTGTTCCTTGTTACAAAAAGCTCCTTCATTCGTTGTTGTGTTAAATGTGTATGAGATGTGGTGTTGTATTGTTTTCGTTTTTTCTTCTCAAGACTACAAGCGCGTTAACTAAACTTTCATATATTTATGTTTATTTGCAGGTAATTTTGCTTAAAAAACTTAACAGATGTCAGATAACAGGTATTTATAAAAGTCTCATGTTAGTAGCATTTAAGTTTTGCATCGCAACACTGCCCAAGTTTAAGCTTTCCAGCCCTTGGAGCTTTTAATATTTTTCAACATAACAATGCTGTGAAAAGCTTATGGCTTGAGCTTTCATTCCCTAATTGACTGATATATCATGAGAGTTAAGCACGTGTACTGAGCTTTACATACAGCACAGTGTATCACTAATGGAAATTGGGACACGGTTAGCTTGCAAATGTACACAGCGCTCAGAGTACATTGAAAGTGCTTGCATGTGATTTTGAGCCCATTCTTTTATAAAGAGAATCGAAATCATTTGCGTTTAAATCACAGACATTTATTTATATTGGTACGTTTAATCGATTTGCCCTATAACAGGGACAGCAAAACTCGAAAGCCAAGCGGGCCAATCATTGACAAATACATATGTATATGTATGTTAACATTAAAAAGCATATGTACTTAAAGCTAAAAAGAAGAAGAAAAAAACGAAAACACAAATTTTGATTAAAAAAAAGTTGTGGTATTTAAAGTAACTCCTAATTGGATTGGAAATATTAATTTTTAATTTGATAGTTACGAATTATTACTAAAAGACTAATTTACACTAAATTTGGTCCATTTCCTCCACATTGGTGTCACTCAAACAAACCGGAAGGGACACTACTACTCGAATCGATTATCACAGTTAAGAAAGAAGCATTTCATGTACGTGTTAATGATCCCCACGATCACACCCTATTAATTGATAAGTATTATCAAAATCGACACGAATAAATAAATTTTTTTGGTTTGGTTTTAATGCCATCAAAATAAATTGTTGTAATGTTTTAAAATTTGTTGGGGAAAATGTCATATATATTACTGTTTGTTGCCCTTACCCAGAACCAACCTTGTGTATTGATATTATAAATTCAATGACAAATATTTTCCCTCGCATATCTTAAATAGCGTATCACTTTATCGACATGCCTGATTTATCGTATATAAATACGTTTAGGTCTTCGCAGGAACTACAAAAAATGTAGCAGGGAACTTGTGCGAATAAAACTGGCTCAGAGCTTTATGTTTATTATTAGTTCTCTGTGGGGGTGACGCTCTCTTTTGAATTACAAAACAACTGCTCTCAATTGCTCAGCTACACTTCGTAAATAGTTCTCTCGCTGCCAACGTTAACAACATGCTTTCTAGGCCTTTGGTTTCAACACTAACGTCTTCACCATAATTTGTGTATGTTGTTGTTTTGTTATACCTTTTTCTGCTGAACAGGTCTCTAACCATCGACACCGTTATTGCGCTTATGCGCCTGTCTCTCTCCAGCTATGAAATGGGTAGCAGAGAATATAGGAACACGACAACATTTATCACTCGGCGTTTGTTGTTTTTCAAGACCTAAGTGCGACGGACGGACATCTGCGGCCACGACAACGAGCATAGCCAGGCAGAAATCGAGCTATACAGCGCATCAACGCTATTCAACCATTACGAGGCCACTGTCACTAACAAACCCATTTCAAACGTTGGCCGAGTAAGGTTCCTTCCTTCTTTTGTTCCAACCGAAATAAAAGGAGATCGTGTGAACACACACAAGACCATTGTTGTTGAAAATAGACAAGTTCAGAACTTGGTGCTCATATTGCCTCTGGCATTTGGAAGAAAAGCTTTAAAGGTTTGCCTACACAAGAAGTGCTGTTTCGTCGTAGCCTGACAAAAATCAAAATTTATTCAATTAATCGACTTACTAAAGTCGACAAAGACAACAAAAAGCTTTATTCAAACCGGTAACGGAATTAAAAATAAAATACGTCAGTTCCTGTATCTCGACATATTCGTTTGAATCCAAGGACCAGTACTAACGAACACTTGTGAAAAAGGGTACGTACATATATATCCAGCCTTCATAATCAGCTAGATTTAAGTAACCTCTCAAATACAATACAATAACTACAACAGAGCTACACACACACACTCATATGTTTGTTCCAAAATAAAATCAGAGAGCATTAACTTAACATTTGTCACCTGCACTGATTATATTTTTTTTGGGTTGGGCATTTCTCCTCCGCCCGCCTTCATCATTGGCGAACGGGAAGGCATATATAGCCAGTGAACATTTTCATGTCGTGTTTACGTTATTATTGGGTGGTTCAGGTGGTTAATGTGCATAACAAGGATATTAATTGAAATTTAACGAGCGCCTTTTTTTAATGAATCAAATTCTTTGTCACATTTTACGAATAATGCGATTTCTGACATCATGTGATCGATATTCACGCAGTGGGCAGTGGTCATGCACATATTGGAATGCATACATACCATTTTCATAAAAATAACTACGAACTCTAACAGTGCGTATATGGGATAGATTTCATTACAACCAGTAGTTGTGAAAGTAACCCATATTATTTTGATGGATTTCGTCGGGTAAATGAATGGTCCTAAGTTGAGCTGGAACAGGACTATGTTAATGCGTAATTTTTAATTTTTTCTGTCAAAACATGTGCTGTCAATTAACATATCTCTAGCTTACTAAGGGATCATATAGTCTCCAACTGCCAAAGCATTTATATAATATGCTATTGTTATCTGTTTACAGTTTCAAGTTTGTCTTTTTATGAACACCTAACCAGGTTTCACAATTTTAGATCTTTATATCTACAACTACTATTTATATAATATGCTGTTGTTAGCTGTTCTCAGTTTAAAGTTTGTCTTATGAACACGTAACCAGGTTCACAACCTAAGATCTTTATATCTACAACAACTATTTATATAATATGCTGTTGTTAGCTGTTCTCAGTTAAAAATTTAATTTTTTGTAAACACCTAACCACCATATTATAGTATTACATGTGGCATTCCTTGACGCAATACAATGTGCACGCGATTATTGTTCATGTCATCGCCTGGCCGGCTACACTTCCGAATATTAGTTTTCTTCTCAAACATTGATGGATGGTATGTAGATATGTGTAAAATTTTAATGTTTACCCCACCCCCACTGAATGTGAGATCTTTTATTGTTTCTCATCGTGTGATTTAAATTCAAACTACTTTGTGGCAACACAATCGAATTTATCATTTTCCCCGATATTCTTATTGGCAAGTAATGTAATTTGTACCTGTATCAACATCAGTATCCGTTTCCGTAGCTTCTATTTGATACTCGATGGTATATAGCCGCACATACAATCATTTGCAATACATTATATAGAGCCCATTGAAGAATTCATGAAAATCACAGAGAAATTATTGTGGAATCAGCAAGAAAAGTATAAAATAAAAAACAACAGCAGCTGCCGTTGAAGACAGAGCTATTGAAAAGCCAACTAATCGCACTTCTCATACTCATAGCGTTATTCGTCCTAGAGAAGGTTTCTGATACTGGCGATGATGGTGGAAGTGCTGGCGCTGCTGATTGCGGCTCAGTGCTCGATGTTGCTTGCAATGAGCTTTTTTTACTTTTTATCAGACACACTTAGCGCTCTTAGTTTAGCTGATGCCTTAACCTCTTTTAATCGATGGCGATGCTGTTGATGGTGTGAAGATTGAGGATGAGGTCGATGATGAGACCATGGGTGTGGATGAGGCGATGATGTTGTTGATGATGATTACACTTCAAGTTGTTAAGTCATGCTTTATCGCTTTATTTCATGGATATTTGCAAGAACAAATGGAAACAAAACAGCAAAGAAAAACAATGCAAAGGATTGCAAATCCTTGAAAGAAAGACAAACTGTAGGCAATTTAATAAATCGTTCTAATGCGAATCGCTGAGATATCTGAGAATTGCAAAGGCTATGGGGACTTAACGGACATATCGTGTTCAATCATGTATGGAAATAGATTTTCATGTCCAATGATTAACGAAATGTGTTTAGAGCATGTTAACAAAAATACAATTGGATGATATATTATATGTGCTCTGAATACAAATCAGAAATAATGAGTGAGATATTTTCGATTTTTATGTAGATTTTTACACTCACACATTATTTAACTTGGAGTTTGTTACAAAGCTCGTTATTCTCATTACCCCACCCTTAAATTGTGCCATTTACTGCCTGCCAATCACTTTGATCAATTCAGCAGCAAAAATAATGGGATGAAAATTCAAAATCTTACCCTTCGTATTATTTTACTACCCAATCCCAATTAATTATAGTCATTTGTCTATCAATTCTCTTTCGCCAATCCAAGACGAATCAAATGTGTGTGTGTGTGTGTGTGTATCACGGCCAATTGGGTAATCACCAGTTACAGTAAACAGAACAAGGGTGGAGGACATAGTGGCCACACGAGAGAACCTTGACTGACTGTGACAATCCTATTAACTTAATTAGATTTAAATGATTTTGTGATTAGCAGTGATATAAAATGCTATTTTATTTTCTAAATTTCGTAAGCGTGCAGCGCAATACAAGTTGAAGTTTACCTCAAGACATTGTACACTGAGTCCATGTCGCTTTTCCCTTTGAACTTTTTGCACAATGGAAACCTAATTCCATTCATTTTTCAAATTTATAGCAATTTTTTATTCTTTCCTTTCTTTTGTGTTCTAACTAGGAAGGAAACAAAAAATGCCCTCAATTTTAGCAGTGTAAAACGGAAACGATAAGTTTAGTTGAATTAATGAAGTATGCTTTTAGGCTGTTTAAACTTCTTTGCCGCACACTTGTATAAGGCCAGCCAGGCATTTGGTAAGCTTTGAATACTTAATGGCTGATGGAGTGGGTGGGTGGAGCACGAATGCAAGACAGAGAGAGAAATATACACATTTTTGGGTAGAGTTTCTCACTTTCTTCTGATATGGGTATCGTGCCACACTATTATGTGCTCTAGATTTGGACATAATTTTTTCTACAACAGCCTAAAATAAATTTTTATTTCTAATACTTCTGGCCGAACATCCTGCAGCAAAGTTGTTAACTAACAAAAAAACAAAAAGCTTTAAATGATGTTTCGATCAAAGTAACAAGAGAGCGATGATATGTCACTAATTGTTTACTTTATGATTAACCACGTTGCTTATTGACAATTTTTGTAATCCCCAATTGCTTGGCTGATATCTAATGTTTGAGCACAACTGGTTTGGTGAATGATTTGTTATAAAATAAAACACAAACTCTGCTGCATTACAGGCGGGCAAATTGTCACCAAAACACATAAATTCCATAAAAATAACAATCGATTTATGTGTTATTCTTTAGCAGTTGTTAAAAAAGCTCCAGTATGAAATTATTTGTGTGATTGCCCTCGTCGTTGTTTTGCGTGATTTCAACTAATCTTTTCATAATGTTTGTTACAGTTCAAAGTACATACGCTTTCATAGCGTGACGTTTGTGTTGGCAAATACCTTCCCACCTCTTAATACATTTTAGTGTGCAAACACAGGAAATTGATATTTAATTATTTGTCAATAGAAGAAAGTAAGCACAGCGAGATAGCAGTAAAATCATTCACACTCTCTCTCTCTCACTCTCTCTCTCTTTATATATATATTTCTCTTTGTACACACTTTTATTATAGCAGGATAATAGATTGAAATTTTTTGTGATTTTATCTTCTCAACTTTTAATTAATACCAAACAGCTAATTCAGAAAGCACAACCGCCAATACATTCGAAGAATAAAAGTAAGTGCGGACACAGAATGTGACGATAATTAAAAGTTGAAATTACTATTTATATTATAATGGAAGATTATTAAATAAAAATTTTTAAAAAGAAGTGTAATCAAATATTCGATGTTGATGTAGATGTGAGGGTAATGGTCCTATTTCCCAGTCTTATCTGTAATTAAGTAATGCGGTAAAATTTAAATAATAGTAAATTTTAGAAGCTCAGTTAACTTTTTCTAAAATGTTAATAGAGCCCAATTACAGTTACCATGTCCCTTTCAAATTTTGCGTTTTTTATATCATATTCATTTTAACGGAAATTTAAAATATACATTTCATTTAAACATCTATAAAATTGATTTAAAACATAGACACTACATTAAACATTTCAAAACCTAAAATCAAAACCTACTATTTGCATTGTTTTAAGTAAATCCTGGACTAAACACTAACTTATATACAAGAATATATATGCAGAATCGTGTTTTCCCTTTTTCAAATCATTGCCAGCAATGAACTAACCATTTTCTTTGGGTCTATCGCCTTACAAAGGTGTAGACAACGTTTTAAAAGTATTTTATATTTCGAACAGAGAAAATTACAAAAGGTATTAGCAAAGGGGGCAGGTCCTGCTGTTTTATTTATATATACCACAGACCACTATTCTCTATGTGACTGTGACAATGCTATGGTATGTTTACGTATTACATTTTATGTATGCATGTATAAATATATGGCTGCTGCTGTTTAATAATCCAGGTCAAATTAGTTAAAACCACCAACTGTGCCGAACATCAGAGCGAATACATACATATATAGGGGAATGACTGAGAACAATTGAGTTTGAGCTATACACATAAATACGGCTTAAAGATCTAACACTGTGCATTTGAAATTACGGTACAATCTGCAGGACCAGTATAACTAAAAATGCCCTCCTCAGATTTTAGAATATTCATTTCATATTTTGTTTACCCTTTGACCTTTAAATCTTAAGCAAGTGAAGTATATGATAATTGTTGTTTTCATTATACCGTCAAATTTAATTAAACTCAGGAAAAGAATTGAAATTTATTGTGTTCGGCATTAGTGGAAAACCACAAATCCGCCGTCTTTTTGCATTTTGGCAGCCAACTATTTAAACGCAATCGAACACACTGAAAAACGCCAATAATTGCTTTTTGTTTAATTTTATGTCACATAAACATACTAGCACTGTTTGGCAAATATTTATAAGCCGGATGTGCAAAATTTGCATAACCGTTTGGACAAAATGAAGTTGACAATATAAATGGTCTATGGCCAATGTAGATGAGGATGTGCAATTGTCACCGCAAAATTGGCTTTCATTTCCATTTATCCTTGTTGCAAAATTAGGTCTATCCAGTTTAAAGGCAGAATTAAAAAAATGTGTATGGATTGAATGGCGCATAGTGACTGAACTGTGAACTTTTAGCTAAATGTCCCATAGTCGAGCTGTAGTCTGTCTTAATATTTTCGCCGCCAAAAAGATAGAGGAAAGTTTGAAGTTCTAGTAAAATAAATATTTTGCAATATTATCCTATAAGTTTGTCACGGTATGATTGGAATCGCTCAAGATGTTCTACGAGGCCATAGTGAGAGCTAGTAACTTGAAGCTCTAATGTTGAAAATTTGCTCATAATTTATTTACATAAATTGTAAAAGGAATTTAATAAGCAGAAATCACACATTACAATATGAACAGGACATTTGTGATATGAAGTATTTTGGATGGTATGATAACTCCCTCGAAATATTAATTTGTACCTTTATTGCCCCATTTCGAAATTTGAGGAGTGCTCAGTACATTGTGTGGATAGGCTAAGTAGGTGATGCTTCATATATGTAGCGTAAATAACCATCTTAATGAATCCTTACAGTGCGATTTTCTGTCAACATTAATTTTTGCGATGTTGTTGTGGCACATTGTAAGATATTTTGTTTCTCTGATGCTGTCACCAGTTCTTCACAGCAATGTTATGAAATAGAGTTAAACATTGTGTCAACAATGAGATAACGGTTTTATCATAAACATAACTGTCATCACGGTCTCACATAGCACTATAACAAACAAAACAAAGATACTCGCACTCTCTTAATCTACCTCCCCCTCTCTGTTATGCAAGGACTTCAAAAGAACTTTGAGGACATGTATTGTTCTGAAATAAACACAAAGATGCCCATGAGAATATATTTCATCAACAAAACAAAGTGTATGTATACATGTTTGGGCCAACGATATATGGAATAGGGCGAACAGACAGGATATATAAAAGTGTAAATGTTGATACTACAGGATGACTCACTTCAGCATACATAAATCATTTCTGCTATGTAACGCGATTTAAAAAAAACTAAAGTTGAAATTTAGCAAACCAAAGTAGCACTCATAGTATAAAGAACGCATAAGAAAACTACGAGGTTATTAAAAGAAAAATGATTATAAAATAATTTCAATGTCTTTTGAGATGTTAAAGCTTTCTATGAAGCAGGTGATGCTTCATGTATAATTCAATGTCTACATAAGTTGTTGATTATGAAAACGTATGCATAAATCGTTGAAGTTATGCTGTTTTTAGAATAATGTCGTAACGGTACATTATTTTATGAAAGACTGACAAATATAATGCAATTTGCCATCATTAACTCGAAATTGACAAAAACTGACATACGCAATTGCTTGTGAATACCACAGCTATTACTTATAAAATTCAGGATTTTTTTTTAAACCGTCGGGTTTAAACTGCGGGTATATGCATATAAGCGAAAAATCGAGCCTTTTACGCTGTTTGATCTATTAATTATATTTGGACTTAAAAGGTAATATTTTAATGTGTATAGTTTGTGTACAGTAATTTTTATTGATCTTCAGGGTAATTTGAAATTAAAATAAAATATTAAACATTTGATGGAAACAAACTTGGTTAAATATTAATATGTTGGTTACATCTTTATTTATTGTATTTTATGTTTTTTTTTGTAAATCAAAATGTGCCCCAAGGCGTATTTAAATGAATAGATACCCCAGTGTATTTCGAGACGGTAGTGCAATAAACCAACATTGCTTCTTACAGTTTTCTCACTTTTACGAATTTCTATTCCTACGTACAGTAGGACAAGCTTTGCGAGCATTCTTACACCTTTTAAAGACCCTACGAACAAGAGCAGCATCAACACCATCGTACTTTTTTCGCAGGTGTACTGTAAGGAACGATTTAAACATTCTTTCACAGACTCATCCCACTCTGCTCAAGCAATAATAATTATATGAGACTCAAAATATTTAGCTTCGCTGTGTGCACATCTGTGTACATGTAAGCATACGCACACACATACAGTATACGAGTATTGTAGAACTCACCACATAAATATTCATACAATGTTCAAATATTTATAAGGATTAATCGTGCCGAAACAAGCGGTTTTTTATTTCGCCTTGTGGAATTTACACAAAACACTCTTACGAATTATTGTGATAATTGTATAAATGTACATACTACCACATATAATATAATACGCAAAGGCCTACATATTTACCATGTATACATCTATGTATATAGTACATGCCACACTGCAGTACATAGTATTTTTGGTTGAATAATTAAAGAAGATTTAATTGTAAACATAATATAGAAAGAGTAGACTTCCTTTGATGTGATTATCACTTTTTTTGGGTTGGCCAAAATGTAGGAGATTTTAAATAGGTCACGTATTGGCAAACATAATGGTCCTTGCTCGTAATATGTACTTAAGTGTACAGAAGAAAACTATAAAAACGTACAAAATTATTCGCTTGTTTGTTCAACATCAATGACTATTATTATAGGTTTCCGCTATTATTTGCGAAATAGCAAGAAAAAAATACAGTTTCCTTGGTCGTAAAGGAATTTTATAGTTCCTTTGTGATCTTTTTGTCGGGTCATACGTACCAAATAGCTTGTTTTTGTCCAATTGAATTCTATTTTTTGTTTTTTTTTTCAATAGCTTTGTGAGAATTATTTAGATATATGCTAATTGCATGCTGTATTAAAACCTGTTTTCGATATTCGGCGCTATATTATCAATTAGGAATTATCAAATTTGCTCAGTACATAAATTTTGACATTTTGATACAAATTTAATAATTTTAGAAATTTTATCGATTAAAAACTCATCTTGATTTGTTAACTTTCAAATAAGACCCCCTAGAAAAGAACAATTCACGCAAGAAAGTTGTCTCCCCAAATGAGCTTTTTATTGATTATTACTATTATATGCAATATATTGAAAAGTTAAATTGTTTTTATGCTCTTGAAATATCTTAACAACAGAACTTTTAGTATGAACTGCTCATTTCAAAAACACGCCACCCTGACCATTAGTTTAAGCTAATTTTTCCCCACGTCATATAAGAATTCTCGATAAAAATCGATGATAGACTATTATTTGCCTCCCATTTCCCCATCCTTTGTTGCCAACATTTTTGCTCTTTATGCATTCGCCCACCTGCTACATTAGTATTGTCGTTGGTGTTGGTCATGCTGTTGGTGGTATTGGGTCAACACTACACGACAAGTGTTCTGGGTGGCACCGCAGCTGCTATTGATAACAATAGCAGGACTAATGATACGGCACCCCATGTATTTTGCATTATAAATAATGTTCGATATGTGATGAATAAAAAGAAGTTGAAAATTATCGCAAGGTCTCGGCGAATGCGAACAAATGTTCTCAAGGGCCGTCACAGCAATCTGTAGTTATTAATGGTCTCTTTTGCAGTTGTATGTTTGTTGTAAAATTGAAGGAATTTAAATTACCTCATTCTCATATGCCTTCACAATAGCAGTGCTTACATGCAGAGTACTAGAGCTTTTTCCACATTAGGCTTTAAGTGGTTCTCTTTTCAGAGGCATTTAAATTGATTGCAGTTCTTAATTTTGCACCTGAGCTGACGCTTTAGCTATACCGCTGATAATGAACGAATAACAAACTTTGTCTTCATTGTTGATGTAGGTTTCATTTAAGAGTTTTAAGTGATCGGTAAGGATTTAGTATACAGGAGATAACATATGTTGAAATGTAAATGTATTATTAAGCGATACTTTAATGCAAAGAAATGAGAAGCTATACTATATATTATTCATGAAATGAAAAAAGAATATTTTTATTGGTTTATGGTATAATTTTCCCCGATTCGTAACTGCTTTCAAAGCTTAAACAATATGCAATATTAATTGGAGAACCTTTAACTAGTTGTATGACCAATAAACATTATAGAACATGTACAGTAGTGAACACTGTGAAACTCAGAATGTATAACCATATATATTGCAATGAGCAAAACGGAAACACTAACACAAACAAACAAACATCCATCAGTTATGTGGGGAATAAAAACAGCAGCAACAACATAATGAAACGGAAGTTATTTAAAAAGATTAATGTTTATAAAAGTCTTTAATTTAGTTTTGTTGAAACGGTTATGAACTAAGAGCTTGTTAATAGAAAACAAAATAAGGATACCGAAAATGACAAAGATTACAACAAAATTAATACTTAAATTCTTAAAAGACTTGACAAAGAAACTTTCATTAGAAATAGAATCCACGATGAAACAATTATTTGTTTGAAGCAAATAATAAAATATAATTCTTAAACTTCAATACCCAGATATTATTTTTCCTTTTTTTTCTAATTTTTTAATCCAAAATTATTGTCTGTTGAAGTGGGAAGCGCCCGCGGTTGTGTCCAAGTCTTAATTAATAACAGTCCGTTACGAAAGCAATAAAATAGAATTTGATGTGTCAGATTTGTATTGTATATGTTCATGTTCAAAGTTAAATTTTCAAACAATAACTGATGCAATGTAGACTCCGCGGGATAAATATTGAAATCCAATTTAGTTCCTATAAATATATTTCACGCTTGTGGATGTTTTTGAGAGATTGAAAACAATTATTCACATATTGTTATTTGCACAGAAGACGATTAAGAGACAATTATATTTCACAAAAACACAATTGCAAAACGCTAAGCTTTGGAATATGACAAGGAAACCAACACAGAAAACTGCGGCACTTACTACATTGTTATTTTTGTTGCTGTAAGCATAGAATAGGGACCGACCGTGGCATAGTGGTTAGAACACGCGACTACCATGCGGGAGATTGCAGGTTCAAACCTGGCTCCAGTCATCTTAAAAAAGAAAAAAAAAATAAATACAAACTTTCTTTCATTGTCGGCTCCCCTCGAATGTTGTTGATAGCAACTTCGCAGTATTAAGCGTCGATTCAATCGTCGTGTCTAGTAAGAGCTTCTCAAACAGTGACGTTCGCATTCGTCGATAAACAAGTAGGTGCCGTTAGTTGTGAATCTAAAAATAGAAAGCGTGTTAATTCACAACAACGCGAGAAGCTATCCCATACCTCATTCATGGGGTGCAAAGGGAAATTAAGTTTTTAAGTAACTAAGCATAGAAATAATAATCACAACAACAACGAATTATATGCATATGTAGTAGTTGTTTCAAGTCAAACAGTAATAAATTACACAGTACAACATTTTTCAGCTCTTTGATTTGGGTCTCAATTCTGAGAACTGCACGTGAAAGTAGCCCCGAAGAGAAGAAGTTCTTCATCTATCGTTTTGTCAAGTTACATGCCATAACAATTTAATATCGTATAGGGTAATTTAGCTAAAACAGATTTAAAAAAAAATTAAGAATTACAATTCCTTTAATCTGTTATTATAACGTTTCCCTACATTAGCAACAGTTTCACTTTTCCATTCATCAAATGATTTTGAACTGGGTTTATTTTGAAGCAGTTACAATAAAACTGTTGTACTCCGTGGCGTATGCTTTACGTGGAATATTAATTATGATATTGATACGCCACCATATAACAATATAAGAAAAGAACCTAAAACGTGACAAATTCCCCTATACAATACTAACTAATTTCAAATCGATATTAAATAACTTCTTCTTCTTCTTTTGGGGCTACTTTAACGTGCAGTTCTCAGAATTGAGTCCCAAAATCATGTTTTGTACTGTGTAATGAATGGCTTTGGTATATGGGACATCGAAAAAGAGAATTCTTATTAATTAGTTTTAAATCGACAAATCATCATTCTCGAACGACAAAGGCTTAAATTTAGATACAAATTCTTTAACCATTTACTTGTGCTGATTTCTTAACTTCATACATCTGGATATTAATGCTTTGCAAACAAGCATTAAGCGTTCTCATCGCTATTCTCATTAGCCGCAAAGACTTTGGTCAATATTAAATTAAATTTGGAAATTGTGTTTATTTAAAACAAGTGCCAAGCAAATCTACGGATATAAAACGAAACAAATAGTCTCCCTTTTTGCGGTAGATTCTTCTTTCCTTAAGTATTTTTCAGTAAAATTTTTGTTGTCTTTATATTTCTCCTAATTTGCATAGGAATTACATAGTTTGTAGTGCTGCTTAAAGGCACACAGAAAATTGTTAAAATCTTCAAAATTAATAGATACTTCAGAAGATGAGAACGATTGGCAAAAAGTATTAGTGGCAACTTAATAAATAATAAAAGTAATGTTTCTGAAGTCATTAGGTGAGCCCATTAAATTTACAAAATGTTATATGTGTATTTTATTCACCTTAATGTCGGCACATTACATAAAGCCAGCAATGATGCCAAAAGTGTATAACCATAAATATTTGTACACTATGATATTGTAAAGTCTGCTATGGCGAGGAATGCTTATATTATATTGTATTAAATGGATTCATCATGCACGTACAAGTGTTCAGTTCTCGGAGCATTGCACTAAGTACTCGTCGGATAGTCTGACAGTCACGCATTGTTTTGCACACATCAATTGAGTCAGCCAATCGCTGAACACCAACAATAACACCTGAACTAAGTGAATTCCCGATAAGGAATAAATTGAATTAAAGTCCCATAACTTCATTGAATATTAAATGACATCCAATGGATGTAACAGTATACGCTTGAATGTGATCTACATACGCTATCGTTAAGAGGTTACGGAATTTGTTTTTACATACAATTCAATGAAATATTATTGAGTATGCTCAATAACTAAATTTAGTACAATATTGGAACGGATTTATATGGATTCATATAAGACGGCGAAATTCTCCACAGCAAACACTATTTAAGTACCGCTATAGTTAAAGAGTCCATTTGCCAGAAATCTCTAAAAATGAAAAATGTTCATGGGTAAAAAAAAAACATTCCACATGATAGTATAAACTTTCTCTGCTTAGATTCACAATTTTTCCATTTGACTGAATAACATTTACAATTGTGCTTCGTTAAATCTGAATAGAGTTGTTCTTCTTAAATCCAAACGCCCGCTTCACTCTTTTGATGTCTTCCTTTTTCTTGCGCTCTTCTATCTGTACAATACAGCTAAAAATAACAAAACGACATACGAACTATTTGTATAGTTTCCAATGCCATTCATTCGCAGATGTATGTTTCCGATTGGGAGGAGTTTTTGCTGTATCAATAATCGAAATGCATAAAAGGACTGTCTCATGCATGAGAGCTTGAGGTGTGTTGTTCTGCTACGATTGCAAAGAGACACAAACAAATAGTTCAGCGAAGTAGGCTCTTCGGTGCGTCTTCATGTGGTGCAATGACTGATTGAACCAGGAACACATTCGTAATTTTATTGCATCAGTCATGAAGTTTTAATATACTCTTTGCATTACGTGTATTTTGATTTTTATTGACTTTGCTCTGCCAATACAAACCAAAAAAAGGCCTGTTCAGGAAACGGAAAAGGACATCGCACGAAAACTGGATAGCCAAGTTTTGCTTTAAATTTTGTAAGGCAAATTTGTAGGGGAAGTAATATCAAAGACGATAACGGAGAGACAAAGGAATTTAAAACCAAATGGGTGAAAGTGTTGAAATCTGTTTTATTTTCAAAAATAGATGGGACAACTTCAATAGAATTCGAATTAATCCTGCAGACTTTTAAAGAAAATATATGCAGAGAAGAAGCCGTAAGAAGCTTCACAGTTATACGAGATAGAGTTCACATTGTTTGAAAACATTTTAGTTAACACATTTTAAATAATCACATTAATTTCGTTTAAATATTGTGTTCATGGATTTTTTACGATTTTAGTTTATTCAATATTTAAAAAAAAATTAGTGTAATTTTATTTTTGGATATCACTTTTATTTTTATCAGTTGACATAAACATACTTTTTTTGTTAACATACATTTACATTTGCATATTATGTGGATGTGGCTGGATGACAGTAAGGATTGATAATTGCCTTTCCATTCTAAGGCAATAATTAATGTATTTAAATTTATGTATCTCAATCGGTCTATTAGCGATGTGGCCAACATTAATGTTAGGTTCCATAGCGATAGAACTAAAATGATGTCGTAAATAAAATCCAATGTACATAATAATTTATGAGAAGTCTGTTAAGAAAAATATATCCGTTATGAGTGTAGGCGTACTGTGAGCTTTAGCCTTTTCCATACACATACATACGTCAATACACTGTTGTTTAGTATATAACAAACACAAGTTAAGAAATTGCTTTTGATCTTTTGAACTGTCCAAAAGAGAATACCAAGGTAGATGTGGTAGATCAGCATCATAATTTCTTCCTAACCAAACACACAGCCATTCAGACAGTTCAGTGTAAGAGTGTAAGCATTCAGTTGACTGTATGTGACTAATCGTATAACAAGTGATTTATATTCTTGTCGTATCATTCGTAGTCACTTATGACAAATACGACCAATCACTTAATAATCATGGAGTATTGGTAAGTGGATACGTACACATTCACTTTATCAGTGTACTATTTTGCACTATGCTTATTATTTGGATCGATAAACAATTTTACAAAAATAAAATATGACCGCCAATTTTATACGAACATTTATAGTTGAATCGGTGTTATTTTGTTCAACTTGACACTTATACGCACAGTGTGTTTAACGCTGTGATAGCTGCGCCCTAAAATGAGCTATTAAAGAAATTTTTACTGTGTCCCTTTAGATGCAAATGTTGTATTGCTAAATTACAAACTCTTTGCATACAAAACTGATACATATATTGTATTTAATTCTATCACACTACACCACCTCCTAATCTATTTAATTGATTTTTATAAATTTTTTTGTTTTATTTATCGCATATGATGAAATTCAAAGTTGATCAGCTGAAGCAGAATACAGACTGACTGATTCAAATATTGACATGTGATGTTTCTATAAGTATAGTAATTTGCAATTGAATGTTGCTCTTACCACATGCTTAAAACATTCCACTCTCTGCGAACATTTTCATCGCTACCATAAAGTTTAACTCCATTGGAGATCTATAAGCTAAAAAAAAATATATTATGGCCTTTTGCCAATTAATTCCTTATTTCCACGATTTTCTATGCTACCCAATGTCTATTGGTTGTCTATTTGATTGTACTCTCTTGACAGGGTCACCATAACGCCAATTTATGGTACAGACACAATTACGAGTGCGCTCATTTGTCCAAGTAAGCCGACTAATATATTATGTATGTGTGTGTGTGTGTCTATGTACAACACATGTTCATACATGTTGATAATGGTCGAAAGGAATAATTGACATAAATTGAATTGTTTTCTACAGATTTGTGGTTAGTTAGACCTCGTGAAGCGGGGGAGGCAAGAGGTCAATGGGCTTGTAGCTATAATTATGAGTATCATTTATTGCTTAATACATACACGTGTATACGCAAGGGATGCATAATGACGCAATCAGCACTTGGGAACGAAAAGTTGTTATATAGAGCTATACTTATAAGAGATTTCACTAATGGATGATATGAAAAGAGATATGTAATACCACGAGGAAACATTGCCCGAACATTATTCAATGGTTATGGAAGTAATTTGTTGGCTCTTACAAGATTTATGGCATTACCACACACACACACAAAGAATGCACATGGTTGCAGAATATTATTTATTAATTATTTATTTCTAACAAAAAATGCTTGCAATACTGCAAAAAGAGCCACTAAGAACCCAGTAGATGTAGTGAAAACTGTATCAGCACTAGTGAATTTTACATAGATTATTGCATTGGTATTAAAAACACAATTGTGATATATGTATATTCTAATGCTAATGCTTATAATCATATTAAAATTTAGTTTTAAAAAAATTTTAAACTACATATTTAATAAGATTAAACATAAACGCCTTCTCTTATTAAATTTTTTTATATTAACCGAGCCATTATGGCCATATATGGTTACAAGCTTCTACTACTACTTCTACAACTTTACTCTTTGCAAATGTCAAACAATTTAAACTCGCTTTCAAAAAAGAAAATAATAATTTAAATTTAATATGAACCAATGATACGTTACACCTCTTTAGAGAAAGTAAATTGTTCGATTAGTTATATCGTCGGTATCCTGTGTAAAATGGACCTAGTGATGCAAAAGTGTTAAAAAAAATCATAGTCTATGCCCTGTAAAAAAGCATATGCCTATTAAAAGTAGTTTTGTAGTTAAAGTAGTTATAAGAACATAGGCGGCCGTAAACTTTAAATCATTTTTAACTCAATAATACAAAAAGTGGATTTGAGAGCTTTTTGCAGGATACCAACAATATGATCGATGTGATAGAAAATGTTTATATGCCAAGTACTAAAGTTTGCTACGAAATTTTGCTTTTACGCCAGTGCAGTGTACATATTGAAATTATTAAATCAAATTTCAGCAGTTTGTTAAGAAAAATACTTTATCGTTTATACTCCAAAAATTCGAATTTACCAAACATCCCTTTTTTGTTGCAGACCTATTGCTGAGACACTCTATTACTGAATAACAGTATATAGGTATAAATGTAAATTTGTATTCTACTTAAAGTCTTAATGTTCTAAAATTTGTATATCCTTTTTAGTGATATCGTTTTCATTTTATTATTACAACAAAAGCATTTATTGTGACAATATTTCCGGCACTATGATAGCCATGACAGAAAATGGCTGCAGGTCATAAAACACATCTAACTTACTCGACCCATATTGTCTAGCAATCCGAGTTTTCTCGTTTTTTTTTTTTTTTTTGCAATTTGTCATAAAACGCGTGACGATAACATAGTTTGTCAGCTCGTTTACTTAAACGAGCTTACAATGTTGTAAGCTCGCCCTGCACGCATAGCGATGATTGTAAGATGAAGACCTCGCAATTCCTGAAAGCGTTTAGTGAACCAACGGGTTGAGTGGAATTTATGACAGGGTTTAGTTCAAAGTGCGAATATTATGAATGCTGCCTACGCTTAGCATTCAACAGCAATAGCGCCAACAACGACATAAATGGCATCTGTAAACATGGCTGGAAAAGAGCTAGAACATGCATAAAGACAATAGCTACATGCACATGTGCTTGTGTGCGCATTTGTGTGCACTCAGGAAAACATATGAATGTTCAACGTGACGGTAATAACGCTGATATAGACAAAGTAGAAAAGCTTCTAAAGCGGATACAAATAATGGTGTGTTAATAAAATGACAGAAAGTCACTGGGACGAAGAGTAATGCTGAAAAGCAATTTATGGGTTTAATTACAAAAAAGATACAAAACAAAAACAAGTAGTGCGTTCCACATTATAGAACGGTGGCAAAGCATGACTCTGCCCTTCCGTCTCTAGCGCACCAAGTCTCGAGTTCTTTGTTCAAAGAAACAAATTTAGATGTTTCGAAACAATCTGGTTGCTTGCTTTACTCGGCACAACACAACAACCAATTAAATGTAGCTCAAGTTCTTAGTGTTCTGTAGCAACATTCGTCGCACCATTCGCCACGTTGTCTCCACATTTTTGCGACATTGAAGTTTGAAGATGACATATAAACTAAGAGTGTCGCTCTTCAGAAATGTTTGTTCATGGTTTCGTGAATATTTGAGCATGTAAAGATAATTTTCTTCGTTCCACTTTTAAGCATCTTAGGATGTAAAAAGTCTTTCGTCATCCATCTTCCTTATGCCATGCATGACAGTTTTACTGATATGACAAAATGCGTATCCAACTGGGAACGATGATGTAAAATATTAATTGCTAACTTCTAAGCTATACCAGTTAGACTTGCAGCGGACACAGCCTGATATCTTTCTCCTTGACTGTTTTTGCCAGAGAATGTCCTTGACATTCGTGAAGTAAAGTCTTAGGGTTGTAATACATAATTATTTTGTCAGCTATGTTCTAGAAGAGGATGAATTTGTTGTTATCAATGTGATATCAATAGCCCAGTGGCGGAATTTTCTAGGCCTTCCTCAAATAACACAAGCTGAAGTTTTTATTTGTCAACTCATTTTCTAGATCTGCAAAAGGTATATAAAAAAGAAGGCAAGTGTCATGTGCTTGTGTGTGTATTCATTGATCACACTACGATGAATCTCATTCATGTTCCCTTTTTTGTCAAGCCTATCAAAGCCGCAAATGTCACTCGCAAATCGCGTTGCTCTCAAATCGCTCCTCTCACATTTGATCTAATTGCTGATACAACAAAAGTAATCATAGCGATTTAGGAGCGACAAAATTGTCGCTGCAGTTTAAATTGGGTTTAATAAAGGTATTATACTGAACGAAAGTAAACAAATGAAGTTATTATTAAGGTTTTAGCCTTAACCACAGGCATTGAAGCGATAAGTTTTGTCTGTCGGTCAGTTTTAAAAATGTACTTTATGCTCGAAGGATTTTTATTCTATTATTAAATTAATCTAAACGATTTTGGTAACTTTGTTTACTTATTTGTCCTACAAAATGTGTTTGGGTAAACGTTACGAATATGCTTTGAGCCTTAAGGGCTCGGAGATATGTACGAAGTGTTTCTCTATAACGAATCGTTATCGTTATTCTTTGGTAATGGAACTTCCTGTACGCTTGTTTGTTTACACTCACACTCGCATCGCATGTATGTCGGTATTGTCGTTTTTGATTATTATGGTATTCAGTGAAACCACTTGGTGTGCATAATTTGTATCGTCACAGGGAAGATGATGTTTTACATACATACATACATACAGGCTTGCCACAAAACAAAAATCGAAACCGAAAAAAAACACAGCGTGTTTGACACAGAACTAAAAAGGGAAATGGCGATACACCATATCCTCTGTGAAATTTGCCAAAGACTGTACCCATGTCAGTGTCTAACAAACGTCCTTCTCATTGTGGGCCATGGTTGGAGGCGCAAGCACGTGGCGATCGTATCTCCTTCCGACATAATTCGGAAGGAATGAATTCGCCCTCGCTTTCATGTCTGCCAGTATCAGAGGTAGTTGTTGTGATTTGCGGTGGATGAATGTGTGTGAGTTCCTACATAGAGGGTATGAAAGGAAAATAAAAAGGGAAATATTCGTAAAAGTGATTCACTGTGGCCATCACAAGGAAGTTGAAATTGCCAAGTAGAAGGTTGGCAACTAATTGTGACATACATATCTGTCATTGTCGACTTGCCATTAGTTGGAAACTTGGGAGTGCCCAAACGAGGGTAGACCCATTAGTTTGATCGCTAAGCGCTAATTTTTGTTTAAATAATTTTAGTTACAATCATCGGCTGCGTAATGAACTGAAAAATGTTTTCTGTTATGGTCTTGTTTGTGACCTTTACATTCTAGATATGTGCATAAACACACTCAATTAAAAAATGTTTTTCATCATACGAACCAATATTGATAATACCAAATTGGGAAATTCTACTGGAAGTCAAAATTACGCATAACATTTTTCGTTACACCCTAGCATACATACATAGCCGGAATCTAAATGGATTTATTTATAGCTGTACACATACATGCAAAAAACTTCAAATCTAAAAGAAAACACCGAAATAAACCAATGCCTAAAAATTGAACAATAAAAACACAAATAAATATTTTATTACACATCGTTTTTTTTTTCTTTACATGGGGCGGCATTGCAACATATTAAACAAGGAATACTATTAAACAGACGCAACAACACATAGGCTACATAACAATTCATGCCTATTGTTTTAATGCCATAAAACACAGCAACATGATAACAATTCAGATTTGGTTATTTCAACAAATAAAAATGAAACGAAATTAACTAAATAAAAACATTACAGTATATTGGAGTAATTAAAAAAAAACTTTTAATGTTTTTTATATTAATTTTAAGCGTTAAAATTAAATAAAAAAAATTTCATTTCTTTGTTTTTTTATTTTACTAAGTTCGATTGACTAACCAACTAACACTAGGTACATACATACATATGCAGCTCGAATTAATAAAGTTAGTCGACAGTTGTTTAGTACTTTTAATAATTTAAGTTTATATCACTATAGTCCACACAAAACGTTGCAATACTTGTAAAATATTGCTGCAGCACGAATATCTACATATAACACACACATAAATACAGAAATGTATTTGGAAATGTAATGCCATCCAGTGTAAAATACATATAACTTTTTAGTGTTGATGGACCATTGTCTCTCTCACACTCTAACTGTGTCTCTTGTGACTAATTTTGCTAATTGAAGTCATTGACATGAGAGATGATGAAATTTCCTATGGATATAAGCATTAACAATTTACGAACTGTTTTTTTTTTTAATTTGGTGAGAAAATAATACTTAACTTTCGTTATTACCAGGAAAATTATGTTGGGCAACATACACTCCCAAGGAAGCAACAGTAAAGTGAATTCCGGGAAACAAATAAATAGAAATTATATGAATATTATAATTAATATAAATAGGGTTTGTTAAATATATCAATTGACAAAGTTTTACTATTACATAGTTGGAGAATATTTAAGGATTAATTTGATGTAATTAAAATCACTTTTTTATATTGCTATAAAATAAGTTTCTTAAATTAAACTTGTGTGACTTCCCTTTATTTCTTTGGCCAGATATAACATCTTATGGAATTTCCCTCCCACATAAGTGCTGTATGCATAGCAAATCATAAATATGAGGATCTGAAAAAATCTTTGATTAAGCTTAATACGCTTTAGGGGGTTTTAATTCATTAGTTAAGTGCTCACCTTCTGCTCACTAGTCGAAAAAAATGTTCTGCATTTTTTATATATGTATTTATATAAAATCTAATCGCTGTAGGACTAAAAACTTAGGTTTTTTAACTCAAAATATTATACACATCTGTATTTGTCGCTCTGTAATACGTAAGGCGTGTACGTACTAATTAATACACAAGTCAGCACATTACTCATACGCCATCAGTGTCGACGAATTAAAAGTTCTTGCATATACAAAACTATTGCTAACGTAATACACATATTGACTACATATATGTCCTACGATTAAATCATAGAATTTTCTCTAAAAACCTTTTAATCTTTTCTTAAAGCATTGTTTGACCTTGTCATCATTTTATGTATTTCCTTAATCTTGTTGCTCTATTAATGCGTTGATTTCAATAAATATTCCAAAAAAAAAATCAATGAATGTAGTTATTTTTATACCTTTATGCATTGTGTGCGCATTGCTGCTTTCAACGAAGCAGATTTTCAGTCAGTTCCCAAAGTTTTCATTATTTATTCATACCACATTTAGAACCGTATTGTCGCCGTCTCTGCCATTTCTTCACTTTCGGCATTGTGTGCCATAATGACAATCTTAATGGAAAAAAGTTGAGCGCAGAGAAGTGTTGATTCATTGAAATTGTTGTTGCGGTGATATTTATTTTTTTACTGGCGTGAAAGTCGCATGTATAGCATTCGCTCGTCATTCCGGAAGACGATTAAACGGAAACGGACTTATTATGCATTAAATTAAATAAGAAATTAAAGGGAATTATATAAAAATTTTATATTAAGATTTATATAAGATTTCTCAGATTGAGAGTGGGTTTGAAATTGTTTTAAATCTTTCCAACAATCGTAATGTTTTTTTTTTTGGTGATTAGGCTTAAATACAATAAAATCTGCCAAATATTTATTTTACTAATATACAATAAATAAAGTTAGAATACAAAAACTAACAGACAGACTTTGTTGACAAACTTTATATACGGCCTTTCGGCCGCACATGGTACTATTTGTCCCAGAAACAGTTACGTGGCACATGTGTGCGTGTAATGCTCATGTAACATGGTATATTTTGGAATTCTCCATTTAATAATTTATTGGATTCCTTACGGACAAAGGGGAACAGCGAGCAGGGCGTGTAGTTATTTATAGAGCAGTTACAATATCAAATACTTCATAAATATTTTATTAGGTGCCAAAGCAAGAACCACAAGTGAACAAATAAAATAGTTGCTAGCAGAACTAATAGCAATTACATGATGGTACGTGTAGGTGCGTCCGTGTGGTACAAACTAATAGATGGGATAATTGAAACGAATAACAATGAACGTCCACTTATATTATGGAATTTTCCAATAGGGCACAATCACGATGTAGACACACAAAAGGGCATCATGAATGAAGTTCTTGGTCGCACTCGAAAATTGCCACGATGTAGTTGCCGATTAAATATGTATGATTAGGCACTAATACAATTACTAGATGTTATTACATAAACATCTTTCGAATAGCTATCACTCTCGAGTACTATATACTACATAATAATGGCAGTATCGTTAGACGGAGTTACTATTGCAGTGTTTTAAAATACAAATACGTTTAATCAGATAAATTAATAAACACCACTGGCTAGAGCGTTGTTAATTTTTTTTTATGTTAACAAGTTTTTAAATGTTTATTACAATTGAATAATTATTTGAAAGATATTTTTATTAGATAAATATATTTCTAGATTTTTGTGACAAAAAATGTATCCGAAATTTACATTTAACATTTACTTCTAAAACTGGAATAATTAACGATTTATAATGTTTATCTATGATTCGTTTTTCGATTCTTTCATATTAATATTAAACTACACTTAAGTTTTTTATAACATATTACTGCACATCTTAATGTTAATTTTTTTGTTTTCATCCCCACAAATACTTAATATTTCTCTAATTTGTTCTTTTGAAACAGCTAAAGCCGCTACAAAAATCCAAGCCGCATTTAGAGGACACAAAGTTCGAAATACAATGAAGAAGACCGAAACTAAAACTGCAAACACCTCTTCGAATAACAGCGGAGCCGCTGCTGCTGCCGCTACAGAACATGAACCAACCAAAGAAGAATTGGAAGCTGAATTCGATCCCAATGACAAAGGTAAGAGAGGGAAAGATTTCGTTGCATAATGTTATACACTATTTTTTAGATTTTTAATTGGACCACAATATAAAGTGGTAAATATATATGTGTTAACTCTGATATAAACATTGTGGTCGTAGAATAAGTTTACGAAAATGTCGCGTCTTTTCAATAGCATTCAGATTGTCGCTTATTTAAATTTTTAATTTATTGGATGTTTCTAGTCCCTTCGATGGTTATCATGAGAAAATTAATACCAAAACTAAGAAACGGCGACACAAAATAATCATTTAATTTTAAACTAACACAGTTTTTGTTTTGTATGGCTATTTCTTTAAGGCATTGATCCAGTTAATGAGAAATATTTGATGCGTGAACACAGGAACTTCCATATAGACAAAACCTTGTTGTGTAAAAAAACATTTGAATTTACACTATAATCGCCTACAGCCATCACTAATTAGACTAATAGTGGAAAATTTTGGTCTCATAGAATTCGCCATTTTTTATTTGACGACAACTTACAACAACCTTTTCAAATTTGAATTTTAGGAAATGATTGTTGAGTTCCATTCTTTCCACTGTAACTGCAGCTATTGTCATGGTGTCGTGCCTCATTTTTTAGTCTGTCAGAATTTAATGTGGCACACAAGAAGAGTGTAACTACCTGAGTTGTTGTCAGCATTTTGAATTGTTCGGTTAAATGCGGCTAAAATGCAAACTAAAGCTAAATGAGTGAAAATAAATGTGACGTCGTTATAAATGTACAAAGCTGAAATATTCGCCCACTAACGAACCGAGTGGCTGCCACAACATGCAACGTGCCATTGGCTGACGACGGAGTGTCAAAGTGACTAGCGGGCTGAATGCAATGCCAGACTGACAAACTAACTGGCCGGCTAGCTAGCTAGTAAACTGCAAGTAGGCCAACGGTTGTATACAAATTTAAGTGGCGTGCAACAGCTGCATGGCACATAACAATGCACGCACACATATATCTATTATTTGCAATTGCCGCTGTGTTTGTTTTTGCATAGATATGTTTACTGTAGATGTATGCGTTTGTACGTATGTATTACAAAACATTTTTCGTTGCAATAACTAATAACAACTTTACACTAGGCTGTACATATTTCGTGTGAAATACTCATACAAAGCAATTCAAAATATATTACTACTTATTTGTTCGAGTAGCCTCTTTATGTATGTATATAAGTAGATGTGCAATTTATTTGCTAGTCAAAATAGGCACATAAGACTAAATGTAAGTCTCATCTGGCATTTGTAAGATGTAAGTCTCATTAGATTTTTTTTAGATTCAAATTCTTTTCAATATTTGATACAAAAACATGACTTAAGGTTTGTGGAGTATTTTTGATCTGCGACAATGTCAATTCTACTGGCAGTGTAGTTTGACAACACGATATCTGTAATATATACTAGATGTAACACTTTTACTCTGTGCGTACTCTTCTAGTATACGCTTGAAATAATCACGTGTTCGTGTGCTCCTGGGAGTGGGTATTTGCGTTGCTGTCTGTCACCGATATGATGCAAAGGATGACAAAGAAGTAAGACAACAAAAACATTTCTGAGGTTTCTTTGACACACTTTTTATTACGACCACATTGAAACGTGCAAAAAGCTACTTTGTGTTGTTCTTGTTTCATTTCTTCAATGCCCATTTCGAAAGTTTTCCCACAACAATTTCTTAACGGATTCTAACTTGCCAGTTGGGTATGTGTGGACATATACACACATAGCCAACAGAGCCACAAACCTAAACACGTTCATCTTGGACTCATATTAAAACATTTGAGAATAAAGACTGGAATTTACTTAACTGAAGTTTTGTTTTTTTTCCAGGAATTTTGACCAATTTTTGCGGCAGTTCCAGATAAACTTACTGGACAATTTGTTCAAATGTTATGGCTAAAATTGTTTCTTTTTGTTTTCTTAGCCAAAACTTTACAAGGCAATATAGTGTTAAAAGTTATTATTCAGTTAATATTTATTAATATAAGTTGTTTTATTCAATTTATATTTACTTAATATAATCATAGAAAAGACTATCCCCTATTCATACAAAAACAGCCATGCATCAAGGACTACCACTGATTACACTGTGCTAGTTCAAAAACGTTACAAGCAATGCCCTTGACTTCAAATCCTCTGAATCTAGTAGCGTTTACTACTTTTCAAGGTTAACTCTTGTTTTCCAACTAATAAAGATTGAGAATTATGGTTCCTACATAGGAACTTTCTTTAATGTTAAAGAATTTATTTACTTATATTTTAATTTATTACGATATAAATTGTACTTTTGTTTGTAATGTAATCCTTATTAGGAATTAAGCAACTATTGCATTTCAATATATGGTAACCAAATAAAAATTATATATCCGTATATTTTAATCACCCTGACTGCTTTTTTCCTGGGTATACTTTTTTTACACAAGCAACAATTTGAAAATTACATAAAGCTTAAGGGTTTGTAATCACTTTAAGATGATTGTGGCAATTTGCAATGGCAAGCATGTAAAACAGGCGGTGTGGGGCATAGTAGTTATACTGTACACACAAAAGTTTATGCTGAGTCCTAACACAAAATGCCACCTTATTGCGTTGTTCTTTATGCTAATGAAAGGAAGAGTGAAAAGCGTTTAATACCACAACAAAGCAATCCATAATATCCCTTAATATGCCAACACACAAATACAATGAAAAAAATATAGGCAATTATACGCCAATTATCTGTTTTCAATTATAAATATATTTGGGATATTTCCAATTTCAAAACTATTATGAAATTATCTTTCTATTTAAGAATGCATTTCTATCATGTCAAATGATTGTTTATGAAAATTTAAGAATTAATCTTTATTTAAATTTTTTGCGATGAGCAAAATTGTTTCTTTTTAGATTTTTAAAACAAGGACCAACTTTTCATCCATAAAGTGTTAATTTCTAATAGCAGAAGCACGTCCGTCGCCACCACAGGCCCCTTGAATAAGAATAAGAAAAATGTAGGTCGTTTGTTTTGCCAAAGTTGATGTCAGTTTGTTTAGTGTAATGAAATGCAGTTAAGGTATTTGCAAACATGTCTTCTGACGACCACATGTAATAGATACTTAATTAAAAAAAGGAATAAAGAACAAATTGTATCCCAAACAGCCCAGTGAGGGGTTGCCTATCATGGTGGGCTTTATAATTGAATATTTACATGACTTGTACTGCTGTTGTTTGGAAATCAAGTTTATTGCGATTAGGTAAAGTATGGATGTACATATTCCCTTTATTTTCTAAATTCGAAAATGTTTGTAGTATATGAGATAGAGAGAGAAAGATGAAACGCAATTTATAAGCCCAGCAAGAGTGTTGTTTACATCTCTTGTAATTAATCTCAGATTACGCAAAATAATCCTTGAGAAACTGACAAGATTTTCTTTGAGAATAGTGTAAACATATGCCTTTCCAAAAATATCTGTGCAGATTGTCCAATGTTGCTCAAATTTTCTATGGCCCTTAACTAGATGCTTAAGCAAGTACTGCCTCAAATCAACGTGTAAAGTACTAAAGTTATTTCGAAACCCCAAAGAGATATGAGCAGTATAAGCTGCTTTCGGCAAATGTCTTTACGAATCTAGTGTTGTCCCCTTTTCGCTGGACAATAAGATTGTTTTTTAAAGACAGTACTGTTCTAAAATAGTTTGACAAGTTTGAGCAAACCTATTTTCTGATAAAAAAAAACAAATTTCAAACCGATTTTATCGGTCCTATGGAATATCGCTAACATTGAAATTCTGCATATATGAAAACTAAATAGCGCCTAACAGCTAAATAATTCATACAAAATGAATTACATATCTTTACCGTTTTGGCAAAAGTTGATATGTTCAATTTTCCTCATTTTACAGGAACACGATTTAAAGTTTTGAAACCTCATTAAGATATATGACATACATAGCCATTTAATAGACTCGCTTATTTCAGACATATCATCATTTGCCAACTTGTTCTAAAAGTCTTAAAGAACATAACAAATAAAAAAAAAAACATTTTTTAAAAAAACGGACATAATGGTACATACATATATAAGATTTCAAAAACATGACAAATTTGGAGAACCTGACTTAAATTTTAAATGCAATAAAACTTTTTTGTAAAAGAAAATCTCTAATTTTTAGCAACAGATTGTTTATTAAGTAACCTATTCCAGAAAAATTTGTTTAAATTTAAAAAAAATAGAGTAAATACATAACATTAACATTAATATTAACAATTTGTATGTTTCATTGTGTTCCCCAAAACATTTGAATAAACACTTTTTCTGCAGGTTTTTAAAATAGTGCCATAACCGGTGTAAGACTTAGTCAGCAATATTTTTAAAATGTTGATGAAAGCTTTACAAATATCAAACTTACGACACTAACCATTCAGGACCAATAACAAAGGATAATGACGAATCGTTAATTTGTGAATGTTGCAATAAGCATTGTGTAAGTGAATAAGCAATGGCGTAGCACAGTGGCAATGTTGTGGTAAACGGAAGTAAATTTGAACAAATTCATTGCCAACAAAAAAGGCATTGAGCTAATATGAAGGAAACATTTCTCATTTTATTTCTTAAGTACGACCAATTCATTCCTATGAGCTCGTATGTACGTCAAAATTACACTGACCTTGTTATCTCAGGGAGAACCTTGAAATTATGAATGTTGGTGAACACAAGATAAAAAAACCTTAAATTCTGTGCGTGCTTCGTTCGTATAAATCTTTTCTATTCATGTTCCTGATATTCTGTTACTGAAATATAGAAAATAGTCCCTCCATGTAGGCACGTATTGTTGTCTTACCCACACTATAATATATATTTTTGTATATAATCATAAGCAGAACTAAGCGACGTAGAGTCTTTTTACTCTACGACAGAACATTTTCGCTGCGAATATTACACTTGATGTGTTTGTGTGCTCGTAGTATATTTGGGGTCTGGCTACCCATGTCTTCGTATAACTATTATGGTGATGCTTGTACGTATGTGTTTGTTGTCTTTTTTTATAAGTCGTCTGCTCCTGCTGTGTATGTATTGTGGTACATTATGGTCCTTGTAGCCAACTTTAGACACCTCCCCTTTGTATATAAACGATAGAAAGAGCGAACAAAAATCATAAAATTCCACATAGGCATAGGCATGGATTTTTACAGAAAATTAACAGCTTTGAGGGTGTCACATAATAACTTAAAACAACAAATGTATGGCAAATGTATGTAACAAAGTGTACATAAAATGTATCAATATTTTGACAGATAAATTATCCAGTTCAGAAATGACTCCGTATCCAAAATTCAGTGACTTTGATTCTAGGTACACATAAATTCAGTAGAAGTGTTGATCAGGAAAAACCCAAAGATGAGACTAACTGAACACCAACTGAAGACCAAAGAGTATGAAAAGATGTAAATAAGATATTTTAGCAAAAGTTTTTAGATAATATTTTATTACATTGCCCTAAAGTTTATTATTTTATTCAGAAAGTGCATTTTGTCATGAGTAAAACTCATATTTATTTAGAGAAGCGCAATTTTCATATCCCATACTAAAATTAAGCAGTTGAAGAAAATTAACAGCGGCATCAAAACAAAATATTTTCTTTAACTGTTTGTTTCTGTACGGGCTATGAAAATTTACGACAAAAAAAAAGTAACACGAACTTGCCAAATCTACATTACAGTTCACAAAAATATAAACAAAATATTCTCGTACTTACTTTATGCACATACAACATACGCCCAATTCCGTTTTTCAAGCCATTTAAGAGCATAACAAGACTGTCAGGACACACTTCTTTCGAGTTTGTACTTTTCTTAAACACGTTTTAATATGAATGGTGGTTTTTGTTAACATTGTGGTTGTCATTATTCTAACAGACATGTGGGTCAGGACCACCACGTAAGCTACTCTACTTTTAAACGTTCGCTTCGTTTCGTTAGTTGGATATCAGCAGTAGGCAGTTGAAAAGGAAAAACAAACATATTTACTTAAAAAAAACGTGACAAATTCTAATTTTTCGTTAGTATAGAAATATAAGTTGTTGTTTTTTGGAGATGTAAACACTTTCCGGTAATGTTTTGCTCTTAATACTTCCACTGTAGTCTTTGTCTATGTAATACCATTATTTTTTTGGTGTCTCTCTTTGCCACAATACGCTTTGTGGCCCTGTTCCATTACTGTGTTGTAGTTGTAACCTACATATCTTCTTTAATATATATCTTATTATTGAGTTTATAAATCTATAGTAAAATTTCTTTACTGTCCAAAATTCTTGTTAAAGCCATATTCTCATCATAATGCTTAATGCTAGTTTGAACTCCGTAAAATATTTTAATAGTCAGATTCTGGTAGTGGTCTCTAATGTTCTATCTTCATTCGCTAGAACCTTTTAAAATAAGCTTTTTGTTCTACTATATTTGTTTTTATTTCATTATATAAACTACAGTGCAACTGATTTGAATGCAACTTAAAAAAAAAACTTAATTTCCCTTTGCACCCCATGAATGAGGTATGGGATAGCTTCTCGCGTTGTTGTGAATTAACACGCTTTCTATTTTTAGATTCACAACTAACGTCACCTACTTATTTATCGACGAATGCGAACGTCACTGTTTTTGAGAAGCTCTTACTAGACACGACGATTGAATCGACGCTTAATACTGCGAAGTTGCTGTCAACAACATTCGAGGGGAGCCGACAATGAAAGAAAATTTTATTTATTTTTTTTCTTTTAAGATGACTGGAGCCAGGTTTGAACCTGCGATCTCCCGCATGGTAGTCGCGTGTTCTAACCACTATGCCACGGCCGGTCCCAATGCAACATAATATTATAATGTACATGATAAATTTAACTGTGGAAAATTAACATTAATCTTACATAATAGTTAAAATTAACACAAAATATGTCAATCAACAAAACTGTAACAGTTTTTTGACACAAGTTAAAAATATGTATTCAAGATTTAAATTATTATTTCAACCGAAAATGTCTGCACCTGAGCTCAATATGCAAGATATTTAATTTAACATTTTTAGTTACCAAATATTTTGAGTTTTAAATGTTCAATAGGATTTCATAAAACATTTTAAGAGGTACAATACAACATTATCGAAGCAAATCGACGCTTACTTCAAAACATAACAATTCTAATTTCTATTTTGATTTTAATTTCACAAGACTAAACCATGCAAATGTAATTTCAATAAATTCATAATTCTGTTAGTTACCATCTTATTGTGTTCCTTTATAACGCTTCTACTAAGTTTCGTCCAAACAAAATGAGCTTTTGTTACTTTATTATTGTTAACACGTTTGGAATACGAAAGGAAGGAAGTAAATTTTAGTTGCGAATTAAAGCGCATTACCTACACATACACAATATCGTTAAATGTGTCAACATTTATTAAACGAGCTTTCTATTGCAAATATATACGACATAAGTATGTGGTCCTGTCCCTTTGCAGCTTCATAGCGGCGGTAATCATGAGTAGGAAGGCCTTCCTTTATGAGTTTGAGCGGCATCACTTGGGTCCGATATGCCTTCCGGATCATTCTTTTATTTTTTTACATTGCGTGAGATTGGTGGGCATGGGGTTCCACCGTCGCTTCCTATAAAAAGGCCTTGTGAAATGGCTGCGTATACATGAAAAAAAGGACTTGCAAAGAAATCAAAAAACTATGCAGTTCACCCTCAAATTTATATATATATATATGTATATCTCAATTTTATATACATATCTCTCTCTGTACTTACTTTTATTGCTGGAGTTAAACCAGTTAACCTTGATGGAGTTTAAACCCATTACATCGCGATTGTTAGTCAGCTATGATACCATCTATCCTATGAAAACGTATTTGTATTGTGTGGTTGAAACTAATGATACACTGTTTGAAGAAACACACACGAACACCTTCCTCGTTGATTTCTCTTTTTTGACAAAAAAAAGAAGGGAGCATGAATGATCAATGAAAACACACAAACACCTTCCTCTTGCCTTCTTTTTACATGCCTGTAAAAGGGAATCGAGCATGGAATGACATTCACCGTGGCCATTGCAAAATAAACAGTTTTGGATGCGTTATATGAGGAAGGCCGCCGCTGGGACGTCTTCTGTCAGGCCTGTCTATGGAATGCCTTAATCTGATTATAAAATCATGCATGCTTAACGCTTTATTTGAAAAGTCATTGCCAAATAAGGACTGCGGCATGCGTTATTTGAGGGAGGAAGGCCTCTCAAATTCCGCTACTGGGATATTTTCTTAGCACTTGTGTGTGATGCGATGATTGTGTATGTGCACAGTTGTATAACTGTGGAAGTATTTTTGTTTCTCATTACATATGCAATTTCATTGCACACGGACAACTTGGAGAAATCTTATGCAATAACGGGTGAGTTATGACATCACAAAACGAATCGCATCCACAAAGCCGTTATGTTCAACGTATTTCGAATACATGCAATATTTTACAGATATTGAGCGACAACGTATTTAAAATAATGTGTTTATAATACTTGTACATACCTATATACAAACATATGTATTATGTCCAGTTTATATTTATATGATTCTGTGATTCTGATTTAGCTTTAAATATTATTATTAGAGATGTCAATATAGAGGAGGAAACTTACATGTATAAATCCACATTTGAAATCGTAAAACGACAAATCTCAGTGGTGATATTGGTTCTTTCCTCAATTCTTATTACATATGTATTATCTTTCTTATTCATTTGTGTATTTTTAACAATTATAATGAATTTTAAAAAAGAGAACACAATCTTCTTAATTTTAATGTAATTTTATATTTATATATGTATCTCTCTTCCATTTCAGAGTTGTGCTCTGCAGCCTTAAAAATCCAGGCTACATTCCGTGGCCATTTAACGCGTAAAATCGTTAACAAGGAAGAGCCCGAGGATGTCGACATCCAGGAGATCACCAAGAAAGTGGCAGAGGAGCTGGACATCGATCTAAGCGACCCCGAATTGAATAAGGCGGCCACTAAGATTCAAGCTTCTTTCCGTGGCCATAAAATCCGCAAAGACATACAGCCAGTTGAATAAGAGGAATCATTTTAAACATTAACTTTGGTTTTCGCAAACGGAAAACATTTAAACAGCAAACAGACACACACACACAAATCTCTCTTATTAGTATGTAATATGATTTTTTTGAAAAAGCGCGGACCTTCTTTACACAACGCGGTCCGAACAACTCTAGCAATTGTCTTTAAAATAAAATTATTATTGAAAAAAAAAAAAAACAAAAAAAAAAATAAAAATGGAAAAGCAAATAATAATGATGGCATTAAACAATTACATTTATGATTATAACAAAAACCAACCAATACTATTTATTATTAACAGTCCAATTAAGCAAATTATAATACCAACCGAAGAAAACTGCATAATGTTATTATTGGGAGCAGAATTACGATTGTTAATTTTAGTCTTAAGTTTCTGAATGCGCAGTGCTGCTTTTATTTATCGATTATGTAGCGTATACATATATTTAGACCTTATATATTGTTTTATGGCTTTTATGGGCTGGATGGCCCATTCATAGGATTATCAACAGCTTTAAATGAAAATCATCACATTAAATAATTTATGAATAAAATTAGAAAACAACAGAAAATAAGAGCTTTGATTACAAACTTTACTATTAAATTAAAAAAATCCAATTTGAGACAGTTGAACAACAGCAAACTTTACTAATTATTAGCGATAATATGAAATTGCCAAAACAAAAAACCAAAGTTAATCAAATAGAGTATTCTATATTATGTTGCTAGTACCCATTAATATTTATTTCCTTCCTCTAAAATTCTCTACTCAAATTATGCACTTTTTACAAAATCAAAAACAAAAAATAAGAATAAAAAAAAATAAAACTGAAACAATTAGCAAATAAAATAGATCGAAACCTTGAATCAATTCGAAAAGAATTTTGCACGAATAGCTACAGATTCATTTTAAAGTAAAGGATCTCCGGAGTGAAAACAATTGCAAGAGTTCATCACAGAGATTACAAAGAAACCACTTAAGTTTGCGGACTTGTAACCAAATTCTTATGACATTTAAGAAAATTTTAGAATTTCTTCTAATTTTCCAACATGAAAATATATATATATTTATATTTGAATTAACAAATGCCGCCTGAACAATTCATTATTGCGTAACTCTATTTGCTGACATTAGAGCATGGTAGTACCTTAATCAACCTACTTTCGCACATTAATAAATGTGAGGTCCTCAGCTTATTTGTTTATTCGCCGTTTAAAAAAGTTGTTATTTCAATTGATGGTTATAAGAAAATCATAACAAAAAATGCAAGCAAAATCATTAAGGGAGTATTTGAACATTCAAATACAAAAAATATTGTCAATCTTAATAAAAAAATTACACTTTTTTGAGTAAAATAAATAAAAGAACTTTTTCCCAAAACCTGGAATAAAACGTGAATTTAAAAACCCATTCTCAATGTACGTCTTTTATTTGCGGTATGTAGATATGTTATATAACCAAGCAATGGATTCTCATAAGCACAAAGAAAAACTAAACATACAAAATATTCCAACATGAAGCAATTGTGATTATCTTGAGTAAAACACTGAAATTAAATGAAACAACAAAACTTATTGAGAAATTTTAACGGTAACATTTTAAAGCAATAAAAAATACTTGTTAGTTCAAACGAAGTAAAACAAAAACAACAAAATTGGAATTGTTTAATACTGTCTGACCAGAGAACGTAAACGTCCATTAAATAATTGTTTGTCCCAAAGGGTCTTAAACTGGCGGGGCTTTTGGTAGTAAATCCAGTTTTGGGAGTTGCTGGTTAGTATGATTTGGCTGGGATATGTGGAGCAAGGGGAAACTAAATGACGTCACTATGGCTTGTTAGTAAGAGGGACAACGAAAATGGCATGAATGATAATTGGGGGTCGTGCTCCGCCACCCATTCCATCTCTCGTCACCATTTTCTGTATTTCTTGCCCCCTCTCCCACCCGCACCATTCAATTGTGTGCCGTAACCAAATCACGTTTAATCTTTTCTGCATATTCACTGGGCCTGCAATAAACACGACGGCCAAACAGATGGAACAAGATGCAATTCCTGTGCACTATAGCAAATCTACACATTACAATCGTATTCAACTCAATTATGTACATCAGAAAAACAGCTTCTGACTGAGCGGCCCAGTCTATTATTTGTCTGCCAGCTAGGTTTTCCATTCATATGCTCCTCGAGCTTTTGTTCATAACAACCACCGTTCGTAACATATGGCTTAAGGTGCAGAGAATGTGAATTATTTCAGATCTTTTTCAATTATTTCAGATCTTTTTCAATTAATTAATGTGTACATTAGAAAATAAATCAAACTCCAGACGGACTGTCCACCGTGACTTAATTTCCATTGCCACCTTTTATTTACTTCGATTTTATTACATACTAGACATTTTTTAAACAAACTACTTTATTTCGCCAATCAACGAGCATCGAACACGACCACTGCAAAATTAAACAATAGTTAAAACAATAAATACGCATAAATATTTAAACTTACATCTCTTTGTGCGCTTCTTATACATGATGCGGTAGCCACATTCACGGCAACGGATAGGATCCCGGGGACGCATTTCATTCTCGTGATGACATTCTGTAATGGTCAATAGACAAAAAATGGTATAACACATGTGCAATGGTCAAAACTTGGTGATTTTTATATTGAAGGCATTATAGTCTTACCGCCACATATATAAGTCATGGCTGTTTTAAGAACGGTATCCTTGGAGCTATTTTCAGACATTTTTAAGGCTTATAAACTATTTACTTCAGTTTCGTCTAAAATCTTCAATAATTTCACAAATATTTATGCGCACAACAACGCTATGTAGCAGACAAGCCAAATGACAGTTGGCAATGTGTTTAAGTGTTGTAAAGCGATTGAGCGAGATTGAATATGGACTCTCTAGCTCGGCAACGTTAGTGTTGTTGATTGTTGGTTACGAATGTTTTAAATAGATATGACAATTCTCTCTTGGAGGGTTGCTATCTCATTAATTATGATTATATTGTTTTATTTGAATTCTGCTTCCAAAGCCTTATAACTAAAATCAATAACAAAAATACTTTATTTACTACTCAATATTCATTAGCAGTTAGCGAGTAACACAAAAAATCAATATGAAGCACTCGGTACCAATACTCCTAGCTCATGAGTGAAAGTTTAGCATTTTTGGCGAGTGTAGGAAGACACCGAATACTTATTTTATTTTCTTACGCCAGATTACATATTTTTTAATGTATTGTCGCTAGAGATTGCAATTGCATTTGTACACATTCAATCAAATTGCTATATTAACCAAAATCTACGAAATATTGGATAAATTGCACAAAGAGAGTCAATGTACACTCTTGAGCTGACCTAACGGCAAATCGAAACACACACTCGAGAGAGAGAGAGTTAGGTTATCTGTGTAAACTTATAATCTCTTTAGTGGCTTCGATCAAACAATTGAAAATGCATTCGCGCAATGTATTTAAAGAGCCACCAGACTTTACAAAATTAGCCATCAAATACTCTGATTTTCGGCGAGTTTGCAAACTGGTAAGTCTGAAGATGTTGCAAGCCATGTCCTTGACAAAAGTCGCTAATGCTGTTGTTCTTTTCGACAGGAATTGTGCGGCAAAGTATGTGTGAATTACAAAAACGAGGCTGCGTTAAGATCCTTGACACAAACATTGCTTTTGGAATACTTCCAACTGAAGGTGGAATTTGCTCCTGGCAGTTTAGTTCCTACTCTAGCCTTAAGACTGAATTATATTTTATGGCTGGAGGATCTTTTGTCACCCTGCTGTGGGAATGTGATTAAAGGAATTGATATAGGTAGCTTTGAAAGTTCAACCGTCCACTAATCGCTAATTGATTTCATTGTTTTCTTTCATTAGGTTGTGGTTCATCCTGTATTTATTCCCTTCTGGCTGCTAAAAAGAACGGTTGGTTTATGGTGGCTTTGGAATCATCAGCTTTAAACTTGAAGTATGCCAAAGAAAATGTAGATAGGAATAGTCTTGCGGATCAGATTACTGTGTTTTTACAAAAGCGTAATGTTCAAATATTTCGAGAGTATTTTGATTCGATCGCCCAAACAAGCCCAGATTCCTTAAATGATTTCTGCCTGTGCAATCCACCCTTCTTTGATTCTCTTTCTCAGTTATCTAAAACCCGCAATCCTAAGAAGAGACCGCCACCCCACAATTGCCCCACGGGCTATAAAGAAGAATTGTATTGCGAGGGAGGGGAAGTACAATTTGTGGGACAAATAATAGAGGAAAGTCAAATATACAAACGTAAAATAAGGTATGAATTTTATTTAAAAATATTTTTTTATTATAATTGTTTAAAATATTTCTAATAGGATATTTACCTCTATGCTTGGTCTGAAATCAAGTGTTGCGCAAGTCCTGGCTTTGCTGAGTAAACTAAATATTTCCAATTTCTGCACTACAGAATTTCACCAGGGAAACACAACTAGGTGGGGTATAGCATGGTCGTTTTATGAAGATATTAATTTGAGGCAAATCGAATTCTGAACGATAAAACCAGTATTTTTTTAAAATAAGCCTCTATAAATCCTATTTGATATTAATAAAATCATTGTTTCAATGACAATCATAAATAAAATAAAAAGTCTATACTTGCAAAAGAAGTATATTTGGGTTGTAGCCAATGTTGGTTACTAGTAAGATTCTTTATTTCACCGATAGTGTAAGACTGACAGTATACCTCGTTGTAAATTATATGCTGAGTATGGTAATAGCCATATGTATTTTGTTTCACTTCATTTATTCAGCGCCGTAAGAAAGTCATGCCTTATTACAATAAACGTTATTTCTATACCTTTACGGCAAATATTTATGTGTAAATCTTTCATAGATTCACAGTTTTGAAACCTCTAAAGACATAAATTTCCTAACTTATTCTAAAAGTCCTTAAGGACATATTTAATAGAAAACTACCATTTAAAAAAAGGACATACAAACTTGTGCCATTACAGTAAAGATTTTACCCACAATAACAACAATTAAGATTAAAAAATAAATCATATGATACTTTTTATTTACACTTACACTTGTGCATATAACGACCCTATTTCTTTCTGTTTCTGTCATTTTTTGTAAAACGAGGACCTCCGAAGTTTTTGCCTTTATTATATTTATTTTTGCCGGCTTTATTTGTTAGTTTCACGTTGCTAGTCTTCTTCTTACTCGCAATTTTGCCCATCTTTTTATGACGGTTAGCTTCAGACCTCAAACGCAATGCCCCACTACGGCTGACATCGGTCAAATCATTAGTAAATGCAGAATGGGATCCGCCACGTTTGACACTGCTGTGGGAACCGCCTTTATTGTTCAGCACGTCTCCTATAGCGCCTAATTTGCCCGGACGCTTGCGCAGTTTGCTCATTTTTGCTCTGACAAGCGAAACTTTTTCAATTTCTTTCATTGCCCTTTCCTTGGCTAACTGTTCTGGAGTTTTCTTTTTTGGTTCTTCATTCTTTTTCTTTTTAGGACCTAACTCCTTAACTGGTGGACCATCCTCGCCATCACCGCCATACTCAGGGCGTTTACGTTTTTTATTGTCGCCAGAGCTCTTTGGCTTCGCCTTTTCCTCAGTTAGTGATAAGCGTTGTTTCTCCTCCTCTCTTTGTTTTTTTGATTGGAACCAATCCCGATGCTCCGGTTTTGTGCCCAATAGTTTACGTTCGGTTTTTGATAACTGCTGTTCCATTTTAGCTAATTGCCGTTCGGCCTGCTCTTCATCCAAAATATTTTCTAAAAATAAAGAATATAATTTTTAGTAACATGCAAACAATAAAAGCATTTTCAACTTACGAATTTCTGGCTCCAACGAAATTAATCTTTTCCTGTACTTTTCAATAATCTCCGGAGGAATAATGCGATTTTTTATTGATCCTTCGGCGTTCTTGATAATATCCTTCACTATTTTCCTCTCTTTTTCTCCGGCCAATGAAACAGAAATACCCGCCCTGCCAGCACGTGCGGTTCGACCTACACGATGTATATAATGTTCTGTTGTAATAGGCATAACGAAATTTATAACAGTTTTAACTCCAACAATATCCAATCCTCTTGCGGCCACGTCTGTAGCTATAAGAATATCTATTTGCTCTTCTTTAAACTTCTTAAGGGATTCCAAGCGCTGTTGTTGGGTTAGATTGCCATGCAGTTCACCCGCTTTTATGCCTAGCAATCCCAATAAAATATGAAGTCGGTGAGCCTGCTTTTTAGTTTGAACAAAGACCATACAGTGATCGTGAAATGTTCGGCATATCAAACTGGCCAATATTGGTTCACGGTCGCCTTCTTTTTCCTCCCGTATTCTTATAAATTCTTGTCTCAGATTGTAAGCCACTTGTTGGTTATTGTTGACAAACACTTTCACAGGCTTATGTAAGGAAACAGCTGCTAAATCCTTAACCTTTTCACTCATAGTGGCAGAAAACAACATAGTTTGTCTCGTCTTCGAGCATGAGTTTATAATTTCCTTCATTTGTTCTGCGAAATACTCATCCAACATCCGATCGGCTTCATCCAGTATAAGGACCTATAATAAACAGTCCAATTCAGGTATAAATGTATGGATAATCATATTTGAGAACATGTTGTATAGTCAATGTCAGTGTTGCTTCGCAAATGTATCCGCACAAAAATTCGAAAGATCAAAAATTTTGGAGCGCAAGGATGTTTGTCATCATGAGTACTTGAGAATCTCTTTGTCAACTCATTTGAATAATTACAATTATACCATAAAAAACATACCTCTATCGAATCCAAACTGAAACTTGGTGTATTTTTGATATGATCTATTAAACGACCAGGTGTAGCTATAACAATGTCAGGATTCTGCCTCAAGACCATTTCCTGCGCTTTTACATCCAAACCACCGATAGCCAGTCCCACATCTATAGTTGTAAATTGGCACAATTGCTTTGTGACCTGATACACTTGAGCACCCAATTCGCGTGTCGGTACGAGCACTAGCACTCTTGTTACCGTTTTATTATTCATTGGACGATATAGTAGACGTTCCAAAGTGGGCAACATGTAGGCCGCCGTCTTACCAGTGCCAGTAGCTGCACAACCGCAAATATCTCTACCTAATAAGGCGATCGGTATTGTCGAGGCTTGAATTGGCGTTGGGTAGATATAACCCAACACACCTATGGCTCTCATTAGGGGACGTGACAGATTCATTTGGTAAAACGACGTAATGGTGTCATTTGAATCTATGGCTTCGTCAAATTGCATTTTCTCTGTGCCATCGTCACTGTCCTCCTCATCGCTAGCATTCTTATTACTTTTTTTCTTAGCATGTTTCTTCTCCCTTAGACGTAAGTTGTCATGCTTTAGTTCATCTTCGGACAGGTCAATTTCCTCATCACTAACTTCGTCTCCGGCAGTGGCTTTATCGCCAGCATCTTCCCGGTTCTTGATACGGGCAGCGATTTTATCATCAGTCTTCGTTCGTGCCTTCCTTTTAACATATTTCATCAAATCGTCCCAAGTGTCCTGATTGTACTCCTTAACAGAGGACACAAACTCAAACCCCTTTTCAAACTCTGTGAGTTTTTTGGCTTTTAATTTTGTTGGTTGATACTAAGTTAACAAAAGAAAGTATTTAACTAACAGAAATAAATTATTGTCATGTTGTTGTGCTGTACCTCCACTTCAACGTCGGAATCTTCCGATAGATTTTCCACTTCCGCATCATCCTCTATTGTAGAAATTAAATCCATATTTTTAACAATTCCCATTTAAGTATTCAAGTATTTACGACCACAACGACCACGTGAAAATAATGCGAAGAAAACAATGTAGGTAGTTTTCAACCTTGCCACACTTTTCCATTTATGGCGGTAATGTATGTAGAAGTCAAATTCGTTGTCAAATTTATTGGGCAAGCTGGGATTTGCAGATTGGCTCCAACAGTTTTTTTTTATTTGATATTTTTTCAAAATACCTTGGTTTTATTATTTTTAGTGATGTTAGTGATTCTAAGCAATTTTCACACTAACAGATTTTAAAAATCATTGCTACCTACAATTAGTGCATAAAGTTGAAGATAAACCAAATTTAAGTCATTTTAGTCTGAAAGGTTAATTTATTTTTATAGCATTCACACTGTATTCGGTATTTGTTTCAACAGAGCATCTGAACATCTACCCACTTTTCATTGAAGTCCGGAAACGCGCCCAAAGGGAATAAAAAACGGATTGTTGGCGGATGAAATGTCCGTTTTAGGATCCGAAAGGGATACCAAAAAAGACACATCGTCGCCTTGTTTGTGGCAGCAAAATTGTCCGTTTTTGGATCCGCCAATCTTCCATTTTTGGATCCACCTTCGGAAGCTAGTCGGCGGTTTTTCGTGTATCATATTCAAATGTTCCTATGAGAAACAAAATTCTTATTCTCCTTCGTTTTCAATTTGTTTACATTTTTATTTCAGTTCGAGTATACACAAAAATCAAAAAAAAAAACCAAAGAGAATGAGAATAAAATATCCAATTTTAACCCGCCAGCGCGGACCTCCGCAAGCAAGCGGAATAAATGTCAAGTGGGTAAACAAAATGTTAACAACTACCACCGTAGAATAACTTTCATGCGGGTTCGTTTACAATTCTTTGATCGTCAGCCCATTAATGTAATTGACAGATTCTTTTATATAGAATAAATAAAAAAGCGCCAAACAGATTGCCAGCGAAATAAAGTAATATCGCTTGCTTTCTAAATTCAATTGCATGAAATTACATAAAACACGAATTTACTAAATTGGCGATATTGTAAAAGAGTTGAGCCTCAATTTAGGTAGCCTATGGAAAACCTTGAGTAATTTGACATGACAGAATCAGGGTATTAGATAAATCCGCTGACATATGGCTCAATAAGTTATGACGTCAGCATCGTTTAAATATGTGTTTATGTTCCTTAAGTTTCTTATGTTGTCATATGTGACTACTTCTGCACATTGTAAGGTTTTTTATGGTAAGTTAAGTCAAGACTGATTGAGCCAATAAGCCAAATCCTTAATGTGGGTTCTAGCAAGGTGGCATCAATCGTGTATAATTTTCAGTCCGGCAATAATTGGCGTGCATCAAACGTCAAAGATTTACTAATCGACGGAAGTTTTTACAGAGGAGCGCGTCCATAAATCTATAAATTCGCATTATTAACAAAATAAATTAAAAAAGGCACTCATAATATTGTGTCTGCAAACAACATACATTTCAGTGAGTTAACAGAAAACACGGTGTTAAAAAATTTCTTACCCTTCAGAAAACTGTCTGAAAAAATAGACTAGCTAAAAGCCACTTACAATACGAAGAAAAAAAAACAAAAGTCGCCATTCTGCATTAAGGAAATATATGCCAAAATGTTTGTGTTGTAAACAGAGAGGGCTTTAAACAATTTACTTTATTTTGTTTTAAAAGAAAATGGAAGAGATTGAATATTTGGAGGAATATGAAGATTTAGTACTACCGGGTAAATTACTCTCTTGCTAACATTATGTTTCTTATTTATTTTGTTTTTTTTTGCACACTGCTTGCAAATGTGTTTGTTAATAAAAATATATAACGTCCCTTCATTCAAGCTATTAACTCCGCTGCTAATGCTGCCGCAGCGACTCCTAACCCAACCAAATCACCCGTAAATGTGGAGAATGATGATGATGGCTCATCGTCGTCTCTAGACCAGGACATTTTCAATTGTTTATTCGACGACAATTCCGATGACGAAACTGACCAGCAGCAGCAACCTCAAAAGGGTAAGTTAGCAGCAAATAAATACGTAGCTATGGCAGTTGTATGAAACTCATTTGGGGTACAGCGTCCGTATACCTACGCACACAGGCATACACAAACTCACTACAATGCCATATGAGCAGGATCTCATGTTATTTGTTCTAATACGGGTTTTATAACGTCGAATCAACTTTCGTATAAGGAATATCTGCAGGGACAGTCAAAAGTATTAATAGTACGATCGCTGGAATCAAATAAGATTTATTAAACCATGTAACCAGCCACAGTTACTTGTGAACTAAGCAAAATTGAAGTAGGAGAACTATGTAGTCAATAAGATAAGAAACATTCACTTTGATCAACAAATTTAACTTAAAGGTGTTTTTTTTGTCTGAATTGCACTTTTACGGGTAAAGCTGGAAAGGGTGAAGAAACCATTCTCTTCAGTTCAGTCCCAGAGAAACGAAAACCAAAGCCAAGGTTGGCCAACGATGCTATTGGGTTCTCAAAATAGGGGCACTTTGTAACACTATTTTCTCCAAAGATGTAATCACATCAAATATTCCCTTTAAATTAAAAAAGACTCCAATAACTTTTCTTAAACATTTTTAAAAACTTTGTTACTATACCCAATAGGGAACCCGTTTAAACAATTATGTTTTCTTTTTGTTCTAGGTGAAGAAGTACTAAAACACAAATTTTACGACGATTCTAAAAATATAATTAATAGCAAATGTAAGTGCAGATGAATGAGCAAATTAAACATAGCATCTTTTACAAAAGCCATTCATTTCTTTAGGTAAGCAGACCACCAGTGAGTTTGGTTTAGTTAATACAGTTTCAAAAGCTCTTATTAAACCTCCCTCAAAACACATCAAAGGTAAATTTATATTATCTCAATTGTTATTGCAATACAATATAACCGAATTGTACATGAATTTCAGTCCCTAGGGAAGGAGCACCCACTTTAAAACCATCTACAAAAAAAAGACCAGAATTATCATCTACCATAAGTGAGGCATCAACCGCCAAATCTAAGGTAGCTACTGTGCGACCAACAGTACAACAGTCAAGCATAGTAAAACAACAAACACGACATTCACGACCTGTAAGCTCTGCAGGTCCGGCATCGGATGTACTGGCGCGTAAAAGCTTGTTGGGCACTACTTCATCTTTGACATTAAATTCTGCTTCGACGACTTTAAAGTCAAATAATAATTCTCAACAAAAACCCGGGTTAGCTAAGCAACGCCCGGCAACTATTGTAAAACCCGAAAAGATCATTACAAAAGATCCTGTCGAAGATCCTTTAAGTAAGTTGAAATTTGTTTTAGTTTAAGAAAAGGGTAAAATACTTGTACCTTTGAATTAGATTTGGATGATCTCTCCTCTGCCGAATCTGCTAATTATTCTGTATCGGATATAACCGGCGAGACGTATAACAGCATAAGCGATTTCGATGATGATGATGATTACGAGTTTACCAGCCATATCGACAATTTAGAAGATAACTCCAGTAATTCCCAAATTATAGATATATCGAACGATTCAAGTGAATCCCTGTCTCATGTTGGTAAGTCCTTGAACTTAAAGCTTACTATATTGACGTCTTCCTTTGATGTTATATCACATATGTTTTATTGTAAAATCCTGCAACTATATATATTTAGAAAATTTACGTGGATCAACGCCATCACCAGTTGTGTCTGAAGATCGGGAATTAGTCATTACATCTGCTGCTATCAAACAACATTCTTCTCCAAAATTCATGGCAAATCATGAAATTATAAAAAGCCTTTTAACCAAGGGTGAAAAACCCAAACTGTTAAAGCTCATAAATGAACATGACAAAAAGGATCATCCATCCAAACCGCATCAAGAATTAGAAAACGCCGTAGGATGCTCAACCGTTGAAAATCCGAAGAAGGATGTACATATTAAAGAAGCTATTAAAAAATTCGACCTTACAAATGCTGAAAGTGGTTTGTTTTAAGACTTTAGAAAAACTTTAACTTTATTTCTAATATATTCATATTTATTTTGCAGACAAATCCAAGGCATTATCTTTAATGGAACCTAAGAAAATTTCTCTAGATTCCATAAATGAAGTCGATAATGTAAATATTGATGCTGCTGAGGCAACTAAGCGATATAATGATAGTTTGCCAAATCAAGAAGTTGGTGCTGAAATGGAAGTAGGAAATGATGACCTCATGGAAGAATCGTTTAATAGTGAAAATGAAGTTATCACGAAAACAACTCAATTAGTGAAAACAACAGAAGCTTTAGAAAGTGAAGCGGGCACATCGAATGATCTATGTTCAAAAGATGACATTGAGAGTGCCCAAACCGCATCAAGTGATGCAGAAAAATCAAAAGATGTTGCAAAAGAATTTATCTCATCATGTCCACGCAAAAAACGTCTAAGAAATTTGAGCACTTCCGTGGATATGGATTTTGTTGGAGGAATAAAACCTAATAACATGTCATCCGGATTTACTGGTTTTGGTGAATGTGATCAGCCTGAACCTTTACAGGAAAATGCTGACGTCGCTAAAAGTCAAAAAAATATTCATAATTTGGAAAAAAGTCGGGCGTTTCCTTCCGCCGAGAGCAAAACTAAATGCAACACTGAACGATATTCAAAAACTTTTAAAAACCCAACAACAACAAACGAAAAAACAAATGAAAAGATTGCAAATATAACTTCACGGGAAGTTTCAATTGAGAGGTCGAAAGAGAGTCTAAATAAACATATAATTGATGCACCGAGACCAGTGATCATGAACCCGTTTGTTCAAAGATGTACTAAAAACGCCTCCAGTTTGGAAAACAAATCCAAAGTATCAAGGGAATTAATCAGAGACCGTTCCAGGGAGAGTTCTATAGAAAGCAGTAGTAGAGATCGATCTAAAGATTATAAGGCCTCATTTATTATGAATAAAATATCCCCTTCAAAACATAAATGTCCATCAACATCAGCAGATTCAACAAAAAAAGAGATGTCTAAAAACTCTGCTGATGCACTGGAAGGGAAATCGGCAAATAAAATATCAGAGCCACATGCAAAGAAATCCAGTTCAATTACAAAACATGAGAAAACAAAGGGAAATGCAAGTAAAACAGGCAATACCAGTGCTGGCAGCACTTCCGTGACAAGTGGGAGTACCTCAAAAAAATTAAAGCATGAAGAAACTAAAGAAATGAAATCGGTAATGGCTGGTAACACACCTACGAAAAGCTGCACAGCTGTTGACAGTCGACACAGCAGCCCCAAGGAATGCCGTAGAGATGAGAATAAAGAATTTAACAAAGATAACCAAAAACCTAGTGCCTCACCTAAAATGTCTAAGGATATTACTGGCTTAGTAACTGAGATAAAAAGAACGCCCCATTGTTCAAAGTCGTCCAGTGTTGAATCTTTCAAAATAAAAAAGGAAACTGATGTGGGGTCAGACAAGAAATCTGAGGCATTAAACAAGTCTAAAAAGTCATGCGAATCTCCCAAAAGTATATCTTTAAAGGAAACGAGTGTTGCTAAAGATAAAGATAAATCTAAAACGTTTTCGGAATGCAAGATACCTGTTAAACTTTGTAAAGATACATCAAACCTATTAGAATCCCCACGTCGTGAAACTAACGATATAAAAGAATCTGAGGGTGTCCAAAAAAATAAAGTAGTATTTGAAGGTAATACACATCGGAAAGATATTAAGAAACCTACAAATGAATCTCCCAGTACTTTGTCGGCTAATAACAAGTCGAATCCTTCAACTTATACAAAAAATCCAAACAACGAAGTAAAATCAATTATCGACAAAGCCTGTGGGAGCATTGATGAGAAAAAACCTAAAAATGAAAAAATTAAAGAAAATGAAAATTCTAAAATTGAGTCAAACTCACAGAAGCTCGAAGGAAAGGATTCGTTTTTGGCTAGCAAAATTACTAAAGATTTAAAAAAAGTAACCACAAAATCCGCATTGGATGTGAACAAACTAGACGTTAAATATACAACAGACGTCAGCAGTAATGAAGAGATCGGTAAAGATATGGAAAAAACGGGACATCACAAAAAAACATTCCAAGAGAAATGTCCTAAGGAGGAGGAGATAATATCAAACAAAAATAAAAAACAAGACGATATAAATGCTAAAAATTGTACATCGCTAGAACAGAATCCAAAAAATATTGTAAGTGTTGGACATATTGAGAAACTGACAGAGCCTAGAAATTCCACAGACAAAAATATTTGTTCACAATTGCAAACATCACGCAAGAATAAAAATGTCCTTATTTCAATAGAAGAAAAGCCAAAAATAACGGAAACAGCCTCTAGCAAAATAACGACTTCTAAAAAAGAATTGGAAGTCGGACTTAAAACAGAACCAATTAAGCAGAGCTCTGCAGAAGTTTCAAATATTTGTGGAAGAGCATACGCAGATGCATTAGACTCAAAAACAGATGACCAAAACGTGTCACAAAATTTAGATCAGATACCAATAAATAAAGGCAAAATTGATTCTAAAGGAAAGAAAAAAGATTCAAACATTGCAGAAAAGAAAGAATCATACAAAATTTTACACAGCAGTCTGATTAGCTCAGTAGTGAAAAATATAGCATATGATAGTAAGGGTTCAGATATCGAAAGAAACAAAGAATACGTCGGTGAAAATTTTGAAAAAAAAATTAAACAAAAGAGTCCAATTAAAACACGTGATATCAAATCCTCGACAGATTCACCGTCAAACACAATTACAGAATTTGATTTAGAAAGCACTATTTCCGTGGGCGAAAAAGAAATCATCCCTTCAAAACTCGACGAATGCAAAAAAGAAGAGAAAAAATCGACAGTTCCTGCTACCGATTTTCAAAATACTAAGAATAAAAATGAATATTCGGAAAAACCATTAAATACCGAAAAAACAAGAATTTTTGACGAAACTGAACACAGAGCTGGCGAGGATGTAATTAATGATTCGTCTTTGGAAAAATCTAATCCCATATCAAAATGTCCCAATGTTGTGGAAAATTACCAAAAAAGCGAATCTACTAATATTGTAGCAATTACGGTTTCAAAATCGAAGGAGACAAAGACGAGAGACACACAACTGGACGAAATATTTGTTTTAAATACGCAATACAATGAGGATTCTACCCAGTCAATTTCGCCATCAGTCAGCGGTAGGAAAACAAGGAGTAATAAATTTGATGAGTGTTATAAAACAGTAGCAGCAAAAGCAGAGGAGAACAGACCAGTAATCGACAAAAGTAACCCTTTGGATACTAAGATAGTAAAGGGCATGAAAGCTGACGAGTCAGCCGCTACATATAAAAATGATTCAGAGGTGCAAAAACCAGTCGATGAAAAAATCATAAAAAATGTTTTCCAAACTGAGAACTTATGTAAAATTGATCTAACTAAAATTAACATTCAAAATGTTGCCGGATCACAAAAGAATGTCATGCTGCGAAAAAGAAGAAACAATGTCCAGGAGAATGATGCAATGAACATTGAATCTAAAAGCCCTGACAACACCATATTATGTGAGAGTAGTAGCTCAAAAACCGATGATAACACGCAAAAATGTGCCAATAACTACAAAAATGCAACATCTAAAAATAAAACTTCGGAGGAAGTTCCCCAAAAGATGGATGCTTTCGAATCCAAATGCAAAACTGCTGGGCTCGATGAGTTAATTGTTATTAATAACACCGATAATGCTGTTAGAAAGACACCTCAGAGGAACTTGAGAAAAACACGACATCATGTGGATTCCGAGGAAGATCCTATGGATCAAATTAGAAGTGACCACCTAAAAATTTCTTCTCATTCCTCTAATAAGGACATTTGCCCCAGAAAATCGACATTTGTATCATTTGAATTGAATTCAAAATCAAACAGCTTACAAGTTAATATTGATAAGTCGGACAAAACTATTCCAGAAACCAACAGTACTGATAAGAAAATTATGGATTCCGTTTGTGATAGAGAAGGAAGAGGAAAAAAAGCAATATGTGAAATAGCAGAAAAACGAGTAGTTAATTACGTGAGAAGCCAGTCGGTCGAACTACAGAACCCCAAAAACAAGGAATTGCCGGCGTTAGAAATATCAGACATAACATTGGAAAGGCTTGAGTCAAAAACTACAGGGGATAAGCTTGTTGAATGCCAATTATCGACTTCTTTAGCTATCGAAGTCGAATCAGGAAAGAGTTTAAAAATACTGAAGACTCTGAAGGAAAAATGTGTAATTCAGGCAACTGCAGACAAAGAAAGTAGCACTGGAGATTCACGGACGATTGAAACAAAACAACAAAAGTCTGAAGGTGAACAAGTCGATTTGCCAATAACCAAGGAGCCCGTATCCAACTTTGCCGAGCGAGCACGATCTTTACGAAAACGTGGAAATGAATCACCATTTTGTGAAGGTATTATATATATATATATAGATCCATTTTTTCATCAATAAATATATTTTAATCAATTACAGGAGCTAAAGAAACCCCTTTTAAAACACCTACAAAAATGTGTGAAAACAACATAGCTGACATAACACCCATCTTTGAAGGAAGTACGAAACGCCGACTACGATCTCCAGCCGCGGAAACTGAGACACAGCCACCCACAGCTAAACGACCAAAAACAGACATCGTTGGGAGAGGTAATTATTTGATAGCTCTCAAATAAAATTGTAACACGTATATACATGTTTTTAGTACGGAAACGTAAATTAATCACCGAAATTTTCGTTATAGCAAATTTAGGCGAAGAACTACCAGGTACATCAAAACAAATGCGAGTACTGTCTCCAAGAAGGACTTTACAAATGCAATCTCCTCATATTAAAGAAAAAGGAATCAATCCCAGGGATCCGAAGAAACTTGAGTGCGAGGATAAAACTGAGGAAGCTATTCCTACGGATGTTAAGAAAATCAAACACTCACCGGGTATGTAAAGTTTGGTCGGTGTACGCTTCTTTTTTAATACCATGAAAAGATAACTAGTCCTTTAGTACTGTCATTTGCAGACTGGTTAAGGAGCAACAACCGAAATGAAACAACAAGGTTGGATAATCGGTCCTGCGAAAATTCGACAAATACTCCGCAAAGCGGAACTGACGATTTGGAAAAGCCTATCAGAATATTACCGGAATTACGTTATGAAAAACTATCCACAACTGTAACTGTTGAAAAGTCTAAAAGTCACGAGGAAGAAGAAAATTCCCCTATTCGAAATCAAAAATTAAAATCGAATTCAATTGAATTAAAAGGTTTGAATTCAAAAAAGACTGAAAATATTATACCTGAACATGTAAAAAAACGACTAGTAGACTCCTCTAAAACGCTTCAGAGACCAAAAGCTTCCCAAAAACGTCTCCGAAAAATAAAACCTTCTGCACACGAACAAACAGATAACAACGCTAAATCGGTAGAACATGAGTCGAAAGGAGAATACATTGATACACGAACCCATAAGGTAGTATCACAAAATCTTGATAATAAGCCGAAAACAGAAGTTGGGGAAGAGAATTCTGAAGAAGGGCATGGAACAAAACACCAACCTCCTGCTGTAGATGAGCATACGGAAAACATCAAACACAATAAAAATATGTCAAAAACAACCCGCGCAATTTCTCTGAAATCACGGGGACGCCAGCCAATAGCGTGTAAAAAAAGGGTTCTCGAATCTGGAGCTATTACCAAAAATAAACAAAAAATTATTCATGCATCAAAACAGGACAAAAAGCCAAACAAGAGAACGGAAATAGATATTTTAATAGAGTCGATGTCCAAAGAAATGAAAGACGCCGGCATCACAGATTTATTGAACGACAGCAGCAATGTAAAGCGGCAGCGTTCAGCTTCTAGAAGATCTAATCCAATCGAATCTGCACATTCGAGCCCCATTTCCATGATGCTATCCGACACTGTGGCAAAAGATAAAACAATAAGAGATGTACCTAAAAGCAGCGAAGTTACCAATATTTCAGTACCTACTGAAGATATTTGCAAAAAGTCGCCAACAAGAACCTTGATAGCTTCAGGAAAGGGTAAGAAGTCGGTTTTTACAAAAGAACCTTACAAGAATGTCATGACTTATGAATCGTCAATGCAAATGGAAATGGAGAAAGCACTTATTGATGAAGTAGAAATTAGAAATATGAACACCAGCTTGTTGGAACCCCTGAAAAATGTCCCAATGAAACAGCATCGTTGTTCTAATAAGTCGACTCTAAAAACGACGACGACTAAAAATAAAACTACTTGTTTCAAAACTCCGAAACCATTGGCGACAATAAACAGAATTCAATCGGTTGAAGATATATCGCATCTATATCGAGATGCAACGCATGTGTCAGAACTGAATAATTTAAACAAATCGTCCAAACTTGTTTCGTCGTTAAAGTGCCGATCGTTAAAAGTTAAGCTCAACAGGACTTTTGTGAAAAAATATTTGCAAAACGTAGAGAAGCAACCGGAAGATGGACCAATTACCACAACTAGGAGCCATAAACAAGGTAATAATTGCATTGCAGCAATACGTCATATTTTTGGTAGGAATTAATTTTGATTTTGTTATTTATTTGCGAGAAATTATTTATTATATACTGTGGTAGTCAAAAAAATTACAAGACAGGACTCGACGGTTTAACCCTAATTAGTTTTTTAATAGGTTAAGTAGATTTTCGACAAGCCATAGTTGGATTTATGATAAGCTTGACTTATTTACAACAACTTTGTCGAAGAAGGCTTATCCGAAAACCAAACAATAGCTTTCCGAAAATTAACCTAAGCTCTTAAAACCCTACCCCTTTAAATTTTTGAAAAAAAAACTATAACAAAGTTATAAAATTTACGAAATAGATACAAACAAACATTACAAATTATTTTTATATAAATATGTATTTACTTATATAATGTTTCCTTGCAGAACCGAGACCATTACCTGCCAGTAATGCGACAAAATTGCTTCCGGTACAAAACAAAGCAGATTTTCATATATACGGTCCTCAAGTAGCGAGTCCGCATGAAGCAAAGAGCCTTACCAAACCCGTTGGAGGTAATAATCTAAAATAGTATGTTAGATCCCTCTAAATTGTATTTAAATTGTTTTTTTTTTTTTGTCAGCAGAAGTTACTAGAACAATTAATAAGCAGTCTGGGGACGGATGTATGAATTCCCTGACGACGCTAACGCAAAAGACGTCGCCGTCAAACGTTTCTGAAGCTTTAAGTGTAGGTAACGCATTTGTTACATTGAATAATAAAGCAAACAATTCAGACAGAAATGTAGAAACATTCGCGGAAATTCCATCCGAAGCGCTAGTACCAGTTGAACTTAAGAACGAGTTTTTGGACGAAAATCCCATAAGCTTTAGTGATTCAAATCTTCCTGATACTCCAACGCTGATGGCAAGAGCTCACTCAATAACACAAGCAGCTGCAAGCGCTCTTCCAAATTCAATTATGCCCACAGACATTCGACTGTTGACAAGTGATCCTATATCGACAAGAGCTTATGTTCCGTCGTTTGGTGTGACACCGACACTCGTTGATGCAAAGGGCACTCGTATGTACACATTTTTACATCCAGCTAAATATAGCCGAAATCACGGTAACGTGTTGCTAGACTACTGTTGTCCAAACTTAAATGGTCCCATGCCAGCTATAGATCCTACACGAATCCACGCTCAGGTCCAAACACCAGTGATTGAATTACCATCTTGCATTGTTCTTACAACTAAAGTTGTTACAAGGGCTGAATTGGAAAGCAATGTTACAAGCATTGCATCGGTTATAAGAAAGAAAGCTGACAAATTAAGGAGCACTTTAGCCTTTCATCAAACTTCCAGTTCGCCAAATTCGTCGTCGCACAATCCCGTACAACCTATGTCGCAATCACCATATTCAAATCTACACCAAATTTCGGAATCCTCACAAGTGCAAAATCTACAAATAACACGTCCCACACATCCTTTGGTCAACCCTCCCCAATTATCTCCAGCGCCCCATTTTTCACCATCCATTAATGCTCTTGCCAAATATCTACCTTCTACGACAACCATAACCGCCAAAATACGTCCCCCACATCCACAGTCACCTCTTTCATTACCTCTGACCCTCCCGCGTTCCATTCCAAACGAACAAGCAACTACCGTTGTTTCGAAAGGATCATCGCTTCTAAATGAAACACAAGACAATTTATTGCGATCCAATTTTAGGCGATTTGATGGTATTTTAAAAACATTAGTACATCCGTTTGAAAAATTAAATTTTACCGAACGTCATCAAATAATAGATTGTTTGGTGGCTTCTGGTAAATTCTTGCCTCAAGATTTGGAACGTACAATAGTCTTGATGGAAGAGTATATGAAACAAATTAATACACTACAAAGAACACAAATAACAAATGGTAGTGGTTACAGCAACATTAGCAACGCCTCCCCCAATCTAATAACGAATTTAACCTCTATACGAATGCCCGCACTGAAACCTGCTCCAAATCGTTCATCAAACACTTTCAAAGCTGCTTCTTCTCAACAATTAGAACAAGTAAGAAAGGTGCAGTCTACTGTGCAACAACATAACACAGTGAACACTACTACAATAAAACAGCGTCAAGTGCCCATATACGATACGGAAAGAAATATTATTGGATATCAGTTGCAACTTGTAACACCCACTTCATCGATGCCCGCATACACTAAATCAACGATGTCGACACCCTCTGGTGGGATAATGTCACCTTCTCAGGAAGCCGGCAGTAGCAATCAAAGAAAATCGTTAAAAAGGCCCGCACAAGATTCTCCAAGAATATTCTATACTGCTCAACCGTTGCAGGCATCGATGACTCCGAAATCTAACTTAACGCAAGTACCATATCCAACCAAGGGCGTGAATAAAAGTACACAGAATATCCCTAAAACACAGGTAAGATACAACTGAATAGAAATGCTTAAGAATGCACTAAACTGCATGCATGAGCTAAACAATTACACATTTGTACATTTTAGAATGGTTCTATGGTAACTAATATCCGTTCTGCTGGATCTGCATCTGCTGGTACGGAAACTATAACTACTACTACAATGGCAACTGTTAAACGGATTACTCGCAGTCGTGCGGCAGGTTCAAAGATAATTATAGTATCTAAATCAAATTCTAATGAAGAAACTATATTACCTGACGTAAGCCATCAAACAGAAATAAAGCACGAGACAGATGTTGATGATTTCATAGATTAATACGTTTCAAAAGAAACGCGGACAGCACTTTCCTCATGATTTATATAAGAGTTTTTGCATTCATTTAATTTTAGTTGGTAATGCATACTTTTGATTAATTTTACTCCGTTAATGCTATTACTCCAATATAGTGTTCCACATTGAAGGATTAATAATAAACTAAATGTAATTCAATGGCTCTTTAATAGTTTTAGAATACACATTTTTTTTTAATTAAACTTGAATTAATTTAATGTACATATGTATGTATGAATGTATCTTAAACCTAATTTAGTAATTAACCCCTATTTAAGGTTAATTGTAAAACGTTAGTTATATAAAAAAAAATACTTTTATATTATAAATTAAAAATGAAAAAACATTGCTTTGGATATTTAATAAACTGGTAAAACCATCAAATTAATTTGGTTATTATTCTCGATTATAAGACAATAAAATAATCGTACAATTTTTACTTTTTTATACATAATGAATTAAATTGCTTTAGTATACAGTAAAAAAAGCCATGCCTATTTGCGAAATGATCAGAATAAAAAAAACTTGAGTTCTAATGCTCAACAAAAGTATAATAAAGCAATAATTTTTTTAAAACTTGCTGGAGTAACTGTGAAATTAATTAGGTCAACAGTCTGACTTCCATAATTTCGAGTGGTGAACAATAAATAGACGTTTCAAAAAAAAGATATAGAATTCAATAAGAATCCTTTAGTTGTTAAATTCTTGGGATGTTCATTTCATTATTGTTGTGTTTTTTCATGTTAATTTTTTAGTTCAGTTCGTAGAAGGCAATTCCTAAACTTTGCCATACAACTGCGCGGTTTTTCAAAGTGAGAGTAAACATTTCGTAAGTGTAATTCAATTTTAAATACATTTTATATACACATACATACATATCTTTGTTCAATGTTAAATTCAATTTAATCATTTTATCGATACATACATGTACATTTTACTAATAATGCACTTTTCATTATGAGATAATTTTTTATGACGATTTTTGTTGTTTTTAAATAAATAACTGTTCAATTTATTTATAATGTTATATTTTATTGTATTAATTTTTTTAAATTTTTATAATATGTGATTACGTCTTACTGTAATTTACTTAATAGTGGCCTTGAGGCTTTCAAATAAAATATTATTAGGGCTAAAACAGAATATGTACAATAAGTGAAAATGTGTAACATAAATACACAGTTAAATTAAAGCACTCATAGTCCTACTCAGCATTTTTTTCAGATATTTGGGTATTGAAATCGACTTGAGACATGTAAAGTGTATATAAAGTGCTAACAGTACAATAACTGTACATTATATCTTTTCCAAACAGACAAGTAAAAACACATTTATTAAGATTATAATTTTTTTTATTTATTTATTAATACAATTTTCAATAACCGTATATGGTTACAAATTTTGTACAAAAAACATTCATTACCACAAAAAATAAAAAAAGGCAAAGAAAACAAGAGATATGTGTAAGAAAATGTAGCCAGAATACTAACACTAATGGATGTGCAATATTCATGATATGAAAAAAAATTAAGTATATACATGGTTAGACGCAGTATGTGTTACTTAGTTAAAGCCCTAGATTGTATTAATAATAAAATATTGGAAAAACTTTCTTTTTAATGCACCAACGGAATATTCAAAAGATTTTAGATCCTAAGACAACTTTTGCGGACTACTCGAACAAGAAAAGATCTCGCCAGTATGGATGACAACCTGGGAATAATGATTTGTATATTTCTTGTTGATCTTCCAAATTTAAACATTCTTGTCGTTATAGTTTTATAAAAAAGTAATAAGTTCATTAGGCATATTGAAATCTCCAAAAGGGCAACCTAGAAACTGACCGACAAAGGTAGAAATATGTTGACACCATCTAACACTGTAAAGATATATTTAGTCTGTTAAAAGTTAGTTTTTATATAAAAATATAATTTTTTTAATAAGAGTGATAATTATTGCAAGCAATAACAATAAATTTAATTGAAATTTAATGTGTATCTTAAATATTTGAATTAGTTTTAGTTGGAGTTATCAGCATAGCATTTTCATGCCTTTTAAAAACTGAATTGGCAGTAAGTTGATTTTATATGCTGAAAGAAATAAAAAATATCACCACTTTATTTCCATGATCTTTATTTATTTTTCTTAAAGTATCGAGTAGGTACTTTTGTTTTGTTTTTAAAGATTCAGCCGGCATTGGGTACTACCTATCAAATTAGCCAATACATTAACAACTCTAGTTGCAACCAGACATCCCAGTCGTTGCGAAACCAACAGCAATAGTTGTATATAATAAACAATCTGGTATCTTCGATATCACGCCATCGAAAGAATTTGACAGCAGGCTCGTTCTCCACGTGAGATTACTTCGCATTACATACGAGGAAATTCTACCAACAAATGAGAAAATCCCATGATAGTTGCAAAATTTATAAATATTGGAGGTCAATTCGATAAAAGAAAGGATTAAATTTTACATCGAAAACCAGTTAAAAAAATACTACAAAATATAAAGTAAGCTGTACAATGTGGATTATAACTACAATTAGAATAATAAGCCACGAAAAAATATTGTCGCAAGAAAGTGCACAACGTATTTCCAAAAAGGGAGCTGTCGAAGAGAGCGTAGCGTGTTGAAGAGTGAGAGCTGCGGTGAGAGTGTCATTGTAAACGTTGTTCTTATGATAACACTTTCTATCATGAAACAAGTATCGTCAAACGTTGATGTGATTTGAGTTCGTTCGTACCTTAGTGCAATTCGGTGCGGGCGTTATAAAAATAATTTGGGTAAACCAAAGGAAAATCTATATTGCAACTTTTGTTAAGAAAAAAAAAAAAAACAAAGGAATTATATTAACAAAGAAATTGTTGCAAATTGTGCTTGTTTAAAGGTAAACACTGCGTGAAAACCAAGTGCGTTGTATAATTGTGAAAGTTCACTGAGCTGTTTATGAAAGGTAGCCGATGAAAACCCTAGTGTATGATTTATGGAATTGGAATGGCTAAAAGCCGAGAAAAATACAAGTGAATGTCTAAACGGGCAGTGGGAGCATATTTTCATTTTTAAACTAATACTATTACAAAGTTACAAATATGCACCGGAATGTGCGAGTTTCAACAAATTTTAAAAATAATCTGCGACTTTCTGAAAATTAACTTGAATATTTCTTTTCTTTTTGCATTTATTTATGTTCATCGTCATCAACTACAAACTTAAAGTAATAGACGTTTCGCTGGCTAAGCAGGTAAACATTTGTATTAAAAAAGAGTATATTCCCCTTATTTATGAAAAATAGATGGAAAATTGCATTATTGCTTCATTTATACTTTCTAGCACTTACGATTGCAGATTTTTCGTCTCATTTCCCTGCATTATTTTTCGCTGTCAGTGAAATAGCTTCGCCTCTAATTGGACTTTGGTGTTGCCACTTGATATTTCATGCACATTTGCGGCCCTGACTATACGCTGTTCGCATATGCTAACAACAGCACTCGTTTTGTTGACTAATTTTAAATTGTTATGTAGTTTTAAGTATTTTAACAGATTTATGCTCTGTAAGCAATCGGAAAAAAAGGCCGGGAGCAAGCCTTGTCATTCAACATTTAAGTGTACACTGTTACTCAACATTATCAAATTAGCAAGTAGCTTTCTCACTTACTCATGTTATATTAGAACAAGACGAATATAGTTCTAAGAAATACTCGCTGTCATTTTTGTAAACAACATTGTCAAAAAAAAATGGAAGTCTCAATAAAAACCATTTACTTACTTTTACTTACTTGCGGCCCTGACCAAAATACTCGTCGTATGTTTATGACGTAAATAATTGTTTTCTTTTCACATTTACTTAAGTGTCTACGATAATTTAGGGAAATTTCTTATGTGGTCTTTTTTGTAAAATAAGGAAGATATTTTGGGTTTTTATAAACAGTTTACTTCACATTTGAAATACTTTTATCTTCTATCCTACTTTAATCTGAATGTGCGTTACGGACACAGGCATAGTTCTTTGGGTAACAAATACAATACCTGGGAGATTATACTTATTTTTCTAGAAGGTGGGTGCTTCTGAGTGTAACAAGAATCTGTTTTTCAAATTTCCCTCAACCCCCCAAAATTTTGAGTTACGGGTAAAAACCCTATTTTTCGTATCTTTATGAGGTTACAAAAAAAATTAAAAAATATAGTATATTTTATACTCCGAAATCGTCCGTCCTTCCGCTGGAAATACCCATATAAAATTTAGGTATAGGAATGTATTTTGTTTTATAGTCTTTAAAACATTAGGGTCAACAGTCTTTCACCAAAGGAAGTAAAAAATTAGAATATCGTAAGGAAATAAGTATAAATAAATATTGTGCTAAAACTTAGATAAAAAATAAAAAATCTTTTGTAATACACTTCAAAGAGCAGAGAAAGAAATATTAAGGCCGGTAACATTATATTCGATTCGCTATTTGTGAATTATAGTTTGTGTTTTCACAACTTTATTTTTATAATTTTATCATACTTGTTTGTGAGTTGACAACAAATTACTAAATCTGGAATTTTTAGCATAACATTTTAATTGAAAAATTATCTTCTGTAGAGCTTGAGGAGTTTCCATTATTTGACTGTTTGTTTGCAAATGGGACACATGTTGCACTTATTTCCAGAAATTTGTCACAGCTTGTTGCATTACGCAATTTTTCCTACAGCAACTTGGCAACGAATGTGGTATAACATACTATAGAGGTCCTCGTATATTTTTATATACATATATGCTAGTTTATTTTTATACATATATAAATTTAAATTTATTTTTCATTGATAAGAATCCCCTATATATGTAGGTGTGATCAAGCATGTAGCGAGCAAAAGTAAACATTAATTTTTGTTTGCCGATTGTATATATTTTTATTTAATGTCAGCCTCTTTGCCGAGCAATTAGTAGAAGTAGTTATTTATCGGCAGAATCAATGGGACTGACCTTCCGCAAATATGGAAAAATAATTATCAGTAGAGAATAATTTTGTACATAGAAGTTGACGATTGTGTACTGTGTAATATCGCAAGTGATGTGAAGAGCGCACGTGTTACAATGTGCCACAATACTCCTCGTGGTTGTTGTTTATTACAACACCCAAAGAATTATACCAACTGAAAATCACGCGACTAAATTTGGTTTCCACAAAACCACCACTTTCCAGGCGCAAAGCACAGGCAGTTCGTTTTATTATGTTTTCCTATCACTTCCTATGCCGACACAGCACTCATCACACCATTAATTTTAGCTCAGGCACCGAAATCAACGGGTTGTACACATTTAGTCAAAATGTTCATTCATTCATAAAAATTATGGTCTGTTTTTTTTGTGGTATATGATTTAGACATTGTTACTTGCAAGCATAAGATTGATAATGACGTCTTATATTTTCCATTCTCTTTTAGTTATTTCCTTTTTGTTCTCATTTCATTTTTAAAAATGTTTGCCACCCCTAAAACTCGTATGATTTTTGTCATGTACATGTAGGGCTCTCTCTCATCCTTTGGTGTAAGCCGGTGTAATGGAGTTTAATTCTTAAAGTATAAAGGGGAATGTATTACTAATGTGTTTATAGCTTATTATATTTGACATTATATGGTAGTATTTATGACGTTACATGGAAAAATAAGTTCCCTAATAAATTTATAAATGTTTAATTTTATAATTAGATAATTTCGTTACTGTATTTGGCTGATGCAATTTTCATATAGCTGTTCCTTGCAATATTCTAATAAACAATAAATAAATGTATATGCGGATATAAACTTATTAAAAAATTACAATTTAGGATCTTAATAAATGAAATGAAAATACCTATTAATAATAGCTCTGCTGCAATAAAATTTTTAAAATATCTTTGTCTAGTAGATTGTCCAAATCTGAAACAAAAACGAAGACGATGGAGTTTTTATTTAATTGCACAACAATTCCAGAACATAGTTACAATATGTATGCATGTATCTTTAAAACAAATCAGCGGACGGGCCTTTAAGAAAAATGGTTGATCTCGGTCAAAATATGCTAACTTTTGAGTTAGTTTTATTGTTACAAATATTACTAATACCTTAGTATCACCTGTGCCTTTTGTTTATTTACTTGTACTAGTCCGAAGCTATGAATTTTGAATACTACTAACTCTCAACTTTGCAAATATGTACTTGTTGTAAAGATGCTAGTTTAAGTGTACCTACTACATTGGAGAACAAATCAGTTTACCGAACATGTTTATTCATATATGTAATTAAATGTCGCACTGTTTTTTCTCCATGCTGTGAAATGCTTCATCATTGCGTGGAAAACCAACTTTAAGATTTTTAGACCACACACAAACTAATGTGTGTGTGTGTGTTTAAGATGGATAGTAAAAGAGTGTAAAGTACATACGCATATGTTCATAAATTTATCAGTGCCTAGGATTTAATTTGGCAGAGTACCAGTATTTAGTATAAAGATATATAACTGTATGTATGTCCGTAAATACGTAGTACACACATTGACGGACAAATCGTACGACTATATCAAAGTCCACACGAAATGCTATAGTCACAAAAACAACAGACATTACTTACCCCTCTTCTCATGTATTTATATATTTATATATATATTTTTTTTGTACATTCGTCTTTATAATTTGTTTGATTTTTTAACTGAACGTTTGATACATGTGAGGAAATATACAAATGTGTGTTGATCAAAATCAGTGCTGTTCGTTTGCTTCTGTAACGCTTGTTTGCATGTTCATATGTATGTTTGTCGTAAATTCTCTTTCCCATTGTACATATGTATATGTTTACGTACCTTCCTTGAGAGCGTGAGATGTGCAAGCATAGTGTATTTGTGTAGCTGTTGCTGCAAGTTCAATGTCTACAAACTTCTCTAGAAGTGATTTAAATTGTTATGACACAGAAAAAATACCCATAAGTCAAGATAACCGGTAGAGTAAAATTGTTAAAATAAACTGAACTTTCTAATTTGTTTACTACATTCGAATGTTATTTGTTTTAAAAATTGCCAGTTTGAGGTCAAAATATACAGAAAGCTAAAAATAAAAATCAACTGTTGGACAATATCCAATGTCTAACAGAATACCAATGTTAAGACAGAAAGTATATCAGAAATGTGTGTTCCTCCTAATGGGTATAGAATTTGTATCTTAGAATTGTTTATAACAAACATCAGATCACAAATAGAAACAAGTGCAGTTTTCCTGTATTCTGAGTAGTATCAGAAAATAATATACTTTCGTCGTATCGGAATCTTGTTATGTTTTTATACGTTACATAAAAAGTTAATTATGAATTGTTATCTATTATCATTTCGTACTATTAAAATAACACTAAAAAGGGGGTTGAAAATATGATTGAGGATGTCGAAAGATTTTATTTGTTAAAATTTTAATCAAAGTGAAACTAGTTTATTACCCACATCTCATTACTTCATTACACTTTATATCAAATTTTTATTCCTTGAATTTGAAGATCGTATTTTTCTGTCAAATTCATGGATATAATTTATTTTACACAAAATTTTAAAGATAGTTTTTAAGAATTGTGAAAGACTGTTGTAATCGAGCAAAAATTCTACACATTTAACTCTGCCATTCAGTCTTTTAAATGCTACCGCACCAGTTAATTTTCGAGAATCATAGATAAAATATATTTATAGCTATCCAAAGCGATAAAGCTGGTTCTCGCAAATATTATATGGTGCTGGTTGAATGTGAGTGTCATCTGTACCTCTATTTCCTATTTCACAAACATTTGATCTCATTTAATAATAAAAAAAACACATTTGTATTTGTTTTCGCTTTTCGGAAATTGTGATTAGTCAATGTGTAGTAGTAATCCATCGCCATCAAGCACCACTCATTCATTTGACATTGTAATAGAATGTTTGTTCTGTTTGTCTTCTTATTCATTTTTAGATAACATCACCAGTGTTTTACCATCCACTGTATGGGAAAGGATACATCATCAATCATAACTGTACGCTGATCATTAAAAAGGGGATTGGAAACTTGGTGTAATAAAGGGATCTCCAGGTTCTAGTCACAAAGGTGTTTCAGTGCAAATAGAACTGTATTTGTACATCCATCTTAAATTTGAGAACAGCACAGCTAGTTACAGAATTGTCAACGAAGTACAAACTGGTTTTCAGAACCCAGAATCTTGTTATAAGGAGTAAAAGTAGTCAAATAAATAAAAATGTTTATCGAGGATGATGCGCAGTAAGTAATATTAGTTTAATATTTAAAATATGAAAATAAGGATCCATGAGAAGATCAATACAAATTTGTTAAAGTGTTAATAAACATTTAGTATACGTATATAATATCAGGGTGTTGGTTTTTAAACATTACGATTCGTTATTCTATTGGTCTAATAAAATAGTTTCTCGTCCATTTGTTTAATATTTAGTAAGGTAATATTAGAGCGCAATATAAAGTTATCTAGGAGTCGTGTTAACGATGCTTTAACTATTTCCTATATTAAAATTAGAATCGAAATATTTTTTTGTGGGGAAATATTTGGAATACCAGCTTTATTTTAGATTGAGTTAAATTTAGTAATCCATTACATTCAGATCTTAACGTAAAATACGTATGAAAATTTAGATTTTAATTTTATGTGGACCATCTATCTTACAAAAGTATATCTCTACTGGAAAATTTACTTTTCATGAATCACCCATAATTCACCTGTAAACAATTACCGGAAATAAATATTTTATTGCTAGCTTACACAAGCTTGTTCGATCGGCCACTTTTCAATACTTAAATTGAAAATAATTTTTTGCACAATTGTTACTTTTTTTTTAATTTATTTGAATTATTTCACGTGCAATGCAATTTTCAAAATGTAATCATCCAAATTTCCATTAGTATTTTCAACCCATAGATCTGTTCTTATGTTCAGGCTAATTGTACAAAATGCCCCATTCTATTTTCGTAAATGTTAAATTTTCCACTTTTGTCTAATCGTATCAGAATTACTGTCGTTGACTATGTTTTAAAGATAACACGCCTCAAACTACCTTCAGATTTTCTTCGCATTTTGTTTTACACATTGAAACACTTTCAAATATTATGAAAATATTATCGTTTGCATTTATTATTTCTTTTATTTGGTAAAGCTGCAAACATACCTTACTTTTATTATTTTTATTGCCATCGGTGTTGTTTCTAGGTGACGTTTTGGTTAAGCACGTATTTCTTATACTTTAATGATAAAATAAAATGAAATGCTCATGAATTCTGAACAACTTTTAATAATCTTGTTCTTTGCAGTTGTCATTCTGAACTTATTCATTTATTTACTTTCTCACAAATATCACAATTGATAATTTAACTGAATAATTTGTACTTTAGTATACATAGAGCTGATATTTATTTAAACAGTTATCAACGTTTTGTTGCTGTGATTTATATCAAGATAAAAGCGATACACATATACATTTGTAGTCAGTCAGATTGTACCTTATCACCTACTTTTTTTAATACGAGCTTAATAGATATTACCACACAATTATAGTGTCCAAGATATACCTAAGAATGTTTCTGTTTTATTATAATATTACATATTCGTGTACACAAATTCATATGTCATATAGTCATGTTTTAAGTTAGTTCTAATTGTACCTAACATTTGTTCTAAAATGCGCTAAATCTAGAGCCTTATCTTTTTGTTGTTTCTGCCTTATATTGTTTGATTAAATGAATAGTTAACACCTACTCTTCCAACTATGATGCGATAAAAATTAATCTTATCGTTTTTACTTTAAAATGGGCATTTCAAATTACCTATGAACCGTAATAAGTTGACTTTAATTTGTCTAATCGAACAATAGAAGTTGCCTGCAATACATTAAATCTCGGCAACCGTAGCAGTAATATAAGAGTCCCGCTAAAATGTTTTAATTTCTATGTTTCATGAAAACCCATTTTTGTTTTTACAGAATGGAGAGCTTTTGGATACAAAGTGCTATTGGGGCGATTAAGGCCATTGCATTTGTCTGTGATATAATCACATTACCGGTATACTTGGTGTTACAAAAACCTTGGAAGCGGAGAGAAGATGCCAAGCGCGTAAAGGTTTGTATTAAAAACTATTTTCTATGTGTTGAAAAATATGTTATACAGAGTTTATTTTTATATTCTTTTTAATTTTCAGGCCAAAATTGTAACTAATGATGAATCGGCACTAACTTATCGAACAATTGAACCTCCTCGAGAAGTGCATATAAAAATGCTGCAGGACAACATCGACACTCTCGAAAAAGTTTTCAATTATGTGGCTAAGACGCACTCTTCGAAACGTTGTCTGGGCACTCGACAGATCTTAAGCGAGGAGGATGAGGTACAACCAAATGGACGCATTTTTAAGAAATACAATATGGGTGATTACAAATGGAAAAATTTTATCGAAGCAGAGCGCATGGCCGCTGCTTTCGGGCGTGGATTACGTGAAATTGGCCAGGCGCCTCGCAAGAATATTGTTTTATTTGCGGAGACTCGGGCTGAATGGATGATTGCCGCTCATGGCTGCTTCAAGCAATCCATGTCGATCGTAACGGTGTACGCCACACTAGGTGAAGAGGGTGTAGCTCATTGCATTAGCGAAACGGAGGTGACGACGGTTATTACATCGCACGATCTATTGCCCAAATTGAAATTACTCTTGGATAAATGTCCCCTAGTTAACACCATTATTTACATGGAGGACCAATTGCATAAAACGGACACCGCCGGATTTAAGGATGGCGTGAAAATCATTCCATTTTCTCAAGTTGTCAGATCGGGTCAAGATAGTAAATTTGGTACGTAAAGCATTATAGTTTCTACACGTCCTTTAACCGATCGATATAAATTTTCTTTTGCATACGTCAATTAATTCTGTTTGTAATATTTACAGAAAGCGTACCGCCAAGTGCTGCCGATATTGCCATCATTATGTACACATCCGGATCAACTGGCACACCCAAAGGAGTCCAGCTGTCGCACAAGAATTGCATCGCAACAATGAAGGGTTTCTGCGACATCGTGCCCATTTTCCCTGACGATGTTTTGATAGGGTAAATCAAGCTTGACGAACTTGCAACTTATTCCAAGTAAATTACATTTTCTTTTAGTTTTCTTCCATTGGCACATGTTTTCGAGTTGGTAGCCGAGAGTGTGTGTTTGGTTACCGGAGTACCCATTGGATACTCGACACCATTGACGTTAATAGATACTAGTAGTAAAATTAGGAGAGGCTGCAAAGGTGACGCTACTGTCTTGAAACCAACCTGTATGACCACAGTACCAGTAAGTAGATTTTTAAATAAAAGATCATTCTTATTTATGTATTTTCGTTAATTTGGGTATGTTTTTATTTTCAGCTCATCTTAGATCGTATCTCAAAAGGCATTAACGATAATGTTAATTCCGGTTCCGCTTTTAAGAAAGCACTGTTCCAGTTCCTCTATCAATATAAAGTAAAATGGACCCACAAGGGTTACCTGACTCCGTTAATTGATAAGTATGTCAAGTTGTAATTATTCTATTAGACTTGTACCAGTCTATTAACATTCACTGTAAACCGTTTACGCAGGTTGGTTTTCAAGAAAGTTTCCAAGCTTATGGGCGGTCGTGTTCGTATGATGATGTCGGGCGGAGCGCCATTATCACCAGATACTCACGAACAAATTAAAACCTGTCTATGTGTTGATTTAATACAGGGATATGGTTTAACAGAAACAACATCTGGGGCTACCGTAATGGATTGTAAGTTTGCATGTTATTTATAACTGGCGGCATTTTAATTTATTGTTGTCGTTTGACCAGACCGCGATATGCAGTATGGACGTGTTGGTGCACCACTGACCGTTTCTGAAATACGGTTATTCAATTGGGAAGAAGGGGGTTACCGAGTGACTAACAAGCCATACCCACAGGTAGCTTTCGATTTTGGGTTATACCCTTTCGGTAATAAAAATGAGTGTTCATTTACTATTTTAGGGAGAAGTTATTGTTGGTGGTGAATGTGTGTCTATGGGTTATTATAAGTTGCCTGGTAAAACGGCTGAAGACTTCTTCGACGAAGATGGCAAACGCTGGTTCAAGACAGGTGATATTGGAGAAATGCATCCCGATGGAGTACTTAAAATCATTGGTAAATTTTGTTTCGTCATTTAATGAGCTATTAACTTATTGATCAAATATTTAGATCGCAAAAAGGATTTGGTTAAATTGCAAGCAGGAGAATATGTTTCACTGGGGAAAGTGGAATCAGAGTTGAAAACGTGTCCGTTAGTTGAAAATATTTGCGTGTATGGTGACCCAACAAAACAGTTTACAGTAGCCTTAGTGGTGCCCAACCAGAAGCATTTGGAGGAATTGGCGCAGCGTCATGGCTTGGAGGGCAAAACATTTGAAGATCTTTGTTCTAACCCGGTGATAGAGAAAGCAGTTATAAAGGAATTGGCTGAGCATGGCAGAAAATGTATGTACACATAATGAAGTTAATTTTTCAATCAGAAAATAAATTTTTAACCATACTCAAATTTAGGCAAGCTGCAAAAGTTTGAAGTTCCCGCCGCTATTACTTTGTGTAAGGAAGTGTGGTCGCCCGATATGGGTCTTGTGACGGCCGCTTTCAAACTAAAACGTAAAGATATTCAGGATAAATATCAACATGATATTAATCGTATGTACGCCTCATGAAATTGACAACAAAATTAGATGTAGATCATACTAAAGGAAATCGCAACAGGATCAATAAAAAAGCAACGTGTTTGTTTTGTCTCCATACTGCTCGATCTAAAGCGGGGGCCATATTTATTTGATCTGATCAGAATTATATACAGAATGATTGAAAAATTTAAAATATATTTATTAAAAGATAATTAAAAAAAAAGTTAAATTAAAACTCAAAATATCACATCAAAGCTCGCGCCAGAAGGACACATTCATTGAACGGAATAATCATTTTCGGTAAAGCCCTAAAGTTTTCTTAAAACTCTTCCACGCGTATTCCCAGAATCAGAAATTGTTCTGATTGCCCATAAAAACACTAAAAGTTCTAAATAAATTTTAATCAAAATTTGTAAAAAAAAAAACAAAAAAGAAAACGGCCGTTAATTTGCTGATAAAATATTATTTCTTAAGCATTGTTACATTTTTGGTTAAATTTTTGGTTTGTTTAATTAGTTTAATTTCATAAAGAATGCAAATGATTATGAAGTATCCTATTAATGTAGGAATGTTTCAAGCAAAATTATCTTATAACAAATTATGTACTAATTTATTTCGTACTTTGGTCGTAATATCATTAATACCTTTTTTTAATGAAATTCTTGTAAATTCTTTATAAAATAAATAACAAAAAAACTTTTCAGATATTAGTTTATAGCTGCAATTTGCAATTGTTATTAAATTAAGTATTTTTGAAATAGTAAAACTAAATTTAAGGATTAGAACTTAAAATATATAATGGATTTTTTGTTTTTAAATAAGACTTAAGCGAAGCCAGTAATTTTTAACAAATACAAAAAAAAATAGTGAATAAAATATTAATAAAAGTGTAAAATGCAATTGCAAAAGTGTAATTCACTGAGGGGTTGTCATTCTACAGCAGCTTTTCAATTATTTGTTAAATACATTATATGTATATGTTAAGTGTAAAAAAATATAATCATTCTTGTTACAGCGATGTAGATAAAAAAAATAAGAATTTTTATTAATCATAATACTGGTATTTAGGGATGCTTCCTGTGATTGAGATATGTGACATCTATTCGAATTCGTTAAATTATTTTTAGACTCATGAAATGTCAATATAAATTAAAGCTGAAAGCTTAAATAGCTTTCATAAGAATCGAACATATTGATTTCTTGCGGGATTTCATCAGTGGTTTAACACAACAAGAGAAATTTATTAAATCAGTCATGTGATGTACAATAGTTTATCGGTAAAGCTCTGTCTCATGAATGGCTAATGTGTAATTTGAATAAAATAAATTGATAAAAAAATATTTTACTGTAACAAAAAGAAATAATTTCTTGCACAAATGTAAAAAATATACATATTTTTTTGTTATATTTTTGTGACGGAAACAATTGTTCTTTATCGTATTAAATTATTTTTAGTAGTTTGTCTATTCAACGTTAGGTGGCGCTTGTGTGCATTCAGTGCAATTCAATATGGCAATTTTAGCATTTCAGCTGCTATTTTGTATACCATACACATAATTACCTCACCGAGTTTCGTAACTACATATCTCAGTGGCTGCATTATGCTCATTTGATTAAGTTCGCCCGTTTTTTGTTTACACCAAAAACAGGTTGCGAAAAATCCTCAGAAATTCTTATTAAACTTCGAAAAAGCTCACATTGCCTTAATAAAGCAATAATTAATTTTTATGCACAAATATCGTTAACAGTGTTGTAAAAGTATTGTATTTTTCTGAGTAATTTGACCAGTCACTCCTATTAGGAAGATAGCGACAATTGTTATAACTGGTGTATAATTTGAGACTTCGGAGCGTAAAACCTCCTCTTGTTATTTATGCATTATCTTTGGTATATACTCGCTATCTATGCGTCGATATGGCAATATTCTGCAAATGTCACTTTTTGGGGTAAACAAGCTTTTTTTTGTCAACATCTACTCTTTATTCAACATAATCTATAAACAATAACAAATCAAGGGCTGTTAATTCTACATAACAAATTTAAAATTATTGGCAAAATGTTGCAATCAATTAATTGCATTCGAATGGGACAAGTGCTAATCGATGAAAATTTGCAGTTATTTATACTTTGCAACAATTGTCACACAGATCTGAAAAATATCAACGATTTTCGCAGACATCTGGAGAAGTGTGAAGGACTTGAGCGTATATTCCAGGATGGACAAAAGTTAAAGTACAATACGGACAGAAGCACCCAACTATTTGGAAAAACTGCGAAAGGGATTACAGAGGTAAGTTATTAAAAAGAAATTGATGTTCATCTCAATTATGCCTGTCTTGCAGTTTATAATTTATGATCACACAGACGTCGACTTCACGGAGGCAGTGTCTGATTACATAGATCTCATTAACATAGAAGAGGAGCTGCTGGACCCTAAATGGTATTCGGATATAAACCCTGAAGGAAATAATGCAGATATTGCACAGAAGCCATCCAAACAGTACGATGTACTGGTAGAGGAAGTCACACCGTTTGTACAATTTAAGGAGAATGTTCGTAGCACATATCATACAATCTCAGGAAAGATTACATCAGAAACGGGACGGGATTTAAAAGCAGTTAACAGCGTTAATATAAATACTACAAAAGTTAATGTAAAGCCAGTTATAAAACGTAGACGCCCGACCGTTGTAGTTCAGAATACACCCACACTTCTTTCTGTACCACAACCACAAAGAGCAATAGACTTAAAGAGGTCATCAGAATCAACTAAAATAGATCAAACATACCAAATACCCATGGCTAAAAAATTAAAAGCTGAAAATGGATCGGCTGCAAATGGAACCACGAAGCCCGGTACAATAGCACCAAAAGTAAGTCAATGCCAGACGTCGGTTGTGGCCACACGACCCAATCTACGAAATAGTGCCATAATTCCTATTGCCAAAAAATCGCAAACCCCATTCCATCGAAATACACAACCAGCAAGTGAGAAGCAAACGGCCCAAATATTAAACAAGTTACAAAACTTAGGTCTGCAAGTTAAACGTACTCATCCACTTACTGCGGCCCCACTAGAGCCTTCCAGAAAAACAGACGACAAGACCTTAGAAATACTACTGAAATTACAGTCAAAGGGCATGAAAGTCAAAGTACTTAACAAACAAAGCGCTGATGTTTTACACAAACCCCCATCTCAGTCCTCCTCAGCGGTAACTTTGAATTCTGGTCACCAAACCGCAGTTAAGCCTAATATGGCTTTTGAACAAAATCTAAATAAGAACCTTATCATTCGGAAAGTTAATTGATCCATTGCCTTTCTAGTGAACACCTAATCTCCATTGTCCTATCCCGCTCTCTATTACAATTCTGGAAGCTTAATATTTAAGCAATAAATGTGTCACAATGCATATAACAAAATCTTGTGTTTGATTTTCTTGTTCTTGGCAACGCAATATGGCAACACGCACAAAACTGTCTACATGTGTGTTGACAGCCGCAGCTGATGTCAGACTTTTGTGTTTTATATCTTGTGGTGTTTTGTGTTTAATCCGAGCGAAATTTCTAACAAAAATATCGTCAGATATTTTAATTTAGATATATATATTGTAGGATTTGTGCGCAGCGTTGGCCAAAACATATAGGGGATTTAAGTAGTTTAAGCATCATAACCGCTTCGTAGTTCAGCGGTCCAGATTCCGTGCAATATCAGATTATCGGTGCGTATTATGGAAATATTTCTCCTAGACTTATATAATTTACAAAGTTTGAGTTGGAACAACTTACATTGCCCTTGTAAACAGTTATATCCTAAAGGTTTCTAACATACACACTTGCAGCATTTGTGCTACTTCAAATTAGTGGTGTAAGCTATCGTCATGAGGCATTCCCTGCAACGTAAAGTTAATGTGTGAGAAAACTGATTAGTTACCGTGGACTCTTGATGTGCAGGAAAATATTCCCTGGAATGAATTTATGACATGTATTACTTATGCTTGGAAAAACTGGAACACATGTTGTAGTTCTGCATTCACCTACACCAAGTTTCAGATTAAGTAATATGCACATATCAAGTGAATAAAATCAATAACAATGAACCACCCCTTTTGGTGCTATATACCTACCATTCTGAAATGTGTAATTTACAACATAACTAAAAGGAACAAAGGCACAAGTTATTTAGAAATAATTAAAGAAAAATTCCATGTAAAGCGTTAAAACTGCAACGGCGTTCTTTTATTTAGTGACTAACTGCTAAATTTTATTTTATTAGATTATCACATAACAATATTATTAATTAATAATAAAATAGACAAAAAAAAAGTGGTTTCTGTAAATATTTTCATTTTGAATTGATCGAAGGTGTTACTTTTTACTTAAATGTACTAATATAGCTCTACATTATTTGATAAGGAGAACGACATACAAGAATTAACGATTCTAATAATATGTTGTGAAATTAGCTGGCCTCTTAGTCAAGCGAACGTCTACGTTGTTTGTTGCTGCAATTGTTCTGGTTGAGAACTTCATTCGAAAGACGTGATAGTAGGGGCAATTCTTTCATTGATACATTGACCGTGGGCAACGGCTCCAGCCGATGTAATTTTTTTAAAGGTTTGACAACATGATCTGGTGTGTTGGGCAAACTGCTCACGGAATGCTGGGTAATTCTGATAATAGGTTTTTGTGAATTAGTTGACTCCTCACCCAAGGAATCGGGGCGAACGGTGGAATTTATTAACTTCTGATTATATTGGTGTTGAATTTCTTCCTGCTTTTTAGCACATTCCTTAAGCAAAAGCAAATGGTCCAGTTTGTCAACCGTCGCCTTCAGCTCATGTTCCCAAACGTCGTTCTGTTCTTGTCGACCATCTCCACCTTCGATAGGTCTAACAGCCAAAAACCTAACTTTCTGCCTTAAAGCCTCCAAGTCGCTTTCGTCAACAGCACCCGCAATGAGTTCGGAACCATCAGCATTTATTTTGCCCTCAGATGTTATGTGTGGCTTTATAACAACTTCGTCTTCATCTTCCAAATCGGAATCTTCTATCCTAGCTAATGTTGCCAGCTGAACGTGATTGCCGCTGCTGGTCTTACTGGAACTGGCGACGATTTCTGATTGCGACTGAGCCCCTAGGGACATTTGACTACCAACTACAGAAGGATAGTCACATTTTTCCAGTTCCATGTGGAAATCAGGCAAAGATGGCATCTGAGACGAGGTTGGTGAGTTCAACTCTGCTCCAACGCCGGGTTCTCTAGGTCCCGGTGGAGGGGTGTTCAACAATTGTGGATAGTCTCCACGTTGTCGGTGAATATCGTCACTTATACGTTCTAAATTACGTAGAGCGGTAGCATATGTGTTCTTTGCTGTTTGAACCTGCAATTGAAGCTCCTCTATGCGATTCTTCTGAGTTTGCAATTGATCCTGGCATATTTGTTTTTCTTCAAAGTACGGTCGAGATTTTGTAATGCTCCTGCGAAAGCGTTCTTCCAACTGCTGCATTTTTTGTTCCGTTACGTGAAAGACTCTTGTTCGCTTTTGATGCTCCGCATGGCATTCGGCCTTTTGTTTTTCGGCATCCATAACCTTTTGTGTGGCATGATTTAACATCTCTTGCCAAGCATTGTCAAATTGCCATTCATGGGAGTTAGACATGAATCGTTGTTCGGCCAGTGCCACAGTTTCCTTGGCTGCAGCGTGGATTTCTGCACGATAGACGACATTAAAAATTTGTTCTGTGGAAAAGAATACAAATATTTACCATTGGCTCTCTGAAATTTTACTGCTGCCTTTTGACATTCTATTTGAGCCTCCCTGGCCTTATCTAACGCTTCGTAATAAGGTCTTGCCTTGTCAATATAGCTTCCCAATTTTTTAGAGGACAGTTTAAGGCGTCTTGTCGACTCATTCAGCAGTATGCGAAAGGTGGAGTTGGCCTCCTGAAAATACATATATACAATAATGATGGAGACGAAAAAAAATGTTAAACTCAGCAGTATAAAATATTCACAGTCATACCTCCAACTCTATTTCCAGCTTGTTAATTTCATCAGTGGCTGTATTGAGGTTTTCCAGCTCAATCTGAAATAAAAATTTAATCGTTTAATCTTTGTCATCCTTCTGAAAATTCATATTAGGTGAGAATACTAGATTAGGCATAACAAAGCAGCTAAATATGGTGTCATCAAGCCCAAGACGGACAAGAGATGCAACTAAATTTGACCTAAGTAAAGTGTCGGTATGTATGTGTGTATATATAGTTGAAGACACCATTTAATTGTTGCCTATTCTTTTATTGTATGTCCTTAAAGGCTCGAGTAGACAGGGTGAATGTCAGCGGATTACTACGCACTCACAACGACTATGTCCTGAAAGCTGCAGAAAATCTCTTTAAAGCTAAAAACTTTCAAGAGGTCTTTCAAGAGTCTATGCAGTAAGTTTCATTTAAACTTTATTTAGCAACATCAAATGATGCAATAACCTATTTGTTTTCAGTGCTAAATCGTACTTGCATGAGCTTGGCATTTTTAAGGATGTTAGCGTCCACATCGATGTAAGTCGTGGCAAGAATGCTTCTCCTGATGGCTATGAGATTACATTCAAGGGCAAAGAGTTATCGCGGATTGTGGGATCCGTCGGAACAGAAGTTGGCCAAAATGAAGGATCTTTACGCACGGAATTAACAATCCCCAACTTGTTCGGCAGGGGCGAAAGCATTTCCCTACAAGGGTCTTACAGCAGCAAACGGGCCAACGATATTCAAATTAAATTTTGGAAGTCATATTTCCATACCAAATTAGTAGAAAACAGACCAGAGTATGTACACAATATATTAGTAAGATATTCCACCTAAACTAACATTTTTTACCTTACAGAATATCCTTTTCTTTGTTTCGCCATTTGGATCGTTTTGATGTTAGCAAATTTCAAAATACAAACTATGGATGCATCGCTGAATTTGCACTGAATACCTTAAAACCACTTGAGGTAGGGCGCTTGCAAGTAACAACACTTGTAATTAGAATTTTGTTTATTTCAGCTGACTCATTCAATTCAATACGAAGCTTCCATACGAGAAATGTCTTTGCTGCACAAAAATGTACCGATGGCTATTAGAGAGCATTGTGGCCCCAAGTTGGCTTCACTTGTACGTTACTCTGTAATTTTCGACCAACGGGATAATCCTGTATTCCCCAGTCAAGGTATTATGATAAAAACTATCAACGAGTATTGCGGATTGGGTGGTAACATTGCCTACATCAGCAATAACACACATGCCGACATCAGTGTTCCGCTGTTTGGAGGATTGGTGGCACAGGTATGTGGCCGCGTGGGTGTTATCAAGGAAACTAAACAAACTACCATCCTGCCGTTGAATAACCTTTTTTATTGCGGAGGCCCCTTAACACTGAGAGGTTTCCGTTTTGGAGGCGCTGGACCCGTCGTGGATGGAACTCCAATAGGAGCCCAAGTAAGATGATATATTGTTGTTATTAAGCAAAGAATTTTAAAATTTCCTTTTTAGACATATTGGTCGACCGGTTTCCATCTGTGGGCCCCCTTGCCATTTAACAAGGTATTTAAAGGACTGGGCGATAACTTCCGAACACATTTGTTTTACAATGTGGGAAACTTCAATACGTTCTCAACAGGTAATATATGCATGCATACATGTTGCAACGGGTTGTTTAAATATACATATACCAATCTCGTCATTATAGAAAATATGCGCAGTGCAGCTGGAATTGGTCTGGCATTCAAATTAGCAGAACGCGCTCGAATCGAACTGAATTATTGCATACCGATACGTAAATGTGTTGGAGATAAAGTAAATAATGGATTCCAATTTGGCATCGGTTATGAATTTGTTTAAAATTTAGATATCAGGCATTAAAGCAGTGACACTTTGAGAATAATACAAATCAATGCAAATACAGAACAGTATATCTAAGAATTAGTGACAACATGTCTATATTTATTTATTTCATGTATAGTAAAGGGCGCTAACTCATAATTTTAAATTATGCTGAAATGGATTTGTGTTGGTGTTTCTATTGAAATGGGAGAATTATACGATGGGAAATCAATAATTATAAATAGAAGTTATGGATTTCTCGTAATTTTAATTCTAATCAGGATCCGAATTAAAATTATAAGTAATAAATAAATAAAAAAAAAATAAATTAAATTATTTACTTCACCAGAAGACACAATATATAATAAACATAATTTCCTAAATTATTTTTTTTTTTATATTCGTCAAAAAAAAGTTTGCGGTTCATAAGCCAGTACAGAGCGTAGTTTCGACACATGCACTAATATTTTTGATTTATAATGATTTATGTGGTATTTCAGAGAACAGCTTAAATGAAAATAATTGGAATTCAGAAAAGCTGCAATAAAAATATAATTTTAATAGAAATTTAGAAAATTAAAAATCAAAAATTATTAATTGCAAATCAGAGGCCAAAAATTGGATGCCAGAAATAACAAATTAATACCAAAATTGTTTTATTAAAATACAAAAACATATTTGTAAAAAGTGTTCTAACGATCGCTTTCACTATCTCCTAGATTTATAATGCTTAAAAGCATATGATATTAAGCAATCATCCCGACTAAAGATGTAACAAGTCCATCATTTTTTAGTCTGATTTAATTTACGTTTTCTGTTTGAAATAGATATTTTTTCTATACATCAATATGTACTTCTATTCTGAATATCGGTATATTCTGAATTGCACTTAGAATATCCTGATTTTCAGTTCATATTTCCTGAATTACAAATGAAAATTCTATTCATCCTTTGCTAAATTACAATTTCCAATTGAAAATATACATGTAATATAAATGTTATAATATATATTATTAGTATATGCATAAAAGATTTTCCAACATTTACATCTAAAAAATTGTATTTTCCTGGTTAGTGGAGTCATCAGCTTTGAATAATTCGCAGTGACCCCGTGGAGTGATACGGAAACGTGCTTTATATAGCCCCAATGTGTATTAGAAATCGCCTTGATAATGTATAGCAACTCCCGTAAAGAAACAACGTGGGCAAAGAGAGAAAGGAGAACAGAATAAATGTTATTTTCATTTATTCCAAATCGCGATAAATATATCACTGGTCTTCGGAACCACCCTCCCGCGGAGAATTGAACCGACAAACAAACGTACAGAAACTAGCAAGCACCCATCGCTTAGCACACTCAGCTACGATTGCTCACCACCGCACATCATCAAGAATCAAGCAAAGGTAATATTCACAAAGTAATGTTAAATTTATAAATAGATTAACATAGTTATGTTAAGGAGAGGTGTTGCCATAGGTTAATTTTAATCTCTACCGGACTGCTACACCATTAAACTAATAATTATGCTAGTGAGGTAAAACGTAATTTCATAATACATACAGAGATAGTTTCACTTACTCATACGCTTTGGACTGTTACTGAAATGTTATCGAGAAATATAGAAAACTGTTAACACATATCCACATCGTTTACTAACATTACAGAGGCGTGGGGTAGCGTGGCCGAGCGGTCTAAGGCGCTGGTTTAAGGCACCAGTCTCCTCGGAGGCGTGGGTTCGAATCCCACCGCTGCCAAGTAGGTTTTTTTTATTCATAAAATATTTTTTGCGGTTGGATTAAAGATGAATAAATTAAATATAAGTACAACTTAAAATAGAAAAAACAAATTATTTTTGAAAGAGACACCGTTAACATTTTTTTTGCCTTGTAAACAATGCACGGGCGATACTACTGCTTTGTGACCAATAAAAATTTTCGGCAATGTTTCTTAATTATTTTTTTTTTGTATTATATTAAAGCGCTTTGGTTGGTAATGTAGTTATTTTGTATAGAATATTTTAAATCTCTGCAGTTTTATTGGACATAACGATTAAAAAAAGCAGCTAACAGTTGTATTAATAATAACATGCAATCAATCTTTCGAATCTATAAATGTGTTTTGCAAGACACATAAAATAAAAGTGCTGCTCGGAACACATCACTCGTTCGCTTGTTGACAGGAAGTTTTCCTTGGAAGAATATCGTTTTAAACTCTAACAATTAGTATTTTACGCAATCCCCTTTAAGAACTCCTGTGTATAAAAACTATTTAGTGCAGAGTTTTTCTCACAAAAATACGTGAGGATAACACAAAAGATCACTGTTTCTTTGGATTTCTGGGGCACAAAGCGTGCGATAAAATCCTGCTCACCACAGGGGGACAAAGCGTGCGACCAGATCCTACTCACCCACAGGCCGCAACAGATATTTTAATATCTGAACGATTTGTTTCCTGTGACCGTGAAATTTAATTTAAAACGATTTTATCCAAAAATGGACATGGCATTCAAAACTGTAGTTTGCTAACTAACATTTGCGTTCACAAGTCCAACAGGATGGTGTGATATCGTCGTGATTGCATTGCTTTTGATTAAGTTGCAATCTGACGCGTTTGTAATGTGTCGATATATGTATCTACTTTATTTTCTTTAGCCTTGCATTCCGTCATTATTAAATTGTAAATAAATAGATTGATTTTTACAACAAAACCAAAGTATTGGTATACTACCACTTCGTTTCTATATCCTCTGTAGAAAATTGTTCCACTGGTCTACTATTCATATAAGCTCACCTTAATGCGAGGGTCCAGCTCGGTATCTTCAGCCGACATTTTTAATAACTGAGGTGTCAAAAAAACTTGTTTCTTGTCTGCGTCTCGTCGTTATATGATGGGAATATCGCTCTCTGGTACGGCCCAGTGTCAGTCCTCTGAAACACACACCTACAAGAATTTCCAGGGAAATGGTTGCAGTTAAATTTCACAAGAAGTTATAGCAAATTGCAAAACAGTCAGTAACGAATTGGGACTCAAGACAAATTTACTTTATTTTTATTACTTTTTGCGCATCAAAGGGCAACGATGCTATAGTTTTTTTTCACTTTCTTTGTGCTATTGTTCGTACCAGAGCAAACGTAATTAACTGGTTTCAACACATATTAACAAATTGTTGTTTTTGTTTAGTTTATTTCTCAGTACACTGAAATATTTACGATTTTTTTCAATATTTCTTGTCCACCGTGATTCTTCTAATTTAATATTTTTTTAATGCAAGCCAGACATAAACGAATGAAAAAACGCCACAGCGCAGCCTGACCAACGAACAGCAACTAATGACAGCTAGTAGTCGGTATTTGTAAGTAGTTGGTGTTCATCACGGCTTACCTACAGTTATTTCTATCCAACATCGCCAATAGACGCTCAGATAAGATTGACAAAATAACAAACTATAATACATTGTTTGTCAAATTTACGTCGTTAGCATGGATTTCGTTCAAACTATTCATGGTTTCCCATACATTAGCGGTTAAAAATTAATACACTTTTACAGCACTGCCAGCTACGAATTCTGTGCAAAAATTGGACGAAACAATAACCAATTTAATAAATTAAAAAGAGATAATATTTACAAATATGATATATGTATGCAGTATGATTTACTGTGAATATTTTTATATGTATAAGTATATAAATTGAATTGATGTCTTAATTTTCTTATATCCCAAGACCACTATCGTCGTTACCTACATTAGCGTAGTTTTCCGCCAAATTACTCAAGGTTTTCCAAACAATAATTGAAACGCAAAAAAAATTAATGCAACTCCTTTACTGCACTGCCACCTATATTTTTAAGACATGAATTGGGTTCAATGACCACAAGCGACGAATAGAAAAACAACAATAAAATAATTTATACATAAAAAATGGAGTTATATTTTCAAGGAATCTGATTTATTAATGTATTTTGGAATAATATGAATGTCATTAAATAGTTCTGACAAATTGTCTTGTCACAGTTCCCTTCTAATTCTCGTACTTACAAATTACAAAAAACACGCTTGTTTGATGATGTACACAAAAAACTGGCGCAAACTAAATCAAATGAGCATAGTGAAACCACTTTTAGATAGTTACTAAACTCAGTGGGTTAACTACAGTAATGGAATTTGGGTGTTATCTACAAATTAAAACAATAATGCTAATTTTTGTTGTTGTACACAACCAAGTGATAAATAAAATAAAAAAAGAGGATAGCTTACAACATTTTAAGATGATAAGGACACTAATATGTAAATTTTGCTGAACACACACATTGTATAGTGATATTCCAAAACACTAAACAGAACCGCACAGAAATCGAACATGAACAAGAGCGTCGATAATTACTTGCGTCCAAATGACACAAATACGGTATGCGAATCGGCTAGTAACTTTTAACACAAAAAACTTAAGCCATAATCTAAATTATTAAAAAACGTGATTATATTGCTATATATTTATCATCGCTCAACAAACAATGGTTGCAAAATCATGTTCAAAAAATGAATCTTGACAATAGCCCAACTACACCACAGTTGGGCTTTGCTTTTAAAAAACCCATTGTTAGCTAAACACGTTATTAGCCACAAAATGACAGTTGAAACGCCAAAAAAGCAGTGCCATAAATTGCAGTGCCTCATGCGATTGTAGAATTTTAACAATCAATACAATTTTCGGCAAACAGTTATTTTTTATCAAATTTATCTAAAGACATTTGTGCAAATCTGTGTTTGATTATATTCTTTTCCTTATAATTTTTTATAGTTTTTTTGTTATAGTTTTATTTCCACGGTTTCGAATTCGATTCGACATTTGAGTAGGTCGGAGATTTATGAATCTTTATACGGTTTCACAACTAAGAAACACCCTTGCATTATTAAATATAATTAACAGAAAAAGTCAACAAACGTGTAGAAAAAACTTACGTGATTTTGAAAACTTAATTTTTATATACAGACATGCGTTTTCTTTACAGATTGTATAATATAAATAATTTGCAATTATTTCATATTATGCTATTTATTTAGTAATAAATTTTAATTATTAAATATTTTTCATAATATAAGTATAAATGTGCTAAAGAGGCTACATGTTTTTTGTTTTACTTAACACATTTCATGTTTTTATATTAATTTTTTTTATATTCTTATTTTATTTAAATTTCTCAAAATTTGTTTACAATGTTTTTGCTGTGTTAACATTTTATTGTTGTTTTATATGAAAACGTACAAAAGTATACTTTTAAAAAGCTTTCTTTTTGTTTATTTAAATTATAGCTATTATTTAGTTTAATTAACACTTATATTTGAAGGAATGTCCTTTTAGTTGTTATATTTAAGAAGATCGAATTGGAAAGGCATTATCCAGTATATACTTACTTATACGATATAATCCGCAATATGATTACATATATATTTAAGAGTTTTCGGCACCTCCGTAAAATACTCATCCATGACAGTATTGTTTATATATAGGGTATTAATATTCTAATTGCGTCAAAGTATGTTATATTCATATGCAGTGTGGAGTTAATTTTCGGAGACCTCTTTCTTAGTCTTACATATGGCTTGTGAATCAAATTACATACAACTTACGTAAATCTGAATAATTTTAACATAGATAGAGAAAACAAAAAATCAAATCATAAAAATACGCTTTTGTTGACTTTCTTAGCTACAGCTACACATAACAACATATGTATGTATGTATGTTTGAACCTTTTTGGAGTAAGTCTAATGTTTTTATGTTCTATATCGAAAAATAGGTTCCTTGTCGGGAGAATAGCACCTGCCTTTTTTTAATTTTTGTTTTCGTTTAATTACTATGTTTTCTATTTACTCGCTGTCTATGTTTAAACCTACGCGCTTTTCTTCCTCTAACATGGCATCCAATTCATCAGTAAGGTTGGCTAACATATTGCCGATATCATTAAGGACATTGGCCGACACCTTCTGGCCACTGGCTGGTGCTGTAGGAGCGACAGTTGCAGCACCTGCGCCTGCATTTCCTGGTGTTATGACGCTTGTGTCAATAGGACTTTCAGATATTATCTCATCAGTGTTTATAGAACTGGGATTGCACAAGACCGCCAGTGAGGGAGCACTGTCCGCTTGCATAGGGGGGTATTGTATGGTTGGCGATCGAAGTAGTGAAATGCCAGTACTGCCACCACTTGTTGTGCTGCCGATGCTCTCACTTCGTATCAAACAGGCATCATGAAGTGAAGATGATGACTTCAAAGAGTGGAATGAATGCGCAATATTGGCTATGGTATTTGTAGAGGAAGAGGACGAAGACGACGAGGAGGAATGCAAATGACTGCCGGGCGTAATTTGTGAAGTTACACTCGACGTTTCCTGACGGTTAAGAAAACGTTGTTTTATAGTACCGGTGTTTTCATTGGCAAACGGTATAGTGTCAATGGAGTCTATACTGGAGTTGGACTGAAAAATTACAAAAATCGATATTATATATTTATGTACATATAGCTTTGCATTTAGCTTACCTTATTGTCATGAAACTTTTCACAATGTATTTCTGCGGTGGTTTGCTGTATGGTGGCATAGTTGGCATAAATGGGTTGGGAAGCTTGTTGTTGTATATATGCCGAGTGCGGATGGATAGAGGAGGTCGCGCTCTGGACCCCTGACGCTCCATAATACACATTAGTATTGAGTCCTTGGTTGGATACGGGAGCAGCTGGATTTATCTGCGAGCCATCTTGGTTAAGAGCACGAGAATTTCGAATACTGCAATGACGCCTGGGTGGTTCAGGAGCAGTTTTTTTAGATGCCATTGGACTTCCAGCCATGTAAGGCTGCTATAATAAAATAAATTCATTAAAACGGCACAATTGTCTTCATCAAGAATATTTAGTTGGCAATCAATCGTGCTGTTAATAAAAGCAGTAAAAAATTGGCAAAGACATACATTAGCTAAGCTGGATTTTTCTAATATATTGGCAGCACCCGCCGATGTTGAAATAGCCGCGGACCCAGATTGTACGCTAGGATTTGCTCCTCCCAAACCGGCGGCATGACACACATATTCAGCAGCGGCCGCATTCATGTAATGGTGATGTTCCAATGGAGGCATTGAATTCAATACAGCTCTTTGTAAAATGCCACGTTGTTGACGAGGTAAAGTACCACCACCTTCTTCATACAATATCTCACGGGCAGCGGCATCATTGGTGGGCGTTATATCTCCATCATCATAGGAACGACGCCAATTCTGAAATATATTGTACAAGATATTTTTATTATATATGTATGATAAACATACATACATATACATATGTATATGTAAGTGTTTGTATTTTGTTGCGAATGGATTTACCATGGTGGTTGGGTTGCTTAAGATACGCTGAAGCCCTGCTCCCCCCGATGCAGCTCCGCCCGCACCTGACATTATAGCAGTCTGCTGCAAATGATGCTGTTGTGACAAAGCATGATGCTGCTGCATTTGCGATGGATTGGCGAAATGGCCGTAATCGGTTGTAGTATAATGACTAAATGTCAAATGGCTGCGTGTGCTATTGTCATGTATATCCTCCAGAGATTCCAGACTTTTTCCGCGCGGCTGTCGCACCTAAGAATTTAACAGCGGTATAAGTAAGATGTGTTTTGTGTTGGATTATCCCAAGTTAAAAAAAAAAAATTATTGTAATACAAATTAAAAAAATATATAAATACAATCTAAAATAGCTTCGAGACCGTAATCTGTAAGTTTCTTATAAAAGAATTGTTAATAGTACAGCGACGAAAAGCAAATTTTATTCCACACAATGTGGACATACATTATTACGACATCGACTGTCTAGCATCAGTAGTTTTTTAGAAGTTTAAGTGTACTTGTGATATCCACTTCTCATGAACATTACCTTTATTAGGACAACATCATTGTCACCACAACACTCGTGATTACTACTCGTGCAATAGTTTACTTCAGATATTGTATTTGTATTGGCATATATTTTGGAATCATCCCATGACACACGAGCTGTGGGCAAATAAGTAGGTGTAGGGGGTAGCTGTTGCCAAGGTTTGGCATATATCTGAATAAACAAAATAAAATCAACATAAAATAAAATAAAAATACGAAACAATGTTAACAGAAAATTATCTAAAAAAAACCCCCTTATTTAAAATTTTTAAAAAAATATTCCTATGTAGTTTCAATAAGCTACGAACCTGTTGATTGTAGGGATTAGCTCCTCCAGGATTCCATTTTCCACTAATGATATCTTTAACGCGTTTTATTGCAAGCAGGATTTTCTTTTGATGACCCAATTTCACAATCCCAATATCCTCAAGATCTTCCCAAGTGACTTGAGTTACTTCCCGAACCGTTTTATAGTTTTGATCCAACAACGGCTGAATGTACTCTTCCAGACGCAGCAATTGCAACCACTCTTCTATCGAGCCCTGTGGTTAAACACATTTAAATGTTAATAAACAAAAAAATATGGTACTATGTTAAAAGAATTTAAAGTAAAACAAAATCATTTATGGAACATTTTACAAACTTTACAAATACTTGTAATTATTAATTAAAATTTTAAAAACTTTTAAAATTTTTAAAACTATTCGCACCGCTGTAACAATCAGCAGCAGTTATAAAATATGTTTATCTTTTACGACTAATGCATTTGGTTTTGTTCTGAATCAAAATTGGTAACTAAACCAAAATATAATATATGTACCTAGAAGTACATTATAACAGTACTTCACAGATGTTACATTTTTATTTGGCATTAATACGTAGTATTGAAGGTATTGTAATTAACTGTGATGCAGTTTTATTGACCTTATTGGCTTTTAATGCACCTATATGAATATGTTGTACGTGCAATGTTATGGGTTACAAATTATTTTCTCTGGCATTTCCATTCAAATGACTTACTGGTACGAAGTGCGGCAAATTATCTAAAACTTGTAGTTTGTCGATGCGTTGCTTAATTCGCTCACGGTGATGTGGATTTTTGATGCCAATTGCTGTTAAATCCTCAGGGGTCATGCGGGCAATGGTGGGTAAATCATAACCCGCTGTAATGAAGAGTTGGGCATATTCCTCATATTTCATCTCCATTAGCCAGTCCACAATCAACTCTTCGCTACGCTGGCGGTCCATAGAACCTATGGAACATGAACTCAAAGAACTACATCTTGGGGATGATAGCGCGCCACCACCACCACTGCTGCGTATAGAGCCGGCCCCAGAGACGCCAGTAAGATATGATGAAGCGCGTCCTGAATCTAAGCTAGCGGTGGAATGACGAGATCCAGAACCAGCTGAACCTGATGAGGAACCGGGAGAATCCCGACCTGGTGATTGGGTTAAATCAATGCCTTGATCTTCTTGCAGAGCCAGCTGTTGGTGATAATATACAGCAGCCTTATGTGTCAGTGGTTCTCTCAGAGTTGCACAGAACACGGGTGGGGGACATGACACTAAAGTTGGTGGACAAGCGCCCAAAAGCGGATTTGCGTTAGTTGACGTTTGTGCACCTTTGCCAGCGGTTAGGCTGGCGGTTGTCGAAGATTGTGATGAGCCAGACGATGCCATAGCTGCCGTGTACTCGCCTATTTCATCTGTAACAAATTACTGCTATAGAATTACTACGCCTCGTTTAATAGCAAGTACAATCGATACCTTTGATCCTAAGTGCTACTGTAGGTTCGCGAGGCAAGTTGAAACCGCCCTCTTCGAGCGATGGAGATGATACCATGCTACTCATTATATTATCATCCTGCAGCTGGACTTTACACGGTGCTCCTGATATATTGGTACCCAAGCGATAAAGCGGAATCTGTTGCTGATATGATGACTGTGCGGTTGACGGTGCAGGTACCGGATCTCCAGGCAGAACGGGTGGTGCTACTTTTGTTATCTTCTTACCTTGCGTATGTGGCTTCAGCGACCGATGCATTATCGTAGCGACAACCACAAATGAATAAAGTAGTAATTAATATTGTGGTAGAAACTGGGTGAGTACTCCTAAATCGAAAAGAACGAAACAACGGATTATATAACTAATAAAACTTTTTACCATCAATAATATAAATTAATATCATTGCCAATGACAACATACAAAGTAGCAGGAAGATTATATCCCATTATAATATACATATACCAGAGAATGACAATAAGTACTCGGCATTAATGTATACTTAAGTACATACCCATAATTTGTATACTTGTGTGGAACTATACCTAACACACAGAGAATGTTGTAAAAGACATGTTTGCACACCATTTATAACGAACGTTACCTCTACCTACCCTTACTTTTGTTTCTCATACACAAGTATACACAAAATACACTCGACACACAAGAGGTCAGAAGCCGAAGTAGACTCAACTTAATTATGAAGTTTTTCATCTACGATAATGATCATCATAGATCATCGTGTTTGATCGTTCTTACATTCGTCAACACTTCTAAGCACTACGGGTGACATGAGTACTCATGTACTCCTGTACATTCCCATACTCTACGGAACAGAATTGGAAATTTGACATGTATAGCTAGCACCCAACACAACCAACACTTGTAACAACATATCCCAGCTAGCATTTTCAATCGTGCACTACTCTTTCACGATCGGAGCCGACGATTAAAGTAATCGTGCGCGATGTCGTATTCCAATCGCGCACGTTCAGAGCAACTGAAGTAACTGTGTCAAGAAGACGACTCTTACTTTCCAATCGTCGATGATGAGCAAAATCTAATCGTCGACGATGAGCAAAATCCAATCGTCGACGATGCGCAGCTTTTTATTAAAAATTCAATATGATAAATAAAAATATATAAAAAAAATTCAATTCGTGAAATAAAAAATAAACTGTATTATAAATTAAAATTTGGTAATTATTTAATTGTTTTTGTTCGGTCTACTTTCCTAAGCCTGTATGCGGCATCAAGTGTTGCTGGATTGCTTTATTAATTGAAGAGTCATCCGATTTTGGGAACTTTAAATAACACATGTCTTTGAAAAGAAAAAAAATTAAAATGCTGTAAGAACACGTGATTAGAAATTCTTACTGATTTTAATTTCCTTAATACAGAACTCTTGAATGCTGGCTTTTTCGTTAGTACTCCTAGCAAAATACGAGTTAGGTGGAGAGTGCGGGAAGAAGTAAAACAACAATAACAAAACTACATGTAAGACGATTCAGTTGCTCTGAACGTGCGCGATTGGAATACGACTCGTTGGAATATAATCGTCGGCTCCGATCGTGAAAGAGCCGTGCACGATTGAAAATGCTAGCTGGGACTGTGACACAAAGTAAACACAAAAACAAATCGTGAGCACAAAGTCTTTAAGGCAGAGAAAAATATAGTTGTGCTCCGACAATCGTGGTGACGATTGGAAATCCATTGGCGAAACAATCGTGATCGTAAAACAAACGTCCAAATGCTAGCTGGGATGTGCTGGGTTCTCGTGTACTTGGGTATACCAATGCACAAGTGTGTGCGGGTATGGGCATGGTTTGATCGTTTACTCTTTACACATGTACATGTTTGGACATTAATACTTCAACAGTACTCTTATTATACATTTTGTCATTCTCTGACATATACATAAATAAATAATAGACCATCGTCTTATAACGAACATATTTTGCATACCTTTCATTTTGATATTAATTTTAATATATTGAATTGCCGTAAAACGACATTTGAGACAAAAACTAGCAGACCGAAATTAAACGAACGCTTTAGTCCCAGTTGTAGGGCAGGCATATGCATTTTATATAACCAAAAGTTTTGTTCGCATATTTATTATGATCTAGAAAAACTGGGAGATACGTATATATTTTTTTGAGCTACATTTTTAGAATCTGGTCAGTTTGATCATGGGTGAGGTCAAAAGTTTAAATTTGTCTTACAGTGTTATAGGCGTATATTTCTTGAAATACTTTAAGAGAAAACTGGAACAAAGTAGAATGCTATTTTACAAAACCCAATAATTCATACAATTTTTGTTATAATTGTGTACGATTTGTTTTTATTTGGATAGCCATTACCGTGGTTGTTTTTCAAGTGACTTTACTTTAAACCAATCTCTTTGTTTTTTTCCATATGTAATAAAATTCACAAGTGGCGTTGGGCACTCAATGTTTTCTTCAACATCAGGTGTACATATTCCATATATCATATTTATATGTGTTTGTGATTATGGGCGGTACCACGCCATTTTCCCAATATTACTTTGGATGTAAAGTATTTTTTAAATTGAATTGGCCGTAGCCACTTCTGCTGAGACATATGTATAAGCTTCAATGCTAATTTCAATGCACGATCTGCTTCGAAATGTTTGCTCTGGATAGGTAATATTATTGTCCAAAAGCAAAAAAAATATTAAATATGTCTTGCAAGCACAATATCTTCGATGAAAAAGAAAAAGTGCTTAAATCGACTTAAGCAAAATTGCTATTTTTTTACCATAGCTCCTTAAATTAAAAAATTTCTGAATTGGAATGTACAACAATGTGTTCCTTAATTAGCAATGATTCGATGGATGACTTTCACTTATAATAGAATCACCAAAAGTTTTAAAAAATAATTTTTAAAATTGGAAAGTGCTCTCCTGCAAAAACAGACTTAAGCAGATTTTCCTTTTCACCACAGATATGTATATGAAAATGAAGCATTTTAAATCAGCACAAACTAACGTGTCGTTTATTTATACTACATTAAGCTGACAATGTTACGTATAAGTCAAACAAAATATTTTTTTTTCTAAAATATGTTAATGTGATAAGTAATGGTAACAAAAAAAAAACAAATTTGTATTCCTTTTTTTTAAAAACCCTAACTAGGCATGCTGATAGAGTTCACTGCTTGAAATTGAATGTCTACAAGAACGAGGGGATCGCCAATTAATTAAAAGAAGTTGAATGTAATAGGGCTCGACCCACGTTTGGTCTATGAATGTATGTATATTAGACCGGGACGCAAAAATAAATTTCCAAAGTCGACGGCAAATATTAAAGATCACCTCGAGACAACTTAAAAAAAAAAATTTTTCCTCCCCCACCCCCCGAAAAAACAGCCGCAATCGTTTTTTTATCACAGTTTTTTTGTTTGTGGCTCAATCGTTAAATCAGACATCGGTGTATAAGTCTCGACGAGTACTACATTTGTCCTATAGATGTCGCTGACATACGACATCATCTTGTAATGATGGCCTCATTTAGAGAAATTTCTACCCCTAAAATTTAAATATATTTTTTCTCAGAATTAAAGTCCTTTAAAAACCAAGAACATTTTGCTTTGGAAGTATACAGTTTTATTCAAAAACAAAAAAGTTACGTATGATGCATCTTTTCTTTACAGCATCAACACTAATATTTTTTCCTGTTGTTTGCATTATTACAGATAACTATTGCATACTTCTTAGCGTTTGGAAAAAATTAAATACAAGTTATTGCATACTTTTTAGCGCAAACAGTGTTTTCAAACATGCGGATGAAGTTATTCAGCGTCACCAATATTCAAAAAAAAAATTTTATATTTGCCCTCGACTTTGGAGAAAAAAATTTTTTGTATGGGGACCGACCCGGTCTAATGTATATGTGACACGACATAGGTAAACCAATCGTTTGAGAACATCATTTATATCAAAATGTTGTAACTTATTTCTTCACATGGGAGCCCAAGAGCTTTAAGCCTCTGTTATTATATGAACGGAAACAATGGTTGGCATCAACATCTCGAACCAATGTACAATATACCCTACATGCTACACATAGGAAGTAGAAACGGCACAAAGAGGAGCCAATACTCATTTCTAGTTTTATACGAGAGTAAGGCAACGTTTAAATAGCGCTGAAGAGGCACAAGATAAAAAAAAACACAACGCAAAGCTGAGCATCAACTTTATAATTTAGCTTCAAAATAAATCGAAGTAGCCAACATATTGACAGGTAGGTAGAGCGTCAGCTTCAGAGAAAACAAATGCTATTGAGTCATGATTATGTTGGCTGCATATGTTTGATTGTATCCATGATCGGCCTGAAAAACGGCCGTAGGAGTAAAATTGAAACTCCAGCCCAGCCAGGTTGAAACAACTACTTCGGCGTAAACGTGTCGCCATTACAAATACGTCGCATTGAGAATATGATGTGCAACAGACGTGCTGCTTTAGTTAAACAAAACACATAGATACCACAAGTAGCTTCTAAAGGCCATAATTGGGGTTTAACGACATGGCTTGCTCGAGAGAAAAAACTAGAAATGTCAAACATAGCCTTTTCCAGATGTAAAAGTACCGTGTGAGCTAAACCGGAAAACCATTAGAGTTGTCGTACTCATATCTGGCTGTGGAAAGAATCTAAAAGAAAAGTAGCACTGAAAAGTATAATGCCTATAATGCACCCGCGCTACATTTGGGCAGTCTTTACAGCTACAATGAACTTTTTCATTCGGAAAATCAATTTTGTATTATGTACAAAAAAAAAGGTTGATAGCGAGTGGATATGTAAGACGGTACTAGTTAACACTGATTGTTTTAGACTAAAGTTTTGTAAATGAAGTATTGTTATACTATATAGCGAGCTTAGTGTCATCAGCTGACAATTAGTACATATATCCATTGTAAAGGACAATGGACTTACCAATATTTTTTCATTTAGCTGAGATTTATATGAAGCATCTGAGCAGCAATGGAAAAGCATACAAGGTCCAGTCGGGTGTGTTCTGTAAAAGACTAAAGCCCGTCTTAGCGAACCTGTTTTGATTTTATCAGGGTGACACCTAGTAAATCCACGACCGAACAAATAATCACATTCCGGGAAATCCAAAGCAAAAAATAATGCCAGCCGGGAAAAACAGACGAGTATTGGCTACAAACCGCTGATACTGTGCGCTAAGGAAGCGATTTAATAAAATAACTCTCTCTGGTTAAAAAAAAAATTTCGAAAAATTTCCTTCTATATGCTACTACTTTTTAAATGTATTCGGCTGGGGAGCCATTCGTGTAAAGTTTTTTTTAATGTATTTAATTTTGTAACTGAACTTTTTATTTTTTATTGAATTATACAAAGATTTTAATAGTTTCAAGTATAGTTTATAGATCTATTTAGGTATAAGATTTATTTGGCCCTGAATGCTTAGGTATTACTAGGTGAAATATATAAATAAATATAAAATATACATATATGTATAAGGTCCCAAAATTGTCATTCGCTAAATTAAATGTAGTGCAAAATGCTAATTTTCTAATTGTAAATATACCCAGTAGGGAATCTTCCATCTAGTTCAAAAGTATAAACTTTGAACTGCTTTTAAATTGAATTAGTTCAAAACTATCCAATTTTGAACCAGTTGATTGTTATTAGTAGATGAATCAGAAAAAAAGAATATTGCAAATTCCGAAAGCAAAAGATAATTCCAAATGACTTAAATGAAAAAATGTCAAATATTTCACTTATTGTATTTAATAATAATATCGTATTATTTCCCTACTTTAAAAGGTATTTTGAACCTCGTATAAGTTTTTTTTTTCGTACCATATTTAATATACTAGTACACTACTAGCTCAAATTTTCTAGAATAGTACAAGTTCGTATCAACCTTGAAGTAGTTTTAAACTAGTTTAAAGGGAACAATCAACTATCGCCCGTCTAGAATTTCTGAACTGGTACTATTCTAGTACAAAAGGGACAATTCACCCCTAAGCCTAGGACAACTACGTGTTAAATGAGACAGTTGTTTGTATGGAAGGTGAACTAGTATTGAACAAGTATTTTTTCCTACTGGGTATGTAAAGCACCTGCCAACTTTTGTTGCTTTTATCCTGAAATTTAATTTTTTATATTATTTTCTAAAAAAAAGTTAAACACTGTGTACGGGTAATGCATTCTTTTCTAAAATGTTCCTCTAAAGAGAAAAAAAAATAGTTTTTACTCGTAATTTTATCACGGGGTAATAATGTTGCACTTTCCATTGTTTATAATATTCTTTAAAAATTTTTAAATTTTTGATAGCTTTCAAAGTTTTTCACTTTGTGCCAAAAAAAAAAAGCAAAGCAAAATGCTTATTTAATAACAGCTGTATAAAATGACTTATGTTGAAACTAGAGCTGACCCCAAGTTACGAAAAACCTTTGTATTATCGTAATACCCATATCATACAAAGGCTGAATTTATTATGCGAATTTTGATTAGATAAACAGGTCAATAATAGGTTTTTTAAATTTCCAAAATTGGTTTTACATACTACATTCAAATTGTGAAATGACAATTTTTGAACTGCCAAAAATAACTTAATTTTCATATGGACGTTGTTTATTCAAAGTTGTATTTCGAATTTATGTACTTCCTAGTGACAAGGTACAAATATATCAAATATACATACATATATTGAGATTGGATGGATTGGATTGGATTCAAAATCCTCTATCGCAAATTTGTAAATGCTGCTATTTGCACGGACACCGCTGTTTATATACATTCGTACTAAAACTAGTACCAAAAAAGTACCAATATCATCGTCAGTGAGGCAGCGTTTATAACCACCTATTTCTCTTTTCGGCACTCTGCACGCCCCTCTAGTATAGGCCACATGAAAAAAAATAATACCACACAAATCTTGCCATATACACACACCATAGTAGTAGTAGTTCGATTTTGTTAAAAAAAAAAAAAATTTTTATAATTTTTGCTCATTGTGTACCAGATGCGACCAGGAATGTTTGACTCTTTGGTATTATTTTAAAGGAAATTTACAAAATAAGTAACAAATGTTTTCTATTTTGTCAAAATAAACTCTGCTGCAAATTACCATTTTTTCGTATACACACTTAATACACATGAATTGCTTGAAGTTAAGATATCGTCGCTTAAGTCGCCACTCCTGGTAAAATATATGGATTTCGTACAATTTCCGATTCGGAAGGACGTTTTTAAAATACACAAAGTCGGCGCATCGTTTAAATATTTTGTTAATAATAAATTCGTTTTACTTTTCTTTTAAATACTACTTGTACGAGCCGTTTTTCCACTTTTGCACACATACACACTCGCACTTATATACGGCAAAAGAAAGAAATACACATAACTCCCGACAACCGACAACAACGATGACGACGGCAAAGGAGCGACAGTTATTGAAAAACGTTTTTCTCAACTCGACGTTTGCAATCAACTGAGTGAGTTTAGTTGAAGCGCAGAAACTCCACATCGGGCTCTCTCGCTGTGGCATGCATTGAAAGAGTACACAAAAGGCCTCATCCGTACTAGTACTAAGAGCAACGAGTGGAGGCAAGAGAATCTTATCTACAGCTCTACATTTGCAGTTAGTGGCATTATGAGCCTTTTTTGAAGGTACGGGGGCAAGTGGCAAAGAAGTACAAATGCACGAAACACATATGTGTGGGCAAAAGAAAGAAACCGGCATTAGTAAGGATGAAAACCGGTTAGATGCGAAAGATATACATACATACATAGGTGGTTGGATGTGAAACTATGCAGGTTTGTTTGTGTGTGTGTACGTACATATACCCGGCTCGAATGGAAAACCGACCCAGTTTTGAGGACACAGGACAATGACTTACTACCACCAAGTGGTGGGGTGTGCTTATCAGGTGTAATACTTCACGAATAGAGTAAACTCTATTCCCTATCAAGTATTCCAAGTACTCATGTAAATATGTCCATGCAAATTATATTTACATCGTTTTCCCTACACAACAAACGATGTAATAGAAGTGTTTTTCTATCGGCGGTATAAACACGTCGACCGTAACGAATCAGATATACCCTCTACCCGTTGAAAAAATAACACACTCAGTAGATGATCAACTTATTCCAGTAAGACGAAAATGACAAAAATAATACCGAAAAAATGTGCTGATTTTTAAGTTGAGTACCATGCCGACAGAATTCGTTTGTATAATCTATATTCTTTACAAATAGATCAAATAAATCGTATTTTTATTATTAAAAAAAATTCCTTTCAAAGTAGCAAAAATAAAACACATAAAATGAACTGAAAAGTAGTGAAAATAAGTAGCAAACACTATCAAAATTTAAATCCGAATGATTTTGTGATGCAAATTATTGCGATAATGGAACAAATGTACTTTACGGACATAGCTTCGGTTTTCTTTAATTTAGGAGAAGAATAAGAAAAATTTTGGAGCGAAGTCCATACTTCCCGAGTTATGAGTCTTCAAAGTTTTTGTATATTTGGACCGGCTCCAAATTGGGCTTCTTAGAAAGCTGCCTGAAAATACAAATTAACCTATTATGGACCATGACTTCTTTTAATAATTTTTTTTTATTTCCAAAAAAACTTTTAAATGTACCATTGCACCGAATTAGAGTGGCCTCTTAAATCTTTCCAATGAGGCATCGTGCACTAATAAAGAGGTTCCGAAGATATTAAGTTTCAAAATAAAATGCATGACGAATGTGGAGGTGTCTGTCTCTAAACACCAAACCTTTTCATTACTTGCAAAGCCATTCATTCGAGATACCCCCTCCATCTTTTCATCGACCGCATCAAGCTCTTTCATTACTTGCAAAGTAATTCGAATGGAAAATAAGGCCATATGGCTATATTACCTACGGCTTTATTGCACCGCACCTAAACATAAACATAAAAAAAATCATATTTAAAGCTTAATAACTTAGGGACCTCTTTAGCTTTTAGTCAAATATCTTAGCGATAAAATTATGGGCCAGATCGAAGATATGTTCGTAAAGTACATTTAAGCCGCGATCAATTTTAATAGCGCTCAAACACACCAGCGTAATGATTTATAATAACAAATATAAGTTAATATTATTGTATAGGATTTCCCGATAAATATTAACGTCAATATATTAAACAAAATTGACATTGTGTAATAATACTGAACGTCTTTGGATCATATTGAAAGATTCCTCAATATATTGAGTATGTAAATCTAAATGAGTTGAAAATTCATGGTTCAAACTAGTATATATTGCATAGTCTGTTGGAGATATTGGTTCAGTTCAGTGTTAACAGAGTTGGTGTAAACACCTACCATATCAACCAAGGGAAATGATTATGAATGAAAAATAGTTTTAGATTGTATAGAGATCTATCGGAGCCTACTTCATTTTCTCTTTTCCTTCTCTTTGAATTTGGTTCCGCCACTGAAGAGAACCACATAAAAGATCTCTATGTTCTTTCTTGGAGTAAACATCTGTCTTGGCTTTCAAGGAAATAGATGAAGAAAGAAAAATATGGAATATGGTTCAGTTCAGTCACTTCATCCACCTGCGCTTCTTTTTCCTCCTCTTTTGAAGCTATAACTAATGTTACAGATACACAACTTGCGGTATTCTTATTTTTCCACATTTTTACTGCTCAAGTATCACCCTTATACTATTTAAGGGTGATAATATTGCACCGTGTGGGTCATCTCTATGTCCCTTAATTCTGGGACCACCCTCGTAAATGTTATCAAACCCAGCTAAAAGTACTAAAATAAAACGCATCCGACTTGCCGTTCTTCCAACACTGAATACCTGAAATTTAAATATTGCATTGACAATTCACACAACCATATTTATGTTCATTGGTTAATGTGGGCAAATTGTGCCCAAAGAGCGGTGGTTGGAATATATTTTTTCTTTACATTCTGAAATAAATTGCACGTGTTTAGTGTTTTTCCCAGACCACACTATTTATTATCTTATTACCAGGATACGTATACTTAATGTTGCGTATACGTATTATTTTGAATTGGTACTTTTTCTACTGAGAATATGCAAGCTGAAAATATTTATAACATAACTCAGATATCGTATCGAGGCAAAAACAGAGAAATGTGTTAAGTTTTATGTATAAATATATACATCTATCGTTGGAAAAGTCTAATATTCTTGTTTCCAAACCGTTAAGAATAATAAAATAAAAAAAGTTCAGTTAAAAATTAATTGAGTTATAATCTCATAAGTGAGAAAAGATCTGAACCGTTGGTCAAGATTTTGAATGTGTTAGGAAACTTTGGTACCAATACAGATGTCTATTGTACTCGACCAGATCTACAACGTGTTCCTTTAACTTTATTCATTTTGTAGCAGTGTGTAAACAATATCTTATAGTATGTATATCAATACATACATATAACACTTCGTTCAGTAATGTGTGTGACTGACACATAGATGGCGGCACTAGTAATAAATCAATATTTTTTTTCGAAAGTGGCAACCTTTTTAGGCTTACTGTCAAAATCATATGTTAATCCGACCATTTGTTTACAAGTTACAATGCTTTAAGTGACGCTACTTTTGAGTTTTAAAAAAAAATTAATTCAAAACAATTCCGTGTGCAGATTTATTATTGTTTTTAATGAAAAAAAATACTGTTCAATGCCAGCAATGGCTTGAAAAACATTATTCAGACTCTGCTCCATCAAAAAGAAGCATTTGTTATTGGTATGCCGAATTCAAACGTGGTCGTACAGACACCGATGACATTCCATCTACTGGAAGGCCAAATGTGGCTGTTATTCGGGAAAACGTTGAAAAAACACTGAAAATCATTATGTCCGACCGTAAAGTGAAAGTGAGGGAGATTGCTGACATTCTAAAGATATCAGCAGGCAGCGTACACATTTGGGTGTGAAAAAGGTGTTTTCCAAATGGGTGCCGCGTTTGCTCGCACCGGAGCAAAAACAACAACGAATCGATGAATCAAAGAGCTGTTTGGACATGTTTACGCGCAATAAGTCAAAGTTTTTGCGTCGGTACATCACAATGGATGAAACATGGATCCACCATTTCACTCCAGAGTCAAATCGGCAGTCTGCTGAGTGGCATGCAGCCGTTAAAAGCCGCCCAAAGCGACCAAAGACGCAGCAGTTGGCTGGCAAGGTTATGGCGTCTATATTTTGGGATGCGCATGGAATAACATCCATCGACTATCTCCAGAAGGGGCAGTCCATCAACAGCGACTATCATATAGCGTTATTGGAGCGTTTGAAAGACAAAATCGCGAAGAAACGGCCTTATATGGCGAAGAAAAAAGTGTTGTTCCATCAAGACAATGCACCGTGTCACAAATCAATATGAAAACGATGGCAAAATTGAACGAATTGGGCTTCGAATTGCTTCCCCATCCACCGTATTTTCCAGATTTGGCCCCCAGCGACTACTGGCTCTTCGCAGACCTCAAAAAGATGCTCCGTGGTAAGATTTCGCTCAAATGATGAAGTAATCGCCGAAACTAACGCCTATTTTAAAGGCAAAGAAAAATCTTTTTACAAAGGCGGTATCGAAAGATTGAAAAAGCGTTGGAATGGTTGTATCTCCCTAAAAGGGGACTATGTTGATGAATAAAAACGAATTTTGCAAAAAAAATGTGTTTTAATTAATTAGTCACACACATTATTGAACAAAGTGTTACATATGTTAATTTTTTGAATATTACTTGTCTGGAAACCAGAGTACGTATTCGCTCGCTTTTTTCGGCACGCGATCCAGTGGCTCAGCTCGCGAGCCAGCTCTTTATTTGGGCTCCTGTCTCGCGAGCCGAGAGCTCATTTGAAATTTTATGGCTCGACTCGCAAGCTGAGAGCTCATTTAAAATTTTGTAGCTCTTGGCTCGCGAGCCAGCTCTTTATTTGGGCTCATGGCTCGCGAGCCGATGTTTGGGAACAAAAACGAAGAGAATGGTAAAAATTTTATCAAATCGTCATTTCCCCTTTATTCTGCACTTCAGCCGATTGTGTCACAGAACATGTTAACGAATGCAAACAAAACAATCATACGGAAAGTTCGCTTATGACTGCACAATAAAAAAAATATTTTAAATATCACCGCCTCATAATTGATACATCTTGGACAAAAAATATATATATTATCAATACCACTTTCGACATACATACTAGCGCGTCAAAGATTATCTGTGTCCGAAAAGCGAATGTTAATATGTCATTGCCAACTATTACTGGCAATGCTATTTTATTTACAGAGCTGTGTGAAAATGTGAACTGGGCTTTAGGCTACCGTCATTTCACATGAGAATCAAGTAGTGATTCGTGCTGTCAGTGCATACCATTCTAAATATATACATACCTGATGTCAAAGCCTGCCGTGTAACCGCAGGATGAAACTACGTTAGTTCGTGCACTATTCGAGAACAAATTAAATAAATACAATTCCAAGATCAGGTTTATATGACACTGTACTTTGATCACAATCGAACGTACTTTTGTATAGTTAACGTTGGCAGAATGTGTGTTTATGACTCGTAATTTAACACAACAACAACAAAACAAACTAATCTTTTATTGAGAAACCACAATCCAGATACACGCACACACACACACACACTTGTTATAAACACTTCAGTTGAATTGCCGAGAACAGAGGCTTTGGTGTAAATAAATGTACCCATTGGAGTTAGAACAGACAACAACATCGACACTTTAATTAAAACAAAGACTACAATGTAAACTGCATAGGTGTCTTCGTCAATGTATACTTTCAGATAAGCTTTCGTTTTGCTCCAAAAAGGGACATGGAACCACCACCTTACACAACTCGTCGCAGCAGTTTAGATGCGTTTTGTGTTCGTCGTCATGTGTGCGTGTCCATCATATTATCATCGTTGGTCAATCAGCATAATAACTTGCAAAAACACTATGTATTAGTTAAGGGCGCGTATCTCTTCGGCTTCTGGCATTTAAGATATGATTTTTTTTTTTTAAGATATTCACTTTTTACAAACGATTCAGTTATAAATGTAGGCGTACATTGTTCTTTGTTGTAAACTTATCAGGTTTCATTAATACTACAACACTTCGAACTCCAATCTAAAACACGTCTCAATGAAAGAGAATACACTGCAAAACTGGTTTTGATGTCTATAACTTTGAACAAATTTGGAGAAACATTTCGATTCAATACCTAATAAAGCAACTCTTTTTCTGACTACAGTTGAATGTATCACTGCGTTGCAACTAGGGCTGTTTGCGACAACTATCGACTATTTCGATAGTGGGTAGTCAACAGATACTTATAGCTTTTTTACACCAGAATGCATTTATTATATTTTCGCGTTGTTCAGCAAATTTGTCAATATTTGAACGTAATTTGTTGTTGCAATAGTCAGCATATTTTAGCTACCATGATATATGCAGAAAAATGCGCTTGAGAACTAGAAGCTGAGTTTTGGCGATTTTCCTCAATAATTAATTTCGTTGTTTGTTTGACACTTATCAGAAAAATGCCAAACAACATAGATGTACCGAAAGGAATATAAACAATTAATATTTTTGCTAAAATACAAATATATGATTATTCTTCTTCTAGCAGTTGCAATAATATTACGGTTTCATGCTGCAAAATATTTTCCAATATTATTAATATTTTCATTGCAAAAGTATTTATTTTATGTTTTAATATATATTTACAAGTTGAACATATGATTTAGACAGTGTGAGCTCACTAACTGACAGCTGACAATATAAAACCAATTTTTAACATTTTCAGTTCAGTTTAGTGAGTCTACAAATGCTTAAAGATTGACAATCTTGCGTAAAACACTGTGTTGTCAAAATCGTTTGCGAAACAAATGTGCGGTGTATGGCCCCCCTAAAAGATACTTTTCCATACATCTCTGGGTTTTTTATTTCATTTTTTTTTTGTAGTTTCTGAATTGAGCTTGTAGTTGAATTGACAGAATAATCATAAAATAAGAAATGGAAAAATATACGTCTACATAAAAAATAGTTATTGCAGTTTTTAGGTAATAAAATTGTAATAAACATAGTTTTTTGTTGCAACAGACACTCATTGTGCTAATCCCATGTAAATTCCCGGTTGTCTATCGTACGTGACACATAAAGTTCCAGTGATTTGTCACAATAAGAACGAGAGTTACAAGTGTAATATTTAGTGAATTATTCATTGCAGTTTTGGAATAAATGTATTCTTGGTCTACTTTCGCGTACAATCCGTAGACGATAAATTTTCATTTGGCTGCAGTTAATTGTGAACTCTTCTCCAAACAATTCTTGGCGTAAAAAAAGTTGGTCAGTAGTGCAGCAAACGTACTACTTTCGTGGTGCTGGGTGAGTGCAATTCCGACATGTAAGTTTTGGTTAGTTATAATACCATATCATGAAAAGTGCATAGAATTATCTGTGCTTCTTGTTGCAGGAGCATAAGGGCATATAAAGCTCGAACACATCCAACGACCACTTGTTGAATTTTTTCTTTGTTTACGTTTCTGGCAAAGGGAGGATGCTGGGAACAGTGTTGCCAAGTCCAATTTTTTATGTTGAAACATTTAGAAACACAATTGTCGGCATCATCGACGACCGACTCAATCTTGACCCCTGAATACCAGTGTTCGGCTCTAGTCTACAGTTGTCAGTTATATATCAGTTACAAATCAAGCTAAATTTAGTTTAATACCAACTACAATTTTGGAAAAGCTACCGCAATCATAAAAATGAAATAACCTTTTGGTTATTACTTACTTTTATTACTTACAAAGTCATCAACATTTTTTCCAAAGAATTTTGTACATATCCTCAAACAATTTTTTGTAAAATCATTCAGAACGATTGCCCATATTTATTGTATAAAAAAATCAACCTTTTTATCACAATAATATACCTTCACTTAATTGTGAATAAAAGATGGGTTGTGGCACCGACAAATATCCAACATCGATCACCCTAGTAACCACCACCCTAGTAACCATCAAATAAAAATTTTATTTTTTTGATTGAATTTGGTAAATTAAGCGAATCTACATGCCCCTACAAAATTTTAGGATTCCACGTCCAAAATAACCGATTTTATTGCATAAATTGCATAAACAATCACACAAGACATAAACGACATAACTTCCGAAATTCTGAAAACATATATTAACTATAGATAGAAATGTATCGTCGATCTTAAAAGAAGCTGTGAAAAAAATAGTATCTAAAAATTAAATACCTTTCATTTTATAATGTTTTTTGCTTTTTCTGATGATAATGAGGGTTACGTCTTTGGGCATTTCAGGTGATGATATATCTCCGACATCTGACGTATGATGGGGACTATGTTATATACCGCTCATTAAAAAAGCTTTCCAACAGTGATACTTAATTAAAAATAACTATGAATCAAAGTTTTTTGAATAAGTTAATATTATTTCCAAAAAATTCTTATATCTATAACTTTTTTGCACCCAGTGAAGAAGAAGGGGACTTCATTCTTTCCAATTATGTGCGGTTTTTATCGTAGCTCAACGGACGCCGGAGATATGAATTTAAGATTAATAAAAATGTTTTCTAAATGGGTACCAGTGATCTGTAAAACCTGATACTAGTACTCCACTGAATTTCAAGTGGCTTGAAAGTAAGTGTGTCTTTCTACAATCAATGTAGATTTTTCAGATATTTTTGGTGCTATAACCTACATCGGTTTAGTTTAGTTTTTAATTAGTCTTGTGACAAAAACACAAGACATTGTATCGCATTTTTAGTGTTTTTATACGTGTAGTAGAAGTATGATGTAGACATCTTATTTTTTACAACAAAGCATTCTGTTTTTTAACTTTCAGAAAATAACTTTAACGTTATTGTCCAGACAAAAGTACGCATATACTACTAATATTGTTCTTAACAAATGCAAAAAATGCCTACACAAATTTTGCAAGATGGTGGAGATGGTTCTAGTAATGAAATTAAGGTCAAAACTGCCTATAGTGGAGAGGTAATGATAAGCTACATCAAACAAAACATTACCTACGAGGAGCTTTGTTTCGAAATACGCAAAAACTGCCGATTTTCGGGGGATCAAGTAAGTAAATCATATTCATGACGGTTGTCCAACAGCTATTAACAGCGTTATTCTTTCAGCCATTTACGATTAAATGGGTAGACGAAGAACATGATCCATGTACAATTTCCACACAAATGGAGTTAGATGAGGCTATACGTTTGTATGAAATGAATCATAATCCGGAACTGGTCATACATGGTATGTAAAGAGTGTAATTAGTTGTTCTCTTGGTTAAAAGAAAAACACAACAAACAATTGAACCCATTGCAAATTAAAATCTATAATATTTAGAAGCAATTCTATTGTTTGGGTGATTGCTAAATATTTTGTATTAGTCGGTCGTATGTATCAATTGAATATAAATTAAAAGTAGCCTGCCAACTTCACCGCCTGCCTCACTGTTAATGTTTCATAATTGCAAACATAATTCGCGAAATATCTCAATGCAATCAGAAATAAAAGCCAACTCTGGTCATAAATGCAAAGAAATAATGAATTTGACGTTCCTAGATTGGTATGTCTTGGTACACCATACCAATAAAAATTGAAGAGCGGTATATTTGTTAACGTGAATTTTGCTCCACTTTTATAAATTATATAATTTACGACATACCAAGCCCATTATATGTTTTATAAATTACGAAAATCGTGGTCACTTTTGGATAATAATCTGTGTAAAAGTTGATGTCACCGTCTTATAATTAATGTAAGAGAAGCAAAGTGTGCATATATTGTTAATTTCATAGATAGTGTTTATAAATTTTTAGGTAGTTTTTGCAGCTTTAGAATTTCTTAATTCGACTTTTTAAAAAAAATGATATTGTTTAGTTGATTTGTAGCTATTATGACTTTACAATGTAGTTAGGGTTTTGACTTTAAATAAAAGATTTGTCATAAGAGCTAAATCACAAATATACTTACCGCAATACCGGCCAGGTATTGATTCACTAGAGACAAGTTCTTCAAAAAGCGACTCACATTTGCCAATTACAGAAGTGATATAAATAAAAGATATGTCACAAGAGCTTAATCTCAAATGTAACCGCAATCCCGGTCAGGTATTGATTCACCAGAAACAAGTTCTTCAAAAAGCGACTCACATTTGGCAATTACAGAAGTGCTAAACATATTTTTGTGTTTAAGTTTGCTAGATATACATTTCGACACCCCGACAACTGGCATAATTTTCATCATTCTTGCAAAACTCAAGCCTGGAATCCCAAAAATATACATATCCACGTCAATTAATGAGTCATGGAAGATACATTTTAACTCATCAAACATAACTTTATTTACCCAATAAACTGATTTTTATAAGGGTGTAGTGGTGTTTGAAACAAAGTAAGAGAACTGATATTGTCATTTATAGCCATTACAGTTAAGTGCTATTATGGTGAAAAACCAAATCAGAAATCGAAGTTTGAATTTATAAACTAATAATTCTTATAAATCTATTATATTAATTTTTCTTAAATAACAGCTGTTCATTAGCAATAATTGAGATTAAATTTATCATTATATAAAGAATAACTAACAAATCAGAATTAATATTACAAATTAACCAGTTTTTAAGTTCTTTAAAGAAGAACAAAGCAAAAAACAAAAACGACATGATAATGTTTTTAATATATGAATGTAATACCGGTTAGAGCTTAATATATCGATATTAAATGCCCACAAATTTAATTTAAATATTACATTATTGCCTCATTGAAGCTACTTTTATACGCGATTGTCCTTTTCCACTATGTTGTTGTTATTTCATTACAGCATATATTCTCATTAAATAAATTTAAATAGCTTAACAATTAAGGAAATTGAATATACATAACAAACCAATTTGTAGAAGTATATGTCTACCTGGAATAAGAATACGTAAGTAAGTCTTTATCAACATATCTACAACCGATGTAGTACATTTTGTGAACGTTCGAATTTTAAGATTTGAAATATAAAAAATTACATTTACTGGGTAAGCAAAGACAACAAATGTTATGCATAAGATATTTGTGCATTGTTAAGAATTTCAAAAGAATAAAACGAAACCAAAATATTCGATTGTAATTCCAGTGCTCTTAGATTAGATAGCTATAATCCGCAGAAACGAGCATATCATATGTAGAAATAATAACTTTTTACTGGCATGACTCGTCGTCATGCGCACAATAAAGATGACTCTCTTATAACTGAGACAAGGAGCGCTGGGAATTGGGATGGAAATAAGAAAGCCATGCGTGAGTCTGACTAATCCCAGCTGATGTTTTGTTGGACACAATTTTGGTATGCAAATTTGTTTGAAAATGTTTGTAAAGCTTTTATGTGTGGCAATGCCTTATTGTTTCTCTCAAAATGATTTGAAATCGGGCCAACTTTCAGGAAAAAAAAATCGTAATTTACTTTCTTAAATGCATTCAGAAAGGATGCGAATTTATAAATATGTCTTAAAATAATAATAAGGTTTGGTAATTATTAAAAAACAAAAAAAGAGTTCCTTCAAATTCATAGTTTTTTGTTGGTCTTGCAATTGTGAACTAAGTAAAATACGGTTTGATTGTTTTTGGATATTCGAAATTTCCCGAAAGGAAAATTTAGATTTTTTTTAAATTTGGCCTTTTTATTGTAAAATTTATATTTATTGAAAACTACTTAATAATTGCATCGGGTGGTCAAATCGTCAAATTGAATAAAAATCGCTGCCTTGCTTGGAAGTTCTCTCCTCTTTCGCTCTTCTTAATTACATATTACTCAATGCGATAAACTCCCACTTTTGTTGTTGCTGTTGTTGTATTCTGAACTTGCGCTACACTTGAGAAAATGTATCCCGGCAGTGGCAGGAAGTTCATTACAATTCCAGTTATAGTTTTATCAAGTTTTCTGTCCTGCTTTGCCGTATTGTCACCGTTTTTATTTCCGTTCGCTGCGGTATTTAATACGCGTTGTGTGGAGCAGTTATAGCAGAGACAGAGAGAAAAGGCGAGAGTGAGAGAGTTTGCCGAAGAAAGAGCGCGTTACAGATGAGAACAATGGTGAAAATACACTGACATTGAATCCAAGATTCAATGTTGTTTTTGTTGCCTGGGAGTACAACGTCGCACCGTTGTTATTGCTTCTGCTTTCCCTCAGTTTTGATAACATGCCAACATGGTGGAAACTCATACTTTTCGAACAAAATAAAATATCCTTCAGTACAACGGAGGTGGTGTACGTGTGTGCTTTTGTGTTTGTTCGGGCCATATTGTGTGCTCTTTCGCTGATTCTCCATTAAAAAAACCTAACACTCGCGCATAAGACTTTGTAGAAAATAGACGTATTTGCAAAAGTTCGACTCAATATTGATATACATTTGAAAAGCCAAAGGAAGGACTTTTTCTAATTGACAACTTCACAAGAAGACCAAATTGTGTTAAATGAAACAAACATTTGAGTGGCCAACGTTCCGTTCGTGTACATTTTATATATCTACATAGAAAACTGTGTGTGTGTTTTTTTTTTGTAAAGCTATGCCCATTTCTCCAGTTCAATTAGAAAATTGGGGTCCGGACGAACCTAAGCATTTGCTTTAAGTTCTGCTCTTAATAAAATCGATGCAATACTTAACTAAAACGGAAAAAACTCCACCCAAAAACTTAAACCACTTTCTTTGTTGTGTTCACACATATGTATGTATGTGTGTATGCGTGTTGTTGTATGTATGTACACGAGGAATTTTACCACAGGAAAATGCAAAAAATAAAAACTTCTTCGGAAATATACATTCAAATATAACTTGGCTTCGACCAGACATGTAAATTAATGTTTCCTTCTCAATTTTGAAGTGACTTCTGCCGCAACTTTAAGCAACTTCTCTACATGTCTGTATCACAAAAGTGTATCACAGGTCGGATCTTTGATTCCTGAGAATCATAATCCTTCTCCGGCAGTGTTCGCTGATGCTCCGATGCCATTTTACATGACCATTGTGCAGCTTTTATGTCTGAACATTTAGGATCAATCCTCCCTGTCGGCTGACGTTTAAGCAGGCTGCATTGCACTCATTTGACGTCAATTGTTACATTAACCTGCACTGACGAATGACGATGATGCTAAGTGACATTTAATACGAACTTCAATTTGTGTTGGCCCCATTGGAAGGAATACAAACATTATGAGAAATTTATAGATGGATAAAGGGAAAACTTCAATTATATTGGTAATCCTTGCCAGTTATATGATAGCAGATTGTCCTGAAAATCATAGTCTGAAATTTTCGTGAGAGTACATTTGAAAAATAATAAACAATATATTATTACCTTCGAGGGTATGCAACATTAATTCTTTATAAGCTTGCATTTTCCCCGCTCAGTTCTATATACCTCGTACCACATAGATTACGTTATTACTTTGTCAGTGTCACTTTGGTCGGGTCTCTGTGTTCATCTCAAACTGTGCCTCTCTCTCTCTCTCTCACACACACACACTCTCTCGCTCGCTCTCTATTCGTCTTTCTATCTCACATGTAATATTGTGTGTTATATGTTCTCAACCCAATAGAAGGCTGGCTTACATATTTAGCAGTAATAACACCTGCATAAAGGACAAATTGTATCATTTGGCACTCATGACATTGCCAACGGCATAGTTTTCTTTAAAATTATGAGTTTTTGCAATAACTTGGTGTCAGAATAAAAAATCTACCTGACCTATCACGTGGACAACTTTCCATTTGCCCTTAGCCATGATATATTTATCAATTGGCTGATGTGTAAATGCTGATAACAGCAATTATGTGGTTTAAGTGATAAAAGCGAAGAATCTGTTCTCTGTCTACAGGATGGTATGTGCCAATCTGTGCCAGTGCATGTTATAGTAAAGCAAAGGACACAATTTTCGGAACGGCCTTAGGAAAAGTGTGTGAATGAATAATATCCGGTTGATATACATTTGAGAGGATATAAAAAAGCACTAGCAATTCGTAGTTCGTAGAGTGCAAAGTCTTAAAAGCTACTGTTTACGACGACATGGCCTGGGGATACTGGAGCGCCACCACCGTGGATCGTGGGCGATCCCCTCGCCGTAATACGCAATGTACACCATTGCCGGTGAACTTGGTGCAACAGGAAGAGGAACCGTGTGTAACAACAGCAGCGACGACGGCTCAGGCGGCGACAACAACAAATTCGAATACATGCCCCAATACACCTTCTGGAACACAGGCTAACCTGTGTTACAGCCCGACTTGCCGCAGCCGTTGTAGCAGCCCATGCCCAGGAAGTCCCTGTCCTGGTAGTCCATGTGGTTCAATCACGCCGCCGCCACCACCGCCGCATCCTCTGACTTCTTCGCAACAGTATCTTCATCAGCATTCAAATAAGAATTGTCCGGCAGCTCAGCAAATGTTTGTTGCCGACGATTATCCTTCGAGGCGCCAGTCATTGGATCGGTTGGACAGTCCCCAGGTATGGACATATACTAAGGTATCGTACTTTTGTTCCGAAACTGAAAATCAAAAACTAACCAAAGAAAGAGCAAGAAAATGTGTTTGAAACCATTGTCAGGCTTGAAATTGGATACGGTATATTTCTTGCTCTTCTCTGACCCACAATCACCTGTTCTATTCGAATTAATTTGGTATTTTCGCTTTTTTCTTTGGAATTACACCACCACATTTTCATAACGACATCTTTTAATAAAAAAATCGAAATCTGGATCATGCATTTTGACAATTGAGCGTGTGTTTTCTTTTTGCTCGAACTCATTGGATTACAATCCTTCTACCGATCGCTCGGCCATTTTTCATTGCCTTATAACAGTCGAAATATTTTGATACCATACAGGCTAACCAACTTTCCGACATCATGTGTCGGGGTGCCGTTGTATCCTCCATACAATCAGCGAACAACACGCTAACGCGCGGGGTGTCCCTGCACAGCCGTAGCGGCAGTGCGCATGGCAGCATTCATGGTGGTGGCAGCCATCATGGAAGTCACGGAGCTGTGGGACCCCCTGGCAGTACCCACGGTTCTATGGGCTGCCTCCAAGGCAGCACTGGTCACCTAGTTAATGTTGGCCATTCGGGTAGTGGCAGTGTGGGTATGTTGGCTGGAGGTCCCATTGACACCGGAGACTATGACGTACCGCACCCACATCCGTATACGCATCACTACATGCAAACGTCGTCGTCAATAACGCCGCCACACTCCACTATTAGTTTGGTTGGTTCTAGGCCCGGTTCAGCCGGACCATGTCCTGGTCACGATTCAGGCTCCGATTCCAGCCAAGGTTGCGGCTCCATAATGACAGCAGGAGGTCACATTGGCCATGTGCACTTATCAGGTATAGCCGGCAGCAGTGTCCACCATAACCAAAGCTGTGGCAGCGGTTCCCTGGGACGTTGCTCGAGCCGTTGTCACAATACAACCACGACCACAGATGATTCAGGAGGCGGAAGTGGAGGCAGCGTTTTCGGCAGCGGCCCCTGCATGGGCATAGAACATCAACAACAGCAGCAGCAGCAGCATCATCACATTGTAAGGCATGGAAGTGCAGGCAGTGGACTTAACGGGTGCGGAAGTGGAGGCAGTGGCGGGCGTAACAGCTCCCTAAGTACCATCCACAACGGCCACGGCCACCACCAGCAGTACCATCATGAGTGTATACACTACGAGCGTTTGCCCATACCAGTACCAATACCCACTGTGCCAAATACACATCACCAACACCAACAACTGCAGTCTGAAGAGGAAATCGAGCCGGCATATGCAACAGGTACGATCATAGCTAACAACAATTGTTGCATATCTGAATAGAATTTTGCTTTTTCTGTTGATTATTTTTCGTTGTCGCAACTCTAACACAATTCACATTAAGTTTTTGCTGCCACTGTAGTACTTTTAATCCCACCATTGCTGCTTGTATTAAAAAAGTGGGACACATACATATGTGTGTTTTAGAGATAACACAATCCATTCAGTGATAACCACACTAATTTCTAATCTTATCTACGGAATGGTTGTTGGGTTCCCCCTTTGGATGGCCAGCGTTAGCGTCATCTTTTCCATTTAGTCTGCAGTTAACCTTTCACTGAAAACAGTCTGGAGTTTCCCTCTTGATGGCTGCTTTTGTTAGAGACCACATTGGCAAACGTATACGAGTAGTAGCATTATGATTAAGCAAAGGCTATTGATGATTTCTCGGGGTTGGATGTAAGGTGGCGAACTTGAACAGCGAGTAAACACAAATGAAATCATTTGTTCAACGATTTGTGTCTGCTTCGAAATTTTAGGCAAATATTCGGGGGGGGGATCTTGAGCTGATTATTATTAATCATCGTCGGAGGCGTTGTGACTTGCGTCTGCCCTTTCTTCATTCCGTTAGTTCTCAATGTGTTTTTTGTTTGTTTTTGTCATCATCAACGAGTATTTTTTATTGCTTCTTTCACAATTCGCAAGACATACATATGTACATATGCAGATCAGCAGCCTCTTACATATTACAAACATGCATGTGCCCGTATTGGCATTCATCGGTGTCGACTATCTTCCCCAATGGCTGCCAATCGTTCCGAAAAACATACACTCGCAATTTGATCACCACAATTTCAATATTAATTCCATCGACACTCACATACTATGGGTCTGTGAGCTCGTTATTGGATTCTTGACAGTTTGGCTGGCGACTATCTTGCGCAATTTAAATGAAAACTAGCAGACGGTGGACGGTTAGCTTTGAGAATATTATTCGCGGAGATAGAATTTTTCGGTCGGAAATAAGATCAATTTGGAAAGTATTGATATCAGTGTGAAAATTGTTCGACGATGATTATTTGGAGCGGAATTTGTGATGCAGCAACTATTTACGGATCGCAGACGTCGTCTTTCTTCATGAGTGGCGGGGCGGGGAGTTAGTATTTAATAGTTACGGCTTATCATAAAGAAAAAAAGTGCAAGGGTTTTAGTTTTAATTGTATGTGATCTAATGTATGCATTTAATTGTGAACCGATTCAATTCGCTGTTAGACTCGAATACAAATTGCTAGCTATTTGGACAATATACATACATATGCACATATTTTTAGTTTGTGTTTTTCTCTTTTAACACCGATGGACACATTGTTTGCAATGCCAATAGATTTTTTTTTTGAAGCCTTAATAATGTATTTCTAAATTCCTCCAGTATTCCCAAACGTTCCTGCAGCGCCCGGACTGTTATGTGATGGCGAAGATCGTAAGTTAAATTGAAACAATCGACTAGTGCCGTCGACCATTGTGTAACTACTGATCTTGTTTACGATTTAGGTAGCATTTATCGGCGCGGTGCTCGTAGGTGGCGTAAGCTATACCGTGTTAATGGTCACATATTCCAAGCAAAACGTTTTAACAGAGTACGTATAGAACGTTGGCACGAAATAGATTTTGATCGATTTTAACATAAACACACATTAATCTCCCACAGCGTGCATTCTGTGCTTATTGTCAAGATCGGATCTGGGGCCTGGGACGGCAAGGTTTCAAATGCATACAGTGCAAGTTGTTGGTTCACAAGAAATGTCACAAGTTAGTAAAGAAGCCCTGTTCGAATGAACATGTAGAGCCATTGGTGCCAAAGGGCGCGGAAGATGACTTTGCAGAGCAATTGCCACAGATGCCACCACCCATTCCCGACTACCCGCCCATGCATGCGGGTGTGGACGAGTCTTGCATTTCGTCGGACCAGGAGTACATGCCGCCATCTTCGAGCGGAAGTGGTGGTCACATGTCGGCCCAAAAGGAAGAGATTGAAATGGGCTCCCAGCGTCAATTCTCGCTGGACGACTTTGAGTTGATACGCGTGATTGGTCGTGGCAGTTATGCGAAAGTGCTAATGGTTGAATTGAAAAAGACTCGGCGCATTTACGCCATGAAGGTGATAAAGAAGGCCTTGGTGACGGATGACGAGGACATCGATTGGGTCCAAACGGAGAAACACGTTTTCGAAACGGCTTCGAATCACCCATTCCTTGTGGGTTTACACTCGTGCTTCCAGACGCCCTCGCGGCTCTTCTTTGTAATTGAGTTTGTGCGGGGAGGTGATCTTATGTATCACATGCAACGCCAGAGGCGTTTGCCGGAGGAGCATGCTCGATT